>VXBJ01006861.1:0-22723 GCA_013400055.1 Nycticryphes semicollaris
AGGACCCTGCGCTTGGCTTGGTTCAGCTTAATGAGTTTTGCACTATCCCACCTCTCAAGCCTGTCCAGGTCTCTTTGGATGGCATCCCTTCCCTCCAGCTCAACTAAGAGTTGAAGAGCTCTTGTATTGCAGTGGTGAGCACTCCAGAAAATCCCATGAAGAAGATATTTCAGGATTTAAAGAGTGTGGTATAAAGCAGGAATATACTGGAAAATAACAGACTGAAGAGGTGCTTGCCAGCTGAGACATGTCCTTTAGTGCATAGTATGAGGCTGAAGGACTTTGGACACACGAAGAACCCCCAGGTATGTGTATGCAATTAAAAATTAAATTAAAGGGAGTTAACTAAGGCATCATGACACCTGCATGACTTATCAGCAGGGTAAACACCATGGTGCTGAGATTTGCAGAGGAAGCTAAAGAACCACACCTGTCGGGTGAAAGCCTGCTCTAACAGTACATGGGAGATAAAACACACTGTCATCAGTGGTTTCATGCATAAACACTGACAGCAGTGGATGGTAAAATTTGAGAATAGACCCAGTCTCTGGACTAGTGCCTTCTCATGAGGGCAAAACTTTAACCCCTTTCTGTGTCACCCCTTAGGACTTGTCCCACTGCAAACTTTCCCCAAGCTCAGCAATTCGGTCCCATTCTATAAAGTCTTTGGTTTTTGGGCTCATCCTCTCTGTTTCAATCATGGTATGCTGTCTATGTCAGTTCACTCCATCTAGCTCCTCCACCCCTCTCCCCACAATTGCCACTGATCTGAGTTGTCCTTGCAGAGCCCAATTCCTTATCTGCTTTGCTTTCCTTTCCCTCACACAGCTATATTTTCATTCACAGAACACTAGAGAGTTTCAAGGGGTAAGTCACAGCTTTTTTTCACACATAAGCTTTTTCCCTCAATCTGAGTCTTGGCCATGAGGAACAGCTCTAAATTAAATTCTCCTCCCCACCCTATCTTAAATGATTCAGCCTGAGGCAAACACCTGGATTGGAAAATTTTACTCCAAATGGTCAAATTTTGGCAACATTGTAAGTGACTGGAAAATGAGAAAGCTTAATTAAATGCAAAGCTGCCAGAGCCACCTGTCAAAACCTTGAACTCTAAGTAGAGTTGAGCTGCTCTGGTGTCCCCAGTCTCAGAGGTATATCCTGAGCATGTCTTGTATATCTTCAGCTCAGAGCTGGCTATGCACCAAAAACCCATTTAGCCCTGTCACCCCTTTTTCCACCAAAAGGAAAGCTGCCTACAAGATTCAGTGTGACCTGGATGCCTGTGGGACCAGGCCCTCCCCATCTCTGCTCTCTAGATATGACCCCTAAGAGCTCTTCCTGGACCCCTGGGAGACCTGCTGAGGTGTCCCAGCAAGGACAGCAGTGGAGTCGTGGACCTCTCCCTCCTGTCCCAAAGAAGCCATATGGGCAGGCAGGAGGTGGTCCCTCACCTCCCAGGGACCCACTGCCCCAATGGGTCCCCAGGGGTTCATGGTGGTGGCCAAAGTGCTCAGCAGGGACTTGCCTCACTGTAGGCATGTTGTGTCTCTGAAACCAGCGTCCATCCACTTCTGACAAGGTGTGCACCTTGCACTCTCATACCTTCAGGACACTGTTAACTGTTAATGTTAAACACTAAATGGCAATAAGTGGTCTCCAATACAGTCCCCCAGCTCTTTCTCCTTGCTGTGTACCTACTCTCTGGCCTTGAGCAAGTTGCTAAATCTTTCTGGGAACCAATTTCCTCAGTTAATAAACTCTGCAGTGGGATGCAGTGAAGATTGATTTATTAATGTTTGTGTAGTATGGGAAGGTCCTTGAGGGGAAAGCTCGTAGGAGAGCAGCATTGTTACTCTTATCTCCTCAGAGTTAGCATCTAACACATCTGCTCACAGTGACTCAGTCCTATGTCTAACCTACCCCTTACTAGAAAGTATAGCAGGGTTTCTGTGGTACAATGAAGCATTGGAAATAAACTGAGACAGGGATTTATAGCTGCATTTTCTTGAAATGTGTTATAATAGCCAGCATTATTTAATCATGGAAACATGATCTGGCCAGAGCTAACCAGCTTTGCTCAGGTGTGCTTGTAAATTTAATTTGAGTTCTTTTACCTTGTGCAGAAGTTGAATGCAGGCTAATGTGTGTGCTGGAAAAATAACAAATCGTATTATGTTATAGAACAGGAAAACTTTTAGTTGCACAATAAAATAGTACAATTCAATGTTTTTATGTAGCACTATTCAGAAATAATTTCAAAGCTTTATACAAACAACTTGCATGCTGCACCAGAGCCAATATGTCAAATCCTATTAAAGAGAAGAAAGACATTGTAAAACTAAGTTTTCAATGTACATTTAAACAAAGTATTCTTTGGAAAAGGAGTCCACTAGTAATTGGACACAGCTATCATTAATACACAACCTGATAAGAAATTGAATCCATGGCATAAGCATCTGCCCATGATACTCTCCATATAAAGGCCGTAATACTGTGTTTTGCTTAAAAAATGAAATGCCTATGTGTCCAGAAAGCCAGACTGGATAGGGCTGGATGATCATTTTCACTTTCTTTATCCCAACAACTGAAAAAAAAAGGAAGAAAATGAATGAGGAGGAGGTGGGACAGAGGAGACATATATGACAAACTGAAATTGCCCATCCTACTCCACTCCCCTTATCTTCTTTTTCCAAAATATTCAGGGTCTACTGGGCACTTTATACTTGCTGCTTACTTCGATATGTTCTCTCACCTGCCTACAGGCACATTTCTGTTGATCACACGTGCAGGTTTAAGGGCTTCTACTCCCACTGCACTGCAAGGTTTTGCAATGCAGTTGAGGCATCCACCACTGTATAAGGTCATGCAGCAGGAGGAAGTATGTTTTGGGCCACTCACATCCCCTCTGCATTTGAAAGATTCAATCAGCTCTGGGGTCTGAAAGACCATTCACAGTTTCCCTAGTGGGACAGAAGCCCCTGTTCATGGAGACAGAGGGGTGACTGCTGTTGTGGGGCTTTGGCTGGGACCGGCACAGACTGCTGCATGATGCAGGTTCTGACCTTTTGCCTTGGAAACACAAGGAACAGTCCAGAAAGAAATCACTACACCAGGAATTTTCTGTTTAATACTACTATCAGTTGTGAGGAGAGGACAAATAACTGCCTTTGAAATCCCATCTTCACTTGGTTATAGGCTGCTTTGTTGCTGCCTTCAGAGTTTTACAGTTCAAAATGATGAGAGCATACCTGTGTTGGATTTACCATAAAAACTCAGCAGTGTGCCAAAGTAGTATGTCTAGCCCTGCAAACAGAAATGATCAAGCTTTTCACCAACTAAGAATTTGGTGAATAGTATACAAATATTAAGTGTGGCTTATGAATAACACTCTGGATGCCGGGTTATTTGGGTTATTTGGGTTCCTGGGAAATCTGCTTGTCTCTGAATTGTAATGTAGAATTAATCCACCAAAGGAATTTTTAACATGTGCTTCTCAGTGGTTGTTTAACAGCTTGATAATTTTCCAGCAACATTTTGTCATTCAATGCTTCACACCAGCATTATCTTGAAGCTAATACCAAAAGCTACTTGTTCCAGACAGCTGAACTGAAATGTGCAATACAAGGAGCTGTGGCCAACACACCCGTTCCCGCCTCATGTGCACTTCTGATTACGCAAGAAGTGGTGCTTATTGTGCAGAAGACCGTACAGTCAGCTCTGGTGCTCTCCTAGATGACTCACCTCCTCTCGCTCTGCTTTGCAACGCCGACTTTTCCATATATATTCTCTATCTACATGGATATCCAAACCCATCCTCTCTAACTTTGAGCTTTTTTGGCTGGGATCCCTACATCGAAGGTTGTCTTTGCTTTCGGCTCTTCCTATAGTCAGAGCAGGGGTACATGGTCTTTAGGAAGGTGGCTCTGCTCTTTGGTGGGATGAGTCAATGTCGGTGGGCTGCTCCCCCCATTGCTCCATTGACTGGAGAAGCAGCCTCTGGCAGGACTGGCAAGCCTATGGTGTCCGTGCCCCAACCAGCCCGCCCTGTCACTGCCGGTGGGCTGAGAGGAGACCTTACAACGTGTGAAAGGCTTACAAATGCTTGTCTGGGGTGACTCAGCTCCTGGCTTAGGTAATTCAGTTAAATAAATACAATTAACAGAGCCAGGCCCACTGTGACTTAGGCTCTGCATTGGAGAGGTGCCCCACCAAGCCCTGGTGGGCGTATTTAGGTTTTCCCAACCTGAGGTGGCTGCAGTGGCTGAAGCACTCTGACACTGCAAGTCAGAGTGCCCCTGTCCCCAGGCTGTTTCCACTCACAGCCCTCATTTCATCTCTCCTTCCACCACTGTGTTTTGCCTTTCCTCTTTTCCAGGGTTGGTTCCCAAGCACTTACCACCTCCCTCCTCCCTGTTTCTGCAGCTGCTGCCTCACACATGCTTCCTCTGCTCTCCTCTGGGTACACCTTCTCCCTTGAGCATTTCTCTCCCGCAGAGCTGCTGCTCTTTCCCACCAAGCATGGTTTCACCCCTGAGTTTCAGGCAGTGCTGCAAACATTCACCAGACTGCAATTCTCTGGGGCCATGTCCTGCAGAAAGCATCCACTACCCCTAGGGACTTCAAGTCTCTTCCTCGGTCACAAATATTAATCATAGAGCTGCAGCACTTGGTTTTGTCTCCTGTTGCAGACCAGTCTTTAGAAAGGGAAAGGGACTGGAGCAGCACATGGGGGCTACAGATTATCTTCACAAACTAATGGGTCTCCAGTGTCCTGATATATTGAGTTACCTTCCCTGAGGCTATTAAACATCTGATCTTCTCTGTTCCCCCATTCCCTTTTCTCCCATCTTTTGGAATAGAGATATAAATCATCTTTCTTAATTTTAAATGTCTTCGAAATGAAATAACTCACAGTTTGGAAGTGCTTGCCTGTCACCTTGGAGTTACAGACAGGGACTAAGGGGACAGTTTCTCATGTAGGTGTGCATGCTCCTTTGCAGAAGACATATGATCCCAAGATGTCAGTGGGTTTGTGGGGTTACACAGTGAGTGTGGTGATCTGCAGGGTACAGGACACTCTTGGTCCGACTACAAGCATGTCACAGCCTGGTCCACTGGCCCCAGGATGCAGCCGGTTCTTTTCCATAGCAACAACAGACCAAACTGAGCCCCTTCCACCTCAATCCTTGCTCCTCGTGTCCATCATTAAGCCTGAAGCAAACCAGATGCTCTGTGGGCAGCCTTCTGCCCACATTATGGCAGAGTTTATGGTCTCAACATTATTTCTCCCTTCCAGACTGGGCAAGAAATGAAGAGCGGGATTTCTGTGTTCTAGTCTGGAGAGACTAGAGTTGGACTTCTCAGCATTTCTGTGGAGTCAGATACTGTAACTAAGCACTACAAGGGAGTTAGTGAAGTTACAGAGAAAGAACAAGAGCTCAAAAGTTTGAGGAGCATTGCTCTTAGGACTATGAAGAACTCTGCATGGCCTATTAATAGATTTGATCACGGCCCAATGCAGCTGTAGGCCCACTGAGTGGGACAGTATGTCCTAATGGTGTTTAGTTGGCTGATTATACCCTCAACTCTTATTTCCCCCCCCCCTACATTACTACTTCATTTCCCTCCTGCTGTTTCAAGCTGCTGATTGATCCAAAGCCATGGGTAGAGGAAAGAAATGTATTTATATTACAGCATTAGCTACTCTACACTTCCAAGTTCAAGGCATGTAATTGAGCAGGGCTGCAGATGCAGGGCAGGTGTATTTTACAGCTGTCTCATCTCCGTTGCTCTGCTCCGATGAGGAGTGAAGCAGTGTATAAGGGTGGGTTAGGGAGTGGGATGGAGCAGGTCAAAACAGTTGAGTTTATGGCATATCAGTGTGTGCCAGCTTGCTCGGGCACCTGTGTGCCAACCTCAGGCTGTCAGGAGTACCAGAGAATAAATAAAAAAAACCCAAACATAACTATTTCTGCTCTAGTAGGGCAAATGCATATGTGTACCACTTAACACTTCACGTAGCAGAAGAAAAGTAAAGTTTCTCTCTGATTACTGATGAAACCAGATTGTTTACTAGTCCAAAAATGGCACAACATGGAAGGTCCTCGATCTCCTGATTTGTCAGAAATATATATGTCTGTCTCCCTTATCCTCAAACTAACTTTCCAGACTTGGGAGGTCTCTCTGTGCCCTCAAAGGCCAGCCTCACCCAACCCATGAAGGGCCTGCCAAAAAGCCTGGTGCCACCACTGCAGAGCTGTGGAGCCCAGGCTGGGATGTCTTGGGGCTTCATGGTATAAAAAGAGGGTGAGTTCAGTCATGCAAGGAGGCTCAGGCTCACAATTAACTGGCAATGAGGACTGATGCTTTGTGCTTTTATGGGCCTACTCCCTGCACAGGCAGAGCCAGGTAATGAGAATATCTCCCAGTTCAGAGGAGCACCCAGGGTAACACAGAGCAATGCTGCATGAGCTATGCCTGGCTCACATTCGGTGCCGCAGGCTCTGAAATTTTCCTTGGTGCATCAGGACACTTCTGCAAGAATCTCTGACTCAGGAAAACAGATCTTCAAACTGAGACATTTGAATACGCACACCTAGAGTCTTCCAGTAGTTGTGCTCAACTGCTTAAGTGTTTTGAATAGTATCGTAGTGTCAGGTTATGGTGAAATTTTGAAAACAGCTTCAAGCTCCTTTTGTCTCTCCAGAGCTGAAGGAGCAGGTAGAGAGAGATTCAGGAAGCCACAACAGCAACAGAAATGCGCAGTATGGCCGCAGTCCCACATCAGCAGAAACACCACGGCGAGGACCTGGCTTTGGCACAACATCAGCAGCAAAGCGGGAAGGCATGGAGCACAAGCTTCTGGAAAACCAGGATGTGGCAACGCCGTGCATTAGCCGCACTGCGATAACTCTGCAGACGCATGCTCCTGCTCTATGATAAACATAAAACAGTTTGTCGGTGGACGTAGGATAAGCTGCCTCACATTTTCCATGGAGTAAGAGTAGGGAGACCCGGCAGTCACGCTGGGAGCTGTTGCTGTTTTAGAAGGTCACACCCAAGTTTGCCACAAGGTCACTTTTTCACGTTGCCAAGCCCACACAGGCAAGAGGAGCCAACCCAAATTGAGTGAAGAATGCAAACAGAGTATATCAGCCTGGGTGTCCTCACAGCCACCTCGGCATAACCCCATGGGTAAAAAGTGGATGAGAAATAAAAAGGGAAAGGCAGAGAGAGAGAGAGAGAGAGAAAGTCTTTCATAGAGTAGAAAGGGGAAAACATTTGGGGTTTTTTTTGAGTCGTTGGGTTTTAAAAAATGTAGTTATTTTTAAAATACAGCTCTGCAGCATGAGATAAATGTCGTGTTTTTCCTGTGAGATATTTACAAGTGACTCATTAAATACTTCAATAGCAATGTATTGTTTCTGAGATGGTAGTATTGACAGTGAAAGAGAGCCATTGCTAAAAATTATGAGCAGGCGGCAGTGTGACTGAAAATGCTACTCTGCAGCCCCGTAGGCATCTGCACGTTCAGCTGATATGTATTTTTTAAAGTTTGGCTTTATTTACTGGTATAAGTTGGCGGTGCGCTCACATTTCCACTGAAGTAGACTGGTTGACACTGGAAGAAGGAATGAATTTCATTAAGTGCATTAAAAAGAAAGAAAGAAAGAAAAAAATTGGAGTTTTGATGTGGAAAATGTCTTCTCATTGACGTTAGGAAATACTGTAACACTGCCCCTCCCTATAATTCCTGTACCAAGACCACACTTTGTAATTCAGCTATAGCATGAGGTTTAGAAAGACAAAGTTCAGAGACTTCAAGAAGTGGCAAATTCATCATATCCCCTCAGGAATCATTTCAACGCTTAATTAATCGCTGTTAAGATACGCACCTTATTGCTAGCTGAAACATAGCTAGCTTCAGCCTCCAGCCATGGGATCTTGTTACATGTTGCCTGGTAGATTAAAGAGTCTCTACTATAAAAAAATCTATGAAAAAAAAATTAACTTGATACGGAATAAAAATTGGGCGAGGCGTATCAAATTGCAGGTTTATAGGTCACGAGAAGGTTTGCGGATAATTTTGTGCTGGTTGCTCGTAACAAACGCTGACACCACATTTAGAAAAGAATGATAGTTCTTCCTCTCAGTAATTAGGGAAGCCTGAAAGGTCTGAATATGATTACAGTTTCAGAAGGATTGTGAGCTTTAAATTCAGGGGATAGTTTCCAGCACTATGTTTTTGTTAAGTGGTTCTTCTGGGTTACTTATCTTCTTTGCCAGGTGAGTCACTTCCAGTGAAAAGCGCAATTGTTGCAAAGAGCTCGAGGAGAATAAACAAAAGGCATGGGCTTGTTCTCCTCTCCCTGAAGTGAGCTAAAATCACAGGCTTCACCTGGTCAGGGTTCAGACACATTTGGAACATATTTACTCCTCACACTCTGCCTTCTTGAAAATAATGCAGTTACAGAGACGTAGCCCCAAGTGGAAAATGCTGTTTACACAAGCTATCTGCATACAGACAATAATACTTTTTACATGCCTGCTTTAGAGATATTTAACAAGCTAATTTCTTTTTATTTCACATGAGGTCTGCCCCAGCACGCTAATAGCTGGCCTCTAAATTGCTGCCTTACAGATGTTTCCAAGACCGTTGTGCTTTTTATTACCGTGTCTCTCTGAATCTCCTCCAGTTTGCAGATGTCCCTCTTGTACTGAGGCACCCCTTTGTCAAACCGCCACGTCAGGAAATCCAGCGATGAGGTAGTCACTGTGCAACGTTGAGTGCTTACATTTGCTGATGCAGGGAAGGGGAAAGCCAAAGAATAGGACACATGATGCTGGGTGCCGTGAAGCCTTCATCAGCCAGAAAGAAGAGGCACCTCATAGTCTGCCTGAGTCCTACAAACTGGGTGAGGGATGAGTTCTTCGACCCATAGGGAGGCAACCTGTTTTTGGTCACCCTACCATCTCAGCAGCATCTTTCCAGCTCTCAAAACAGCTGTAAGTACAACAGGCGGAACTTAAGGCTGACGCCTTCCTGACGTGCTAATTGCCCTCTGAGTGAGAAAGCAAGGCTCACCAAGAGACAGTGGCCAAGCCAGGGAGTGGTTGTGAGATAGCAGGGGAGTCCCTGCCCCAGGAAAAGAGGAGTGGTGGGGACAACTCATGCGGGTTGCATCATTAGGTAAACCAAATAAACAGTGTTTAAAGCAAGGAGGGGAGTTGGTTAGGCTTAGGTGCTGGCATGCTGCCTAAGATTTTGTGGACACACCACAGGACATTTTTGAACCTGACCCTCTTCTCTCCTCTAAAATGGGGACAAGGTACTTTCCTCCCTCGAGGACTGCATGGTGGACTCAGGAATTAAAACTCTGGGGTACTCCATGTTCACCTTACAGGATGGAACTCTGTGTGGACATCTGAGTTTGGTGGCCCATGGGGCCAGAGGTAACCAGCATCACCAGTCTGGCTCTGTATGGAAGGTATTTCTGTGACTCCATGGTATTGCCCGAACTCATAAATCTTGGCCTGTGGTTAGGTTTATTAACCGTCCTGACATCAGGATAACATGGCCATGTGCAGAAATCGGGGATTGCCATACCACTGCACTTCTGATACTTATTCAGGCAGGACAAGCTCAGATTTGCTCAGAAAAGTCATTACAGGAGACCACTACAAGGTGTGCTCCATAACTGGGAAAGGGCCAAATGGCAATTCTGATAGGCGTGCTCTCAGAAATACCTTATAAGTGATGTACCCTTGAAGTGAAAGTCTAATTAACTGCTAAAAGCACCTGTTGAGTCTTTTGGCCCAGCAAAATTACCACTTTGGCTGTGTATGGGTCTTCTACCGGAGGATGCAACAGCAAGGAAAAGAGAGCACACACCTCTGAGGGTTGTTCTGAGGAGAAGTTGATGCATGGAGAAACTGCAAGAAATGCCTTTGAAAAATCATGATCAGATATATCTGTCAAGCTGCTGACAATAGTATGGACACAGTCTGTAATATCTAAGGGCCATATTACACACAGCAAGACTCTGAAGAGCCTATAGTTGGTCCTGATATCTGACTGTCCCAGAATTCATGTATTAATATGTCAGATTTCTAGGGTTGTACCCCCCAACACAGATGAAAGAGGGCATGGTAGCATACATTTTAAATTGAGTGCTGTTGTTAAAGAGACCTGTGAAAGCTTCATTGGGTTGTGAAGTACGTTTGAGCCTCTTCCAATGTGGTCAGAGCTTAGAGTTGCTGAGGGTAGCCTTCAGCAGCTCTTCAAACCCAGTTGGTGAGCCTCTTGGGTTCGCAAAATCAAGGCTGAAAATCCCAGGAGAATGGGCTTTCATGCAGGACTGAGTACCCCTACTTTCCAGGTCAGCCTAGACCATGCAGGAGTTGCAGCTTCTTGCGGCAGAGTTTTAACAGTAATTCATCAGGGGCTATGGGAGCACTCACTGATAATGTCTTGCAAGGAATCAACTGCGTGGACATGTGAAGTGACAGAGACCAGTCGGTTCCTCTTTCTTCTTCTCTGCTACCCAGTGAGTGTGTGCGTGATTTTACTTGAAAATGAAAAGACAGCAGGTACCTGGGAGGTAGAATTAATCTTTTCTAAACATCATCAAAAGCATAGCCACCTGCCAGCCTTTTCTATGAAGAAAATTCTTGGCCAAAACTGTCTTATGTAAAATGGCACCCTTAAGCATGCCATTTTTAACAAAGCCACCAAGATTAATATTCTGTGCCCATGAGAAAAAACAGAAAATATGTTATTGTCTGAACCATTTGCAGTGATCCAGGTGTGGGAGGAAGAATGTGTCAGCGCTGCAGGGACTCTGCAACGGTGCCATGCCTGCTCTCTTGAGTAGTCAACAATGTGCACACCTAACCAAGTAGTGTTAGCATTTGGGTGGTGGGCACACAGGGGAGGCAGTGATAACCCCGTTAGACTCTCCCACGTATACAGACACTTGTCAGCCCTGTCTCTTATACAGAGAGTAAATGCAGAAACAGACTAATTGCTCCTGCAGAAAAACAGAAGAGAAAGACACCAGCAAGGGGCACTCAAAACATCTGAAGAATTACTCCCTTGGGAGAAGAAAACTCGAGATGACGCACTACTTAAGACTCCAGTCCACTCTGTTTTTTTAAGGCTTTTGAATTCTTTGCTCCCTTCCTGACCTTTTATGAACAGATGAGGGCCTTCTCTGAAAGCACCATGGGAGGACGCGTATGTCCTCCTTGCCTTTCTGCTGACAGCCTTTAACAACAGGCTTCTCACACTTGTGCTAAGTGGGATTTAACAATATGCCAACAACCACATCGATTAAAAGAGGAGATAACTCATTAAGCGGTGTTGTTTCAGAACAGATAACCTGCAATTTGGAAGCAATATGCTGTTTTAAAAACAGGGTACACTTGTCTTACCCCTGCCTACAAGTCATGGCAGGTCAATAAAGCCCTTGTCTCCTAGACAGCCAGGACATCCACAACAAACCTTACCTGGTTTATCTAATTTCTTTGCTATTGTGCCTGTGTAATCAGGCAGAGAAACAGGCATGTCAGGGGAAAGCATCCTGACTCATCAAACATCACACATCCCCTTATTTCTTTTTCCCTGAGAGGTCACAGGATTTTGAAAGATGCAGCAGTGCTCAAGCCACTGACGTTTGCTCTCAGTGCCCAAGTCAGCTCGTGTTCTCCATCAGAAACTCCTGTCAGATGGGATTGGATGCTCTATACTTGGTTTTCAGAGAAAAAGGATGAGCAGGTTTACACAGGTGTAGCTGGGATGATGGCATGCTGCTTTCTTCTATGTGAAAGAGTGAGCTCATTTTTCCCCGTGGTGAATAAGTTGCCACCAGTACATTTTGAGGGGAACCGTGCGCTCCTGCTTGCTCCCTTCTTGTACAAAGTCAATCACCCCATACCACATCCTGCCAGCTGAGAAAGGTGTGACCTGAAGGGAAGGCTGATGGCACCCTTGTAGGTATGTGATAACCCAAGGTGAGTAGCACGCTTAAGATAACTGGGGGTCAAACCCCAGCCTGCTGAAGTATTAAGGAAAGCTTATTCCTGGCTCACTGTGGAAAGGGTAAGGATAGCTTCTCCCTTAACAGTCCCAAGACCAGAATCACTGTCAGCAGCAGGGAAACTTACTGTTTAGGGTAATGTATTACACCACCAGAAGAAGGGGACAAATCAGGTGCAGGCAGGGATTGAACCACCCTGACACCTTTCTTCCCTCCTTATTTGGCTGCGTGTGTGTGCTCACGTAGCTGCAGGGCGGCACGGGTGTGGGCATGGTGGCGAGAATGGACACGCTGTTCATGGGACTTCTCTCTGAAGTCAATAAGGTAAACACTGCTCTGCTCCCTGTGACGTTTCAACTGACCCAGACATCACTGTTTCTACCACATCCCTCAGGAGCTGCCTTTGCAGCCTGCTAGGTATTACGAAGGGTATTCAGTTTATGCTTTGCTTTGTTCAATTTAATCTAATCGCTCTTGGCCATAAAGTCCTTTAACCACACTAAACAATTCCTCTTCCTCACTGGAGTTTACACCCATCATACTTGTAGATAGTTATCACGCTTCCTTTAGTCATTGTTTAGCCAAGAAATACAAGTCTAATCCAACTTCTGCTGGAGTAACGCTGGACCATGGGAGGAATAAAGCCTGCCTAATAGAGAACATAAGGCAGGCTACTTCAGCATAAAGCTTTTTAAGAACTTCCCTCTGGCAGATAATTCAGAGCTGGCCTCAGAAGAGGCGTTACTAGCCAGGAGGAGGAGAAGGCAAGGGGAGCCTTCAGATCAATCAGATGATCTGATTAAGGGCTTTGTCCGTCAGATTTTAGCAGCTGGGACAATACAGGACAGATTCAAGTATTCCTCAAGCTGAGCTCTCTCAAGCCCAGACCACTACTAGGAGTGGGTTAGCCATCTGCTAACCCTGGTGATGTGCTGTCTGGCAGAGTACAAGCTGGACTGGGCCAAAACCATATCAAGGACTGTGTCCATAATTTGTAATATGAATGAGCGTGGGACACTCTTCAGGCTCATACAGTTACTGTTTTCATTTTACGAGTGCACGCACAGCCAGAGCAGCCTCTGCCTTCTTTAAGGCCATGCTGACCAAGCAGAGGGCTCACAGGAGACCTGTGATGGACACAACACTCGGTTCTTGCTCTGTGTGGGACCTCTCTTTGGGCAAGCTTTCCCCTGCAGGCTCTACAGACTGGAGTTTGGAGCACTGAGCAAGGCAGAAGTGATCACGGTTTGGAGGACATAGTCTGCCTCCTGTCAATGAATTCATGTACCCATAGGACATGATATCATTTTAGTTTCTTGCCCATGTTCTCACCTCACCTTCTGTCTTTATTTTTTTTCCCTTAACTTTCAATCCCTGCACTGTTCCTAATGTATTTCAAATGATCAGTCTCAAGATTAATTTTTGCCATAATAGGAACAGCACTAAATTTCAGAAGCAGGAGACAGGACTAACTGGTTCCAGAGCAGTCTGGAGCAATGTAGGAGAATCCTTTTTCCCCAGTTTGCAGCAAAGCTTTTAGTCATGTGCAACAGTGCTGTGGCATTTCTTTCTAGGAAAAATTAAGCCTAATTGGACTTGTCATATTTGAATTTTCCCTCCCACTGGGGTAAACAGTCATCGGTGCACTCAAGGTAAACACATGCCCCTTTCTCACATAACATAGCTTTTTTCCTTTGCCAAGATACAGCTGGGACCAGCCTGGTCCTGCCTTGTGCTTTCTGGATAGGTACAGCAGTTAGCTGAGCACCACTCATGGGCCATCTGTTCTTCTGGCAGCAGCTTAGACCTATAAAGCTTCTGTGATTTCCAGCAGCAGCAGATTTCTCCTGTGGTCTTCTGGACAGCACCATGAAAACTGATGATTCCAGCAGCAACCAGAAAAAAAGCCAAATAGTAGTTTCCTTGCAGTCTGTCTTGGCCACAGTTGAGCATGGCTTACGGACATAAAGCCATCTTTCAAGATGAACACAGTGCCAGTTTAATGCTGAGGGACTTTGTAGGACAGCCAGGCTTGGTGTATCATCTGTAGTGCCTGTTGGGAGCAATGCCTAAAGTGAGCTATCTTCATAGCCATACCTGAAGCTTTTTTCAGAGGAAACTAGCATGGTCCTTCCAAAAAAGATTCCAGGTGAACCATGAGTAATTCAAAGTGAATGACTGAGGGACCTGACAATGGGCAGCACTGAAGACCCACCTTTCCCAAAACCTTTACACGATGCTCTTGAGAGACACCTGAAAACAAGTATTCAAACCAACACTGACTTCTGTGGCATGCTACTATGCTTCTTAGCCTCTTTTCAAATAATATTTCAATATTCAAGCTAAGCATGAGGCATTTCTTCAACTAAAGAATAGTTTGCAGTGCTCAGCATAGTTTTTGATGTAGGGTCCACTTCCATTTCTTCCGGAGAGGTCACACATCAATGTCCATGCCTTTTGGTGGGTCTTCAGATACACTGCTTGGACTCTTAATAAAGGTCTCTCATAAAGGGACCTTAACCCCAACCAAACTTAACAAGGAGGGATCCCCTGGTGACAGATAAGTCCTCCTGCATATCCCCTTTGCATAGGCAGGAGCAAAGATACTTGCACAAAGACAAAGTGACATGACCAAGGCTCCCCAGTACCCCACTTCTCACCAGCTACGGGACCACTCGTGTCAATTAGGCTTGGGAAAGCACAAGTATGGGTCTGGAGTTGTGCTGAATGGTCCTTGTGTCTCTTGTGGATATGGCCCTTTATATCCACCACATTCCTTTCCTTGGCTGGTTTGGGCTGTTCTGTCCCAAAAAGCCTTCACTTGTGTTTGGCTTGCTTTAGTCCTTATAAATCCAAGCTGTTTATTACACATGACTTCATATTTGTCTCAAATGGCTCCATATTTGTCTGGATACATAAATATTCCTTTTCCTCTGCTCTTCTTAATAGTTTCCCCAAACATTTTCCTGACTTGTATTTTTTGGGCATGACTGTGTTAGGAATAGGAAGAAAGAGGAATAGTTTGGTCTGAGAACAGATGTACTGGCTTATCCAGAACTAATTTTGGTAGGAGTCTGCCAGCACAAGATGTCTGAGCCAGCACTTTTCATGCTGTCTGTTGATTTCTCTCCAGAGTGTCATTTTTCTAGGCAGTGCACTGGATGGGATCACCCTGCCCAGAGGGCATACACAGGTTTGCAGTAGGGAGGGGAGGGGGTACCACCCTGTTCTGCACCGGTCCTCTTTTTCTAGAGGCAGAGAAAAGTCTCTCTTTTATTTTTTTTTATTCAGACAAATGTTCCTGGAAACTTTTGAGGCACTCGTTATATCCATAATCAAGTTGTACATACTGGAGAGCTCCTAATAATGTAAATCCATTAGGCTTAAATGATAAAAGCAGAAAATAACTTTGTAAGACAGAAATGAAAAAAGAGGCTAGCTATTATGACTTAGATCTATTTTTAGCACCTTGGACTCAAAAACACTATAGAATCATGGAAATTAAAAACAGACCGGATCATCCACTCCATACAAACACAAGAGGTAATGCAGAATGCAGGACAAAAGGTTTTTCTTTTTTCCAGAATCCCAAACTCCCTCAAACACAGAGGGAGCCAGGGATGGGGGTGAAGCTGCAAGCCCAAACTGAACCTTGGGAGGCAAAGAGAGACCAAAGATGATCCATTTAGTTGTATGCACAGGGACACCTAGGACAAGGAAGCACTGCTTACTGTTCTGGCTTCCAGGCGTATGGTGAGTAAATAGTATGTTATTAATAACTCACAATAACCAGTCTCTTATCATCTATTCGTATCAAACAATGCCGAGGAAGGAACTGTGCAAAATAAAAGGACAATATTCTTTAATTACAATAATAATGTGAGGACACTCTGCCTCTCTTACATAATATAACAGCCAAGGTAACATTAGACACTCATAATGTGATCAGTCTCTTGCGTGTCACAGTCTCCAGATGCCCCTACATTAAAAATATATGCAAAAAACCCCATTTGTTTGTGTAGCATGGTAACATCTACAGAGCCTCAACCATACAGTGGAGGCAGACCCAGGGGGCTCTGCCAAGCCCACCTCCGAAGGGGGAGGTCTGGGTCAGGCTCAGGATCTGGCTGTGTGCTGTGTAGGTGGGGTTTCAAGGACACCTCATCACTCTTGCCTGCAGTGACAAGCTTTTCCTCTGCACCCATTCAGCAGCCTGCGAGTTGGAGAAATTGGATTTCTCCAGAGGCTCAGAGGTTTCTCCAGCGCACAAGTCCTTGATGTATCTCCAGAGGGTTTGCCTTTCCACCCAACTCAAAGGGGAATATCTGAAGGCTCTTGCCTCTTTAGCTGCTACTCTCTTAGCTCAGATGTTTCCACTGACTGTCTCATCACTGTGATGATATCTGCATAGAGGAATAATGCCCAGGATAATGAGAGCAGCCAAAGTTATTTAAAGTGGGCGTTTAAAGTCATTTAAAGAGCTTGAAATCACCAAAGAGCTATGAATGACTAAATCAGACTTAGATAAAATGCAGAGGAGTCCAAATCATAAAGCCATCCAAATCATAAAGCCATGGCCTATATTTTTTTATATTTTCTCTAAGTAGAATAAATTCCTCCTATTAATTAGGAGTCTTTTATTTCTCTGTCTGACTCTGAGGATGCTCACTTTGCAAAGGACAAGCACATTCCCCTCCTAGGAGTTTATCCCAATAACTACCATCTCAGTGCAATGCAGTTGTACCTGCGTACAGGGAAACATCTGAGCTTGCACAAGAAATCTTACTTATTGAAAGTGCCTAAAGCCTGCACATAGAGAGAAAAGAAAAAAAACAGCCTTGCAAGTGGTAGTGCTGGGCTCTACATTCACATGTTTAAACTCAAGGATGATCATTCAGTTTATCTGTGCATTATATTTTGCAAATCTTTTCTACCATGTCCCACTGGTTAATTATAAAACTTTTAAAACTGAAATAATTTGGGCTATTCTATATTTGAGTCCAAAAACAATAAGGAAATAAACATGCTTCTGGGATGACCTGTTACTATTTAAAACAGCAAATGACTGGAGTTTATATATCCTTGGGATGCAGGCAAGCATCTAGGGGAATAGCAATGGCATCTGCTGATGGTTTGGGACCATGGACCTCAAACTGCTTGTCTGTACAGTGAGGATTCCGTGGGTCACATGTGACTCTCAGTGGTTTTCTTGGCAAAAAGCACATGAAAAGGATGGTTGTGGCCACATCTGACTTGTGCCATATCAATACACATGCATATCCATAAAATTACAGTCTGTTGAAACAAACAAAAAATGAGGTCTCAAGCCTGTCAGCTGATACACCTGTAGCACTGTGTCTACACTGAGCACCCTTCCCTGAATGGTATGCACTTTCTTTGGCATAGAGGAGCATGTACTAAAAAGACAGCTGTTTAGTCTGCTCCATTTTTTTTCTCATATAAAGCATCTCTTCTTCCAATAGCTCCTTCAGTTTTTTCCCTGGTGCCCACCGTGTCCTCCCTCCTACTGCCTGATGTCTCTCTAGGAGCCACCACCTAATGGAAATCCCCCTGAGATCACTTCTGCCAGAGTGGAGACTCAACAAAGCTGTAAGACTTGGTGTGACCTTTCCCAGTGTGGTGGCTGATGCTACATGGCTCAGGCTGTGTGGCCTTATGAGACGGAGTCCCCATCAGCAGGATGAAATTAAGATTTTTCTTACTCTCTCACCTTCTCACCTCTCCTTCCTTAGGTTTTTTTGTCCCCTTCAGCTTTATTAGCACCAGAACCACATTAAGGAATCGATCCATATGATTAAAAAAAATGGAGGGGGGTTTTGGCAGATGTTTTTTTAAACCAGATCAGTTCCTTACTTCAATTCAATGTTGTGTGAAGTATGCCAGGCAGATGGGGGAAGTGCTGAAGTGCCACAGAGACGACAGAGACAGGTATTATTGATCAGGAACACCTTGTGTCAGTATATATACCAAAGACTTTATCTCATGTGAAGTGGCATCATGGATTTAGGCACCAAAGGAGAAGGTGTGATTGCTCAGAGGTGCCTTCAGCTCCTATCAACTAGTTTTCGGCAATGTGGTTTAAAAGAGCTCATTTAAAGCCACCTTGAAGAAAGACTTGAATATTTTATATTCTGCTTCTTTAGAATATTAGGAAAGGCGGAGAGACCTGGATCCATTTAGCCTGGAGAAGAGAATACTGAGAGGAGATTTTGCCAATGCTTATAAATATCTAAGGGGCAGGTGTTAAGAGCAGCCAGACTCTTTTCATGGGGCCCAGGGATAGGACGAGGGGCAATGGGCACAAGCTGGACCACAGAATATTCCATCTCAATAAGAGGAAAAACTTTACTTTGAGGGTGACGGAACACTGGAACAGGCTGCCCAGAGAGATTGTGGAGTCTCCTTTTCTGGAGATATTCAAAACCCACCTGGATGCATTCCTGTCAAGCCTGCTTTAGGTAAACTTGCTTTGGCAGGGGGTTGGACTAGATCTCTGATGTTCCTTTCCAACCCCTACCATTCTCTGTGATTCTGTGATTGTATAATATACTTTGTCACCTTCTGATGTAAACAGTCAGTGTAAAAGGGGTTGATCTGTTTTTCATTGCAAGTAAAGATTAGTGATTAACAAAAAGTACAAGTTTATCACTTCTTACAAAAGCTACTCTCAGAGATTACAGAAATACCAGCTACATTACAAGTATGCTGAGATAGCAAGCTGCAGCCACTTTTCTCCAGCCTTGTCCCATTATGAACAGAAGTCCCCTACCAGTACTTCTGGGAAAATAACCTGTAGAAGATCCTAGCAGAAAAAGTGAAGAGAGGAAAGTTTTGGTTTGTACTATCTCTGATCCCACTGTTTCAACTAGTTTTCTCCACCTGGAGTATGGTTTTAGCTGTGTCCCCATTAGCTGGCATGCCTGGGTACCAATAATAAGGCACAAGTCCAGTCATTAGATGATATGACTCCATTCCAAATGATTTTTCAAGTCCACACATCACACTGAGAAACACCTCAGGCCATGAGGTTTCTGGTTTTCATTGTGCAGGGTGCTTTGTTTTTTTTTTCATATTGTGAAACCAAGAAGGCAAAATTCAAAACCTGTGAGCAAGGAAAAGTCACTTTTTAATGAAGAAGGAAGGAGGGTGAAAGAGAGAGTGAGGATGATGTGTGTGTTGTATACAGTTTTATTCACATATTTGATGCCAGAGAACCCAATAGACTATCAACATAAAAATACTCAATGTCTATGACTAAAAAACAGTGATGATTTAGAGACTTTCCCATAATAGTCTGCAGATCCCCCATCCCCATGGCACCACTCAGGGCTTTGCTTGCGTGGGGGAGATCCCAGCCAGGTTAGCTTTTCTGGGAGCTTAATGCCAAGCTCTCCATACAAGGCTGAATCACAGCTTTTCGTATTTAACCTGAAACCAAAGGTTAAAACCTCAGCCACTTTTAAAGGCAGCTGGCTGATAATAGAGCACGTTCTGCTCGGATCTGAACAGGGCTCTGCAGCCCTGGAGCCACTGATGGTGCTGGCCAACGGTAGTGTCCCTCATTAAGTCTTGCTAATTATACTAACTGCCTCTCAGCTGTTGCATGAGCACCAGCCAGGAAAGGGATAGTGACAGAACTGATTCCCAAGAAAGAGGACTCTCCAAACGCACTAGCACATCTAATCCTGCCTTGCCAAGGGGAACAGACCAAGTGACATCTGTGGTCCTTTTCTCCCCTTTTGTAATCCTGGCCAGACTCTCTCAGCCAGTTAATGGGGATTGCAGCAGGATCTGCTGTGAATTTGGGATATAAACTCAAGGGAAAGCTACTTCAGTGAGCTGCCTATACACTGGAGCAGGAGGGTTGGAGCACAGCTGTCTCAAAAATGCTTGGTGCACACACCTCCCGAGGTACCCAGAGCATCCTTCCCCTCACACCATTGCAGGCCAAAGTTCTCTTTGCATCTGACCTGCTTGAGGCTTGCTGGGTAGGTTTGGGCCCAGGGCAGGAGTGCAGAGAGGTGCCAATGAGATTATGAAGGGTGCCTGGTGCTGCAGGAGTCATGACACAGCAATGGGCACCAACTGAGCAGTGATTCCTCTGGGCCAGTAGGAAACTTCGCCTTCCAGGGCATCCATGTGAGCAAGTTCAGTTGCCCTAGTATGATCCTCTGCCTCCCTCATACCACTGCTTGGCAAGGGGCTGCAAAGGGGTTATCTCTCCCCATGCCTGCATCAAATGAAGAAGTTAATGGCAGGAGAGAGAAAGCAAGCCCTACATCATAAGCCTTCTGACACAAGGGCTGGGATATTCTCCAGGGATGTAGCAAGTTCCTGCCATGATTTAGGCAGAGATGGGTGTTTCACATTCCAGGAAGAAGCCCCTAATAATGGGGTGACAAATGAGTTGACCAAGATGAGAATTGCAGTCTGGGCTCAGGCATGGCAAAAGAGAGAGACATCTGCTTGAGCAGTGATACAGGGCAACAATGCCCAAGCCACACACATCCCACCTGCATTTCATCAAAGGATCATTCAACAGCTTCCCTGCTCTGCTAGTTTGCCTACGGCCTTGGTTCTTCCTCAGGCTTTGCACAGGGAACCCATCAGCACATGGACCAGCCAGCAGACATCTGCTCCCTGTGCCCCTGTCCTGAGCCAGCCAAGCACAAGCCACGTCCCCAACAGCCATATCACCTCATTAGTGTGCTGGCACTGTGCCTAGGTGAGTAATGTCTGCTGGAGTTAACAAACGCTGCACTCAGGGTCACAGACACACCTGCACTAGGCTCAGTGTGCCCTTGGGTGACCCAGGCAGGGTGGTAAGGAATGAGTATCTGGACCAAAGACCCTGGCTTCTGACACGTGCTGAGTTATCTGGTGGCTTTTGTCTCCAATTTCCTAGACCTGGAAAAGCAGAGCACCCAGAGACACCCTTATAATGGTGCTGGCAAAGGTCCACCACTGCAAGACAGCACTGACCTGGACTCGGTGCAGCCAAAGGCACAGGTGCCCCTGGGATCTGGTCATATCTGTCCACCCTCTCAGGAGTTTAGGAAAATCTTGGGTGGTACTAAATGACATCAGAGAGCATTCCATGAGCTCCAGTGCAGCCCAGCCTGGCTCAATGGCAGATAATGGCACTACAAGCCTGTGGCACAGCAGCAAAGCCAAAATAACCCACCCAAATTCATAGCACCATCACAGCAGGGTGCTACAGCCTCTACACATATCTCTGTTTGAAAGGAAAATTTAAAAAATGGGAGAAATCAAGATGACGTGTCCTTGACCCAGCATTTACAGTTAATCATCTCTTTCCAGGAAAGGTACCCAGGAAAAGTGGCACCTTATCAAGAAGGTGTGTGAACTATCATCCTCACAGGGATACAGCCACTGATCTTTGCTCTGACTCATTAGCATAGCGTGTTCCTCCCACGCAAGGTGCTGGTGTTGGCACAGAGCTGAGGATCCTTGACCATGGGGCTGTTCAAGTGAATGTGGTGTATTGGGTCTCACAGGTATTCTGTTTGGAGAGGTTAGTAGTTAAATTCTTAACAGCCACGGGTAGGCTACATGAGTTGCTTTCAAACCCTGTTTGCTTGTTCATGTGGTCCTGGTCAGGGCGTCTCTTTGCAGGTCTTGCAGAGGAAAGACAGGCTTTTACAGCTGTAGGTTAGAGGCAGCGGTTGTTGTATAGAGGTGTTGGCTCCATGGGCAATTCTAGGTGGGGTAAATTCCTTCTGTGGGAAATTTCTCCACAAGCCATGCCAAACCTGCTTCTGAGTTCTAAGCTATGGACAAGTGAGTGAAGTGGAGTTTAATCCACAAGTGATGCTGCAACAGATAAGAAGTCAGAGGGCGTAAAGTGTTCAAGGCCAGGTTGGATGGGACTTTGAGTAGCCTGGTCTAGTGGAAGCTGTCCCTGCCCATCGCAGTGGGGGTAAAATTAGATGACCTTTAATGTCCCTTTCAAGTACAACCATTCTATGCTTCTAAGACTTTATTGTGGCCTTTCAGTACTTAAAGGGGCTCTACAGGAAAGATAGAGACAAACTTTTTTGCAAGACCTGTTGCAATAGGACAAAGGGTAGTGTCTTTAAACTAAAAGAGGGAAGATTTAGAATAGATATAAGGAAGAAATGTTTGAAAATTAAGGTGGTGAAACACTGAAAGAGGTTGCCCAGAGAGGTGGTAGATGCCCCATCCCTGGAAACATTCAAGGTCAGGTTGGAGGGGGCTCTGATCAACCTGTTCTAGTTGAAGACGTCCTGGGTCATTGCATGAGAAGTTGGACTATATGACCTTTAAAGATCTCTTTCAACCCAAACTATTCTATGATTCTGTGACTTGCTCTCGGCATTTCTATGGCACCCAGGATCCCAAGGAGTTTGCAGGGATGTAATACAAGATAGATGCAAGCTGTTCTGCCTAAAGGACATACCTTTGGGCAGAAGGAGGAGGCAGGCAGAGAACAACAGCCCTGGTGGTTGTGGGAAAGTGAGTGAGGTTTGGGGGCAGGAGGGAGAGAGCTCTGAGCTGTTCCTGGCAGGTGACACATGGACTTCCAAGCCAGCCAGCACTGCATCCCCACTGCTGCTCCAGTTCCAGTGTCAGGAGAAAGGATTGCTTCACTCATAGCCAGGTCAATCCCTGCCCCCTTGGAC
>VXBJ01006861.1:25867-97939 GCA_013400055.1 Nycticryphes semicollaris
TATATATATAAACTGTCCACAGGCCAAAAAAAGCCCCAACCACCAAATGCAAGGATATACAAATCAGGGGAAGGCCAAACTGGTAGGAGGGAAAGTTTGTATATTATTAGCTCCATTGGGTATTGATATTCATTGACAAATTCCCCCTGAACCTTCTTCAGGAGTAGCAGTCCCAGGTCTCTCAGCTTCTCATGTCAAAGATGCTCCTGTCCCCTGTCATCTTCATGGCCCTTTGCTGGACTCACTCAAGTACGCACATGTCTGCCCTGTAGTGAGGAGACCAGCGCTGGACCCAGTACTCCAGTACGCCACACCTCACCAGGGATGAGAAGGGGAATATCACCTCCCTCAACCTGCTGGTGTTCCGCAACCTAACACACCATTTCTGCTCACATTGGCCACCAGGACCCCCAGGGCTGTCTCTCACAGAGACTCGTCACTGAGCTGGGTGCCAGTGATCCCAAACCACTCTGTGTGACTAGTGGGGAGGCCAGGATGAGTCCTCATTTCCACCCCATGAAGGTGCCAGCTTCTCCTTTTCTGAGCCTGCTCATGAAGGAAGGCATGTCCTGTATTTTTTTCCAAAGCATCAGGTCTCTCTTTCCTCCCAATTACTGGAGAGGGTTGAGAGTGGCCACCCTTTCCCAAAACCTTTCCCTACCCACAACCACCTCCCTTACTTCCTTTTCTAGGTCTTCCTCACACTGCCTCTGCCAACCTTCCCATCCTCAGCCAGAAGCCACCTTTAATTTCTCTGGTCCTTGCAGGTCATGGTGAGCAGCCTCTGCCAGCTGGGCAGAAGGCCCCATGAGAACCACCCTCCAAGCTGGGCTTTGGTTTCCTGCCCCCAGGGGAATCAAAAAAGAGCTGGGGACCAGACTTCTCCCTCCACCATCCTGAGCAGGTATCATGCTTCCCTGAAGCAAGAGGACAGGCTTTTCAAGGAAACATGAGAATATGAGGAGGGACTTTTTTTTTAGGGAGATGTTTCTCTCTCTGCTCAGAGGACCCAACAAAATCCCCCCAGGGACTGTGGACTCTGGAGTCTCAAGCTCAGCATTGTGGCAGGGAGAAATTGAATGGTGCAAACAGGAGGAGTAACTACTGCACTAATTGAAAATGACTTTAGGGGAATATAGGTCAACAGCACACAATCTGTCCTGCCAGTTTGGCCAGGGTACAAAATTTTGTACCTCTGCCACGAACACTGCCATGAGAGGTTCAGGGATTGTGCATGGTTAAAATAGAGGATTATGTCATGTCCTGAAAGGGCAGGAGCAGTCTTAGCAGCCAGAGTTAATAGTTGGAGCCAGACACTTGCCCACCTCCTGTGCATTCTCCCCAGAAAACAGGATTTCTTTCTTGGCTGCCACTCGCTGTTCCCGGCACCAGCTGATGAGGCCTCTCGTTCTCCCCCGGATGGTACAAAATAGGCGGCCGTCTTCCAGGAAAGGCACAAATCTTCTTTGACAAGCAGTGATATTAACAGGGATTAAGGAATGCAAGAGCCACTACCAGAACTGACCAAAGGATGCAGCCTGGGCTGCCTGGCCCTGGAAGCGATTTAATCAAGATTAGAGGTTACACTGAGGATGAGGCTGTATTTTCAACCCACTGTGCAACCAGTTCAGAGCAGGGGTCTCTGAGCAGCTCACAGCCTGTGATATATGGGGGTTCACATCAGCACTAATCCTCCTTCATCTCAGGAATGGGGTGCAGTGATGGAAAAGGAGCATTGCTGCTGGAGGGGCGGCTCATGGAGGCATCACCACCGCTGGCTTGCATTGCTTCCCAAGATTAGATGGGATCACAGCACGAGGTATGCTCCTGCCAGATCTCCCTCAGCATGTGGATGGTGGGCAGAGCTGCACCTTGCTTTCAAACCCCATGGAAACCTTTCCATCAGGCAAAGGTTTTACACTCTCTCTCCCAAGCAGTGAGTTTGGTGATTTGTAAATAGCATCCATCCCCACCTCCTCACCTCCATTTGCTGTGTCCCCTCACAGCAAGTCCCCATCACATCCCCAAGTTTAGGTCTGGACTTTCAAAGTCAGTGAACAAAAGTGGCAGCAAATAATAAAATCCTATGTCAGTGGAATTTGTGTTTTTCAGCGTTTCATCAGAATTATTTTCTAGAGGTATTAAAAAAAAAGGTTTTTTATATATTTGATCTCTTTTACACTTAAAAGGTCATCAGGAATATTTGCCAGCAATTTGTTTGTGGGATGAGAAACGATGGATTGTTAATTCTTTAATTATGGCTGCTGTCTGAATATCACAGTCACATTTGGGGTTTGGACATACATTTGATGCTGCAGTTTTGCTCCCTTGAAGTCCTGACTGTGTTGACATAGCCACAAGATCTTATTCAAAGAGTTGGAAAAAGCAAAACCTTTAGCTTTTGTGATGAATATAGTAATTTTTCTGACTACCAAATAATGTGGAGCTCGGGGGCCATTTCAGCTGTGGTAATGTGGATGTTGGCACAGGGGGTAAAACCCATCTGAGGACCTGAGGAAACATTCAGGCTAAACTTTCTTCACATCTGGGCTGCTGCTGCCACCACAGCTGAACCGACTACAGTGTAAAGTAAGTGTGCACATGTGTATATGCACACACATGTGATGGTGGTCCTCTGTACATGTTAAAATGCCACCCATCCATGCAATGTGCTGAACTACAAAAGCAGTAACACATGAAGTTACACACTGACTTTTGTCTGGATTTGAAGCTTGGTTACACCCAGCCTTTGGTTTCACGTGGTTTCAAATGAAGGTTTTCCTCCCCTGCCTTAGAAGTGCCTCCCCACTCAAACAGAAAGGAGGAGAGAGAAGTGAAACACGCACAAAAAGATGAATGATTCAAAGCACCCACCAAACTCAGTCAGCTCTGGTTATTAGGTGTCTTGTTAGCCTGTATCAACAATATGTGGACAGAAATTAACTACATGTGTAAATAATCACAACCGCTGAACCCCTCATGGATTTTAGCAAGAAAAATTGCCTGTGTGAAACTGCCACAGGATGTGCCTTATTCTCTGGTCTGTATTCTTTTTTCTCTTGTTTAAAAATTTCATTTACGTAGTCAGAAACAATGCCGTGAGATCCAGGCCAGCAACCGCACACCCTAACTAACCAGGAAGAAAAGCCAAAGCAAATATTCCTGGATTCTGCAATACACAGTACACACTGGATAATTATCTACCCAACATATTAAGAGAATAACAAATAAAGTATTAAAAGAATAATGATAATAATAATAATGTCAGGGTTGGTCCACGAGCCCTTCAGCAGCCAAATGTTGAACTAACATATTATGGCTTTGAATGAGTTGCTCACAGGGGTCTATTCAGCACTGTGGGAGCTGTGGGTCCCTCCCCACTGCTAAGTGCCTGCCAGTGGGGTGCTGGGTGCCAGAGCAGAACTCCCATTCCCACCAGCACTTAATCACTGCCCTGCCCATTCTGGGACAGCCTGCGATAGAAAGTGCTCCAAAAACCTGGTGCTGAGGATGGCAGCTGCCCTGAAAACCCCGAGCCGTCACCCAGCGAAGCAGCGCCTGGGCTTGTGCCAGCCATGTAGTGCTGGCCCTGCTCCCATATGTGTGTGGACTCACTTCCTTTGCTGCGGTACATTTGGTCCCTCCTCAGCATGCTGATACAAATAAGGTCACTCGCACAAACACACCCTGTTTGTTTTCCTCGCTGCCACCAGCCCTCACCCTCTCCAAATATGATCGCTATGTCCCCACTCGCGTGCCCTGCTCCAACGACCCGTTCGGGTCCTTGCCTTCCTCCTGGGCTGAGCTGTGGCAGCTTTGCACTGCAATCAAAGCCAATCCCAAGAAGCCACCTTGCAGCTGGTGAGAAATGAAATGTCATGATGGCTTGAAGGATTAGGAGAGGGCAAGGGTCAAGTGGATTACCCTTCTCATATAGCTCTCAGGTTTTCTGTTAGGAAAATCCCCTTCCAGTTATTGGTAAGGCAAGTTACAGAAATCACCAAGACAGTTTCCTCTCAAGCCAGCACCTCCCACCTCCTCCCTCTGCTGCTACCTACCGCTGTCCTCCACCACTAAGAACCTTTCTGTAGCTTGCTTCAAAGAGGGTTGAAATTTCGAATCCTACTGTAAGTTAAATAAGGGAGAAGAGATGTGCTCCTCCATGGACTCAGGGTGCAGGTTATAAATAATGTGGTCTGAACAACTCTATCATGTAAACAGACACGGTTGTCTCTGGTTTATCTTTGACAAAAGAGAAGTGCAGAGGCTTTTCTCCAAGATATGCACTGGGGTGAATGGAAGAGACAGGATCTGGAACCTTTCTTCCAGGGCCCTGTGCTTTAAACTAAAAATTAGACTACTAATGGGTAGTTAATCATCTCAAAAACACAGAAGAAACCCAAACGACCCAAACCTTAGATACTATTATTTCAGTGCATCTCAACTCTGAGATCTGAGAATCCCAATACAAAATTTTGATTGCCAATTCTTCCATTTTCAAATGGTCTTCCCTGTACCATAATTACATTATATTATCAGTACTACAGAAAAAATACTATTACCTACAGTAAAAAAAAATAAAAGTGGAAAAATATTTTAAAGCTAAATTGAATTTTTCTAGCATTTTCCTTATTAAATTCTGCCAGGTAATCCTGGATAGCTGTGCCAAAGCCACTGCTATTGATACAAATGGGTCCGTTTGGTCTTCAAAGCACATGATCTGCCCAGTGTAGAGAAGCGCATCTACTAAAGCACTGTGATGATTTGTATTTAACACTCCAGAATAGCCCATCAGGCATCCAGTAGCAAAGAGAAAGGAAAATAAAATTGACATGACAGCAGAAGATAATTTTTTCCTGAGGCAGTCATGAATCTAATATAGCACATCAATCAAGGGCTACTAACTGGCCAGACCTGCGCTCATAATATTTACAATGATATCATTGAAGGAATCATTCAGCTCAGCTTATGTCTTTCAACAGAACTGGGATGAGCCGTTTTTATTTACCTACAACCTTTCTGGTGAGTAATATGTTGTGAAGAGGGTTTGGGTCTGTGCTTTGCTTTTACAATTCTCCGCTAGTCTCTTTTTTGCTGGTATACAGACCAAAACTTCCCTGCAGTCTGGCATGACTCCACTTCTCATTTCTTCTCTTCCAGCAGCAGTTTTGAACTCAGGTAGTTCATGGTTATTCCTGATTTTCCCAACTTACTCTGCAGCTTGTCCCTAGTCACTGAGAGACGCCCATGCTTTGAAACAGAAGTATGGGCTAGGATTCATCCATCACCATCAATGAGGTTCTCTGGGAGAGAAAAGCAGCAGGGTTAAGCTACAAGACTTTATCCAGAAACACCTTCATCTGCAGTTTTCCTGCAGATGAAACACCCCTGAAATGGATGGAATTACACGTGTTGAAATCTGAAATAATGTAGCTGGGTACCCACCTCCCAGTAACCCAGCTGAGGGCTGTCAGAGCGCAAACGCCTTTGGATGTCCATGCAGGGAATGGCAGACAATAGCACTGCAACCTACAGTAACAGGAGAAAACAACAGATCAAATGTGGCCTCTTAATCTGTTTTGATCCGTGCTCCCCTATCTCGGCTCACAAAGCGTACTTCATGTGCATGGCTGGAGGGGACTGTCCAGCATTTGTGATTTTATTGTCTAGGAGACTTCGTCTCCAGCCTGAATTTAGTCCAACACACATTTTACCATCTGCTTTCTTTCCTATGTGCCTATGAGATCATTTTTCTACACGTAAAATTACAAAGTGAAGATTCACATATGCTTACACAGCTTATTTCTATTATTATTTGTTAAACACTGAGAATTTCCTTGGCACAATACAGGGCCCAGAATGAAGACATATCAAGCCCTGAAGCCATGCTTCATGTAAAATACACCCAAAATGGCTATTCTGGCTGAAAGAACAGTGTTAGGAATTTCAAACCACTTCCCTTCCTCGGAGTTCTGAGCAGATTCATGACATTTCTGGCAATGCAGATTAAAGAACCATTCACAGAAATTTGTGCTGCAGTCATCACAAAAGCTTTCTTTTTTTGCCCATGCAAAACCTGATTTTCAGTGCAAAATACACATTTCAGCAAGTTTAAGATTATCCATAAAGGTTTTGGAATGCAATTTCAGAAAAAAACAGTAATAAGAAAATGTCACTGTTCTTTTTTTAGTTCATAGTTATAATAATGTTTGTTGTTCATGAAGAAGCTCGCTTCTTAGTGAAACTTTTAAAACTCATTTTTCAATTTCTATTTTCATGTGTTATTCCTCTCAGCCCACACCTCCCATGTTACTTACAGCAGCTCTTGGGGAGAGCTGAAACATTGCATGGCTGAACCGAAGCTCCCTGTCCTCTTTCCCCGCTCTTCTTCTCTTGGTTTCCATCCTCTGTCTTTCTGGTTCCTTATCTCTCCTGGAGACAAGGGCAGATGGTGGCTGGATGCTGTCCCAGATTTGGAGGATGCCATGTGGCTATGCATGCCCTCTCTCACAGTCCCATTCCACATCCAACGGAGACTTTGTGTCATTACCCTTGATGTGGCCAATATACAGATGTCTGTATTTGTGCTACATGTCTGAAGCTCCCCTCAGAATCAGTAGGAAGAAACAGGCCTGCATAAAGGATAACTTACCTCATCCTAGGTAGGTTTATGCCCAAAATAGGTCAGATGAATCATGTCTTCAAAGTGCCATGATCTACTGACCACAAAGAGAGCCCAGACGAGTAAGTGTTAGTTGACACGGGTCCTGTCCTCAGCATGTGCCCTTTATGCCTTTGTCCTGTCTATTCCCCTGTTGCTCACAGCACACATTATCCTCCTGAATACTCTTTCTTCCAGGTTTCATTCCCATATAAGTGGCAATGCCTAAAGAAATGGTACCTTTCCCTCAGCTGCTACTCTGAAGCAATTTCCCAGACTAGGCTTTCGTCTGAGATATCTCACTCATGTGGTATTTCATGAAGTGCCTTCCACAAATCATTTGTGAAAGCTCCAAGCTTCTATTTCACAGCTCTTCTCAAAACTCACCTCCACCAGGATGCATACACTGTAGCTTGCCTATTGCTAATAGCTAAGTGGGTGGTCTGTTGGGAATCATTAAAATTTTTCCTCTTGGTACATTAACCCCCCCACAAAAAAAAAAGAAAAAACCAAACCACTTTTAGGAGTGAAACCTGCTATTATCCTATCACCAGTGTGCTAATGCTGGCAGAGCCATGGACTAGAGCCCCTCAACTCTACAGTGTGGGTTTATACAATGCTTTACAATAGCTTTCTGACACTGCGTGAATGGCAGCATAAATTACAGTGCAGAAATAGATCAACAAGCTAAAGTGGCTTTACTTCTTCTTTAAAGAGCTCTTACAGGCACCAATGCTCCTCTATGGATTTAAAGGAGTCTTTTCTTCTTACTCCTCCACCTTCCTCATTTTAAGCAGGCAGCAGTGAATGGAATAGCACATTGTGAAACGCCATTGCCTCTTTATCAGGTTACAGCACTAGAGAAAATAAAAGATGAAAATCCAGTGAAAATCACTCCTGCTTCCAGTCTCACCCTGCCTTGGACTTCCCTCTAATAGCTGAAAGGGATTAAGTTCTTAAATAACTTGCTGACAAAACCACTGTACAATAGGACCAATTGGTAACATCGGGAGGAGATGTTCTGCTTTGTTTTTCCTCAGGTTCATAGAGGGTCAGACTGAAATACAACTATTCTCTTAGCCCATAAATAAATGCAAAGCCTGTTCCAGTTGCAGGAGCCCCCAGCACAGGGTTGAAGCTTGTAAGAGGATGATATCTGGAAGGAAGTCTTCTCATGTGGGCACGGTGGGTGCAGACAAATACCTGTTTTGGCAAGAGGAGGGCTGGGAGCTGGGAAGGATCTTTGCCTTTGGGAGTCAACCCGTTAGCAGTACGCTCCTGCAAGAGGCTGAGAGCTCACAGAGATGTTGGTTAGTGCTTTCATCTTCCACAAAAAGGCAAAAATAGAAGTCTGCTATTATGAATGCCAGCCTATTGCTGCAGCATTTATATATCACGGCTGGCATCAGGACACGGCTGTATCAGCTGGCAGTGGTGGATCAGAGTGAGTACACAGGGGCGAGTGTGAAGCTGAAAACATAGAATCATAGAATCATTCAGGTTGGAAGAGACCCTTGGGATCATCAAGTCCAACCATCAGCCCTACTCTACAAATTCCATCCCTACACCAAATCTGCCAACACCACATCTAAACGACTCTTAAACACATTCAGGGATGGGGACTCAACCACCTCCCTGGAATAATAATGCTGAAAGTATTAGGAAAAGAGGCAGGAGAGCAAACGCACAAAGACCTGTCATGCTGCCCTCTTTTTTTAACATTGTGCAGACTAGGGTTAAGCTGTCTGCTTACTGGTTGTCAAAAATATCTGTAGAAGGCACCAACAATATCCCTTAACATCGGCAGGTTTTGCTCAGCACAAGCTGGTGCAAAACACTTAAGAAAAGTCACTGCAGTTGTTTCTCTGTTGTAATTTGGAAAGCCAAAGTGGGCTCCATGGGAGGATTAACCTGTACAAGCCAAGGACCAGCATCCATTGCTCCAATTTGTAGCTCGCTTTGCAGGTCTCCTTGCCACATAGGTGGTCCTGGACCACCTAGTCTCACTTAGATATTCATGGGAAACATGCCTAGGTCAGAGCAAGTTGTTTCCCGGATATTTTTCTAATTGAGAAGGGGAAAGAGGTACCTCCAAGAGGGAAAGCCATCACATACTAAGATAAACTTATCCAAATGAACCTTGGTCTTCACGGATGGTAATGGGAACCTCAGACTCATCCAATGAGTAGTATGATGAATTCCACTCATAATACTCAAGCGTCCCACACCATTGCTGAACCTATTAACTGCAGTTGTTACCATGTTTTGGAAACAACCCAAACAGATGAGATTCCCAGCATCAGCATCTTCCCTAAATAACCAGCCACCCATGACTTTGTTCAGATCCATTTCAGGACCAAAACCTTACTTCTGCCTCAGCTTTGGAGGTCTGACACCTCTTTGTGTGGTTATCCTGGTGCATGTGCTGTCCTAGATGAGGAGGCCCAACTCTACTGTTAAAGAGAAATGGTGTCCAGAAGAGATGCTGCTCTCAAGCTGCCCTCTCCTCTCCAGTCAGACAGTCTAGTGGCTCCTACAGAGGCAGCTGCTGTAAGGATCACTTTTCAGATTCCATTTGGTAGGGTTGGTGTGTGCCTTCAATTCTTTCCCACCGCCCAATATGTGGCCTTAAAAATATACTGCAAACACACACATCGCCTGAGACTTCAATCTGCTCTTGCTGATGTCTCATTAAGCTGCAGGGTGATAACAGTCAGTGATAACAACTGTGAAATCCACAGTGACCTGACACATCTGGAATCAATGGGTACTCATGAGATGCTTTTGCCCGTGGCCTTACGCTACCTGCATAGAAACATTAGGTTAAAATAAACAGAAGAGCAAGAAAGCATGGTTTCCAGGCAGGTACTGAGCAGAGAGTGTCTTTTCCCTGTGATAATTTACTCTGCAGTTTTCAAGTTTGTTACTCTATTTGGGGTCATGTTGTTTAAATGTCTTTTCCCTGGGAATAAATATGGTACAAAAAATCTCCTAATGGACCCCTGTAGACAGGGTCTAACTCCAGGTTGCAGAAGCGGCTGGTAAACACACTCACAAGCTATAATATCCACACGACAAACCTCGATACACACTCACGCCCCATCACACAGCACCATCGTCAGCCTTCACCCTGTGCTTCCCACAGCAGGGGACCCTGGGGAGCGAATGCCAGGAGGAGAGGTCCCTGCCATGTGCCTGGGTACAGCCAGACAAGGTGTCCAGGGCTGGGGGCAACCTGCAAATAGGAGGACTTCCCAACCCTGTGTAGAGGCTAAATCCAGCATAGGCATTTAAAGAGTGAAGAAACAAGCAGAGCCTGGGACTGATGGTGGTTTGGTAAGCTGCAAGAATAGGTCAAGCTGTCAGCTGTTATTAACCTTAGCAAAAACCGTATCTTCCAGTTCAGCCTCAATTAATTCATATGGTGTTTATTTGAGAGGCTTCTTATTATACCATGGAATTACTGGCCCTGTCTCCAGCCTGGCTAACCTGCCTGTCTCTCCCCCTGCACCATTTAAATGTCAGTTATATTTTTGTGGTTGACTGGTTAGTGAAATGATGAATGAGTAAGTGTGTGTGCTAACTCATATACATGAAGATGCCTCATTAAGCAGAAATGGACATGGGATGATATGATTTTGATGTGGTCCTGGCTTGCTCTTGGAAACATATTTTCTACTAGAGAAGTGGTGAGAAACATGAGACTCTAAGTCTGATCCTATTCTCCCCATTTCCGCCCCCCTGCCCCCTTGCCTGAAGTGTATCAAAAAGAAGCACCACCAGAAACCAAAGTTATGGTACATTCAAAAGGAAAAAGAGGGCCAATTTCTGTTGTTTATGGTGACTAGCATGGTGCAAGTAAGTAATCCCAGCTTGTTACTAAATGGCATTATATTTCTGATATAACATATCTCCCCTTGCCTCTTCAAGGAGGAAAGAACCCTAAAACTCAATTGTCTTTGAGAAGAGTATTAGCTAAGATGGTACCAAGTTCAGGCACCAGGAACCAGGCCATCAAGACCATGCTAGCTTTGCAGAGCCGTGCACCTCCTCATCCCACTGCTGCCTAGCAAGTTCTCAGTCCTCATCCAAGAAAACAAACTCCTCCCATACAAGACCTGGTCACCCTGGGTACATTCTTAGCCCTTCTTGGAGCTAGGAAGGAGCAGAGGTCCTGGACCTCAGTGATACTGCTCAGCTCCCAGCTATGCTTTAGTCCCTCCAACCACCTCTGTCCAAGTCCAATCTGTTACCCAGGGGAATAGCCCAAACAATTGGCTCCAACCCAGCCCATGGCCTGGGAGTCCAGATTCAGATCTTGACTCAGAAATGTAGACAAGGCCATCAAAACCAACCAAACTCCAGCTGGTGGATCTGAAAACCCAAGGCAAGACCAAGAAAAGATCTCCCTTATCTTGGGACCCTACAAGGGGGGGTGTCACAGAAACCCGGGCTCAAATCTCCTTGTAGAGTCAGAGCAGAAGTTTAATATGGCTCTGAAGTCTCCATTAGTCATTACACAGCTGTGTGCTGTGGTAAGGGAGAATGGCTCCAAATCTCTCTTGTTGGAGCTGTTTGACTTTATATACAGGATTAAATATTCCTTGAACTAATGAGGAAGATTGATTGACTGGTCAAATATTTAGGGAAACAGGAATGAGAAACTGGCTGGTTTAAACTCAGTGAATATGGATCCAGATGTGCACTTTGGCCACGTCCCAATCCTATACAGGGCAAATTTCTAGCAATAACCTGCCCCTTTTCCTGCCAGTGGTAGAAGGAAGCCTGGGTCTGCAGGCCAGACAGCTCTCATCATAGGCTTTGACCATAATCCTGATGATAATAAATGGATGATTAGAATTTGAATGGACAGTAGTCTCCATCCACTGGTCAGCATAGACTGAAGTCTGCGATTCCTACTTGAAATCAGGCAGAAAGGAGATTTCAGCATGGGTCAGCCAACACCAACTGGACTGTTTGAGGTACTCAGCTGCTCTGGACAGACAGATGGATGTAGTGCACATGCACAGGTGTTGAAGAGCTGCACTTACTGTCCCTAAAATGCAATTAGCAACACAAGTGAGGAGGAATTTCAGAAACAACTGTTTCAATAGCTGCCCAGTGCCAACAGACACTGAGAGGACTCTCTCTTGTCTCATTGTCGTGGGATGTCTGCCTCAAGCCTCCTCTGAAAACAGGCCCAAGCAGATGGCTTTTGCAGCCCACACAAGTGACCAAATGTCATTTCTTTCAGGCCAAGAAACAGAGGAAGTTTGCAGGGTCTGGAACCTTCCCACAAAGGGAAAATAAGATATCTCCAGCACTTCTGAAAAAAGAAATACCCATTCTCATCCAGGCAAAGTACACATTGACTTGCATGAGAAGGAATGGGAAAAGCCTTCAGGAAATAGCTAACAGTTTCCAAGTCTTGGTTCATTTTCACAGACTCTGTCTTTCTTTGGGGAAAAACTCTCCTTTTTAAATGTGCCTGACCCTGTCCTCTGTTCCTACAAACATTGATTCAGGGAGGTGCTTTGTTGTTACTTATTCTCAACTAATGACTGAACTGGCACAGCTCTGAAGAAAGGGTTTCCCAAAAGCCCAGTGTCTGCAGGCGTTCCTGTCCCTTGCCCACGTTCTTCCTACCCTTGGCTGGCAGTGAATTGCCACGAAACCTCCATTTTGGCTTAGGTGGGATACAAGCAGAATGAGAACTGTGCAGCCACCACATCTCTTCTTTCCATAGGCTCTGAGGTGAGATGCATGAGTTTGCTCCTCCACATATAGTACTGAAAGCCAAACAGATTTGCAAGGCATTACCTAGCTGTATATCTGTCAAGTATGGCTGCCTACATTTATATATATATATATATATACACACACATACATACAAACATATATTTGTATATACCTATGGCTTCCTAGTACCCTGAATATGCTCATGCACATTGTCTGGCACCAAAGCCATCCTGCACAGAAAAGCCTGTAGCATCCTCTTAAACTCTCACTATCCCATGTCTAGGCACTGTCCGGGAGGGCGATAATTCATGCAGGCTCCACCACTCCCTGGACCAGTCCAACAGTTTTGGAGAATAGACAGTCACGCTCCACTGTCCGAAGCAATCTGAGGCTTTGTTTAATTTACCAGTCTAGGGACAGCCTGTGAGATCCAAGTCACAACCAGCTCCTAACTGAATTGAATCCAAAGCTCAATACAGCTGAAGGAGCCAAGAAAACTTTCCTCAGGAGACTGGTGCCATTTGTCAGAGTGGGAAATGTGGGTCCTCAGCTTTTCGGATGCTCAGGCTCAGTGCAGCCCACAGCAGAGCCTTACAGTTGATGCAGTTTTCACACTTGCAGCTCAACATGTGGTTGCACATGTTTGTGGCTAAAAATGTGCTTTCTCCATAATGAAACTGGAATCAATAACCAATCAAGCTGGTATGTGCTTCTGTGGAACAGCTTAAAATAGGGTTTCTTTCTTTCTTTCCTAGCAACTGCTCGCAGTAAGCGCAACCTTTCATTTCTTCCACAGAGCTGAAAAGAGCTCTGTGATCACATCATCGCAGCACAAGGCAGTCACAAATATTCCACGTCTTACAAAGCCAGAGAAGGACAGGGAACTGAAAGGCAGCAAACCACTCTATACAATAGAAAAAGAAAAAAACCCACCCTTGTTCTTATAGAGCAGCAAAAGAATTACCAAGCTGAGCACTCCAGAAGTAAGTGTAAATTAAGGTTGCTTGTGTAATATTACTTCACTCCCCCACCTCTCTCTGTACATGTGCATCCTGAAACAGCCTTTAATTATAAGAGCTGCATGCATATTTTTTACTGCTGTACCCCTCTCTCACTCTGTTCCCCGCACTTGATTAATGAACAGCTATTCAATATCTTGTTTTCTTCTCCAGCACTTGGACTCATGTTTCATTTTTACTGCTCAAACCCTGATCTCAAGTCAGAGTCTCCCTGGATTGTGTAGGGATAAATTTTTTTTACAGATGCTTATCATTTGGACAAAATTGGGTAGGTTTTCCAGAGGATATGAAGAGGTCAGGCACATGAAACAAGCTCACTGACCACACCTCCCTGCTCCAGATTGCAATGGCACAAGCAGTCCTCAGGGAAAAGCAGCAGTGTTTTCCCCTGAAGACAACACAACTCATTTTTCTCCTGAGATGTGTTGTAAGATCAGACCATGGGGAGTCTCCCGGGAGGGTCTGACCCTGATGGGTCAGGGAGAAATGCTGTATCTGAAATGGTACCCTGTGGCTTGCTCCCGGCCACAGATGAACGTGCCGTCTGCTGGTAAGACCACATCTTACTCCCCTTGGGTAAGGTGGTGCTTGGTGCACTCATGGCTGTTCTTGGAAAACTGCTTCACAGTCCTCCCTGCAGATGCAGGTTGTAACAGTCTCAGTAGAGGCAGAGAGGTTTGAAAGAGTGGGGAAAATGTGCATTGAAATATAAATAAGTTTAACAGCATTGGCTATTTTTAAAACCACCCAAAAAGAAATTGCTTTCATTTCACTTGGATGCAAGAGCCTATTTATAACTAGTTACCTTCATTATACCTTTGCATTATAACATATGAATGTGTCAAAAATCAACATTCAGTAACATTATTTGTCAAAATACCCCAAACTACTCACACTGATGGGATGGACCGTCAAATAGCCACTTGATGGATGAAGAGGAGAAACGGAAATGCCATCTGCATTTCCAGCATTCCCCAATTGATCAGCCCACTGGGAAATAAAAAGGGAGGAGGATTCAATATTCCCTCTGTGTCTGTGAATCACTATTACACACCAAATTTTGCAGGAGATCAATACTCCTTTAACAATTCTGCCACAGATGCCAGAGCTCATTAGTAGAATGTGAATAACTGTGGAGGTTGGAAATCCTATTTTACTTGTCTGTCTGAAGGATTTTGCTTCCTTATCGGCTTAGAAGAGGATTCCATGACCAGATTTTACAGTCTATATTGAGCTCTTACTCAGGTAAAATTTCCTTATCTAAAAGGGGAGTTTTTGCCTGAGCTGACTCAATACGAGCCTTGGAGTCCTTTATTCATCAGTTCTTAACATTCCACATTGAATAAAATGCACAGGAGAGCAAACCAACCTGACCACAGCTACTGGTACCACTGTTCTGATGTGAGACCTGCCTATTCTGATCAACCAGAATTCCTTCTTATCCTTAAAAGTCCTCTCCCTCTGAAAGAAAAAACAAACCATGATCACATTGAAAAATTAAGGAGTAAAACCAAATTCTACTTGTGTGTTCTTGCCTTGGTATTTGAATTAATTTTTTTTGTGGTTATACAGATTTCTCCCTTCCGTCCCTTACAAATGCAGATTTCACAAATGTCATGTCATTCTGACTTGCATCCTTCGTTCAGATCTCAAGCAAAAATGTATTTCAGAAGCCAGTATGGTCCCAGAAGGGCTATGAATTGGATTTTTCTCAAATCTGGTAATAAAACATGATACTTCCCCCTTCGCTACAGTACACATCTGCCCTTTAGCTCTTGGTTTTTGAATGATCTTTGAGAGGAATTCATAGGACATTCAAGTTGATAGCCATTAGACTAATGAGTCAATGCTGATTAGTTCACTTGGGACAGCCAGGCTGCCTGGACAGGACCCTGCAGGATGCTGATGAATTCACTGTAGGGCAACTCAAGCCAGCAAAAGACTGGGGTTTTTGACAAAACAGTCCAGGTCCACAATTCTTCTTTCATGCTGAAACATTCACACTGAGCACCATGCACCTGGGGAGAAAAGCCTGGCTGGAGAGAGCTGCTGCCGCCATGCAGCCATAGTGTATGGAGATCATGCAATCCTCCAGTCCCCCTCTACTCAGCTCTGGTGAGATTCCACCTGAAGTATTGCATCCAGCTCTGGAGTCCTCAGCACAGGAAGGACATGGACCTGTTGGAACAGATCCAGAGGAGGTCCATGAAGATGATCAGAGGTATGATGCACCTCTCCTCTGAAGACAGACTGAGAGAGTTTGGGCTGTTCAGCCTGGAGAAGGAACACTCCTGAGAGACTTTATAGTAGCCTTTCAATACCTAAGGGGAGCCTACAGGAGACATGAGGAGGGACTCTATGTCAGGAAATGTAGTGATAGGATGACGGTAACGGCTTTAACCTGAAAGAGGGGAAGACTTAGGTTAGATATTAGGCTGAAATTTTTCACTATGAGGGTGGTGAAACACTGGCACAAGTTGCCCAAAGAAGTTGTGGATGCCCCATCCCTGGAAGGGGATGCCCCCTGGATGGGGCTTTGAGTAACATGGTCTAGTGAGAGGTGTCTCTGCCCATAGCAGGGGGGTGGACACTAGATGATCTTTAAAGTCCTTTCCAACCCAAATTATTCTCTGATGCTACAGTAATACCCGACTGCCACCAATTAAGCCAAGGGACCTGCCCAGGGCTGTGGCCAAACCTTGGTTAATCTGCTCAAGAGTGTTGTTTAATCCCACTGCAGTGTTCCCAAACACAACAGCTTGCAACAGAGGGGACTGGAGGATATTACTGCAATGAAATGTCATTTTGCAATGGCTGGAGGTGTTCCTGCTTGTGATGCAGCTGCCTGTGCCGCTCCTGGAGGAAGGACCTTTCCCCATCATTGCATTTTGTAGTCTTTATACCTTTACAGGAGTTTTGTACAACAGCATGGGACTTCATTTGCCATGTTTGCAATGTCTTTCTGACCCTGCAAATATCTGGGCGTTCCAGACCCTTCCCTGAAAACCAGAGCACAGAGACTTTTAAGGACTTTGGTGGTAAAAATGCCCATCATTTGTTTCTCCAGAAATTCACACGAGCCATGTGCATGTATTTCTGGTCTGTAAACACACTTAATATGAATTCTGGGGTTGCATGACAAAATCTCTTCACAAGAAAATCAGACTGACCTAGTTTCGTAAATATTAGTAATATGCATAAATAAAATAAAATAAAATAAAATAAAATAAAATAAAATAAAATAAAATAAAATAGGTGTGGTGGTTTAATGGAAAATCATCTGATAAATCCATCCATATACATAACCAGAATGATACAAAACTTTGTTTTTAGACAGCAAGTCATTGAAAACTGTCACTTAAACACACACATTCACTTTATCCAAACAGGATGTTTTAATCACATAGGCCAGCGGACAATCTGAAATTATAACTACTTGGTGTAGTTAGGGAATAAGGAAGGGTAGAAATTAAGGAGTAGATTTTCAAAGTCATACTGGCATTATTTGTGAATTTAGAAATCTTCATCTAGATGATGCATTTTAAAATACTTTTGAAACCTGGGACAGACTCTGCAAGACTTAAACCCTCTTCAGAACCCACATTTCCCTTTCCCAGTTACATAAATTTGATACTTATTTTTAATTTGGATAGGGACTTTTCAAATGCTTCTGAAGGATTTAAGAGCACAAGTTCTAGAGAAAATTGAGAGGTTGCATTAACCTAAAAAATCCTTATATTTTGAAAAGCCCTTCCCAGCTAATCAATTTCACATACTAGGGGGTTTTGCCTACACCACTACAAATCTGCTTTTCTTGGACTTCAAAACCCTCAAGAGGATTTTATTTGATAATAGACTTTTCAAATATTTTGTATTAACTTGTCTAAAGTCTTGAAGAAGCGTGCTTTTACAAGGCCTGTATGTGAAGGAGTGTTTTGGCACAACTACTCCTGTCTCTGAGGCTGGGATTCATTTAATTTAATTATAGTCATCTGAAAGTTAGGTCGGCAGCCTCAGTTCATCACCAGGCCTCCCTTGTCTGGCTTCAGCATTAAGAAATAGACACCTATGGAGTTGTTACATTTACTGCAGACATGTAGCTCNCTGATGCTACAGTAATACCCGACTGCCACCAATTAAGCCAAGGGACCTGCCCAGGGCTGTGGCCAAACCTTGGTTAATCTGCTCAAGAGTGTTGTTTAATCCCACTGCAGTGTTCCCAAACACAACAGCTTGCAACAGAGGGGACTGGAGGATATTACTGCAATGAAATGTCATTTTGCAATGGCTGGAGGTGTTCCTGCTTGTGATGCAGCTGCCTGTGCCGCTCCTGGAGGAAGGACCTTTCCCCATCATTGCATTTTGTAGTCTTTATACCTTTACAGGAGTTTTGTACAACAGCATGGGACTTCATTTGCCATGTTTGCAATGTCTTTCTGACCCTGCAAATATCTGGGCGTTCCAGACCCTTCCCTGAAAACCAGAGCACAGAGACTTTTAAGGACTTTGGTGGTAAAAATGCCCATCATTTGTTTCTCCAGAAATTCACACGAGCCATGTGCATGTATTTCTGGTCTGTAAACACACTTAATATGAATTCTGGGGTTGCATGACAAAATCTCTTCACAAGAAAATCAGACTGACCTAGTTTCGTAAATATTAGTAATATGCATAAATAAAATAAAATAAAATAAAATAAAATAAAATAAAATAAANAAACCTGGGACAGACTCTGCAAGACTTAAACCCTCTTCAGAACCCACATTTCCCTTTCCCAGTTACATAAATTTGATACTTATTTTTAATTTGGATAGGGACTTTTCAAATGCTTCTGAAGGATTTAAGAGCACAAGTTCTAGAGAAAATTGAGAGGTTGCATTAACCTAAAAAATCCTTATATTTTGAAAAGCCCTTCCCAGCTAATCAATTTCACATACTAGGGGGTTTTGCCTACACCACTACAAATCTGCTTTTCTTGGACTTCAAAACCCTCAAGAGGATTTTATTTGATAATAGACTTTTCAAATATTTTGTATTAACTTGTCTAAAGTCTTGAAGAAGCGTGCTTTTACAAGGCCTGTATGTGAAGGAGTGTTTTGGCACAACTACTCCTGTCTCTGAGGCTGGGATTCATTTAATTTAATTATAGTCATCTGAAAGTTAGGTCGGCAGCCTCAGTTCATCACCAGGCCTCCCTTGTCTGGCTTCAGCATTAAGAAATAGACACCTATGGAGTTGTTACATTTACTGCAGACATGTAGCTCAGGATGGGATCAATTCCTCTCAGATATTCCTCCCCACCTGTTTCTCAGCTGACCGTAGGAAGAGCCCAGCTGACTACCTTAACAGGATCCTTAGCTTTCAGGTGGCCAATGTTGAAGTAGATTAAGTTCATCTCAAGCACACCATGCTATGTTTTTCGTAAGACATTAAGCACGATGCTGTGACTTTGCACTGATGAGATTTCCAAATGTGTGGGAGGCTCCCAGAAGCTTTCACCATGAACAAAACATTAAATCACTGCCCACCACCTGACTTTGTTGTCCACTCTGCAGAGGTGGTATCACCACTATCTTCTCAAGAACATTGTGGCTATAAGTATCAATTCATAGGAACCCTTTTGTTTACCGTATAAACTGGCTTAGGAAGAAACTTGTCTGAACAAAAACCTGAGGCTCCGCACAGCATCTGCAGAGGCAAAGCTCAGGTAATGAGTCTGGAACAAATTGCTCCATCAGCGAGCATGCTCATTCAAACACAAAATATTAATTTGAAAGTCTGAGAAACAAGCAGGTTCCACACTGACAGGTGGGTATTTGACTGTCTGATCCATTCAGGCTGATTCATCCAGGAGTAAATTTGTCATTGTTGGGATAGGACCAAACTGACTGTAGGAGTTTTGTCATATGTTCACATATTTTATTTTCATCAGTTGCAGTTTGGCTTGCCACAAGTTAATGTGCTTATGGGTTAGGTCAGGTTTTTTCTATTCATACTATTTTAGCACCATCCAAAAATGGTAAAAATCATTTTGGGAAGAAGAAAAATCAATATAAAATTTGTATTTGTATTTGCACTGGTGCAGCACATTCAAATCTCTCAGGAAAGTCTTCAGTTGCCAAAACTGTGAAGACAGATGTGTGACCTCCTCCTACTTTTCCCATGTTTGTTGTCTTAATTAAACTTGTCATGAGTCATGTTTACAACACTCAACTTACCTCCGACCTGTAACAAACAAAGGCATTCAGCCCCTCATGTGCGTGTCCAAATTCACTGGGGATTACTGCCACCAGTTGCATCACTTCCCGTACGTGGAAAATGCAAAGGCCAAATTTAGAAACGGATCACAAGTCTCTGGTCAGGTTGTTTCCAAGAAGGCTGATGAAACCTGCTTTCTTATTTAGCTTAAACCTGTCTTCTCAAGTATTATCTTCCTGGAGACTTTCAGACCCGTTTCAATCGCCTAAGCTGTTAACTCCTGCAGTATTAAGACAAAAAGAAAAAGCTAACCTTTCCTGGGGGCCGAAAGACAGATGTGAGATCATGGCTGCCATTTTAAAGCATGGACACTACACGTGTGAAATTCAACAGGGCTTCTTTTGCATGCTTAAATCTAGGCAGGGGGGTGGAATAAAGCAAGTTATGCTTATTGTCTTAATAATATTAAGAGTTTGAAAGAGTCCCTGCCCCTCCCATTGTGCTTTAATTTGGGTATCTTCCTTACTTACTATCTTCAAACCTTAAATAATTAACAGCATTAAGATTGGGGAAAAGGGCAATTTTATTTTTTTTTTAATATTTGCTCAAAAGTCCATTCAGCTGCTTTTGAGTTAGCAAGGATGTGATCAACACACACTTCGGATTACAACTACTTTTTAAAGACAAGATTAACCTGAGAATAAGTGAATAAAACCATTGGGGCAAAGTGCAAAAGAAACTGTCAGAAAATGTCAGATATTATAGAGAAGTAAGAACTGTCATTGGCTTAGGTATTGCTGTAATTAGTAAAGCCCTGGAGATGTTCTTTCAATGAATAAGACACAAGGTAAAACCAGCCACTATCCTGAAGAACATCCATCAATGCATCAAAAAAAGAAGCAATAAAAAATCTGGGTAAGCACGAGGAGGGAATGCTAATTCTTATTATTTTATTTTTATTTTTAAGATTCCATTTTTAACTCTCCCTTATTTTAATGATAATTTTATTAACATTTTTATTTAATTTTATTTATTCCTGAATCAATGTCTCTCAGTCTTATTTTTAAGTCCAGGTTCTGACATTGGTCTGGAGGAGGGTTCAATGTCAGGCACAGCTGGAAGTCCCTCTCCAGACACACAGACCAGTCCATGCCCAACCCCTGGGTGCGTGGTGGGCTTAAACAAGGGCAAGGTGAGGGTCAGCCAGTGAGCACCCTGCCTTCAAAGTTGTTTGGAGAGGACCCTGCTTTGGGAAACTGCTTTGGTTTTGCTGCACCAGCTGCATCTTGCAGGGATGCATGTAAACTGCGGGACCCAGAGCCAGGCAGAGCCATACCCTGAGGAGGAGGAGGAAGAGGATGCGGGTATCTCCAGGCAATGTCCACAGCCAGCGCAGGAAACACCAGTGAGACCAGACCCTCCCTCCCTTCCTCCCAGAGCCTGGCACCAGTCACTGGCAAGTCATCTCGCTTCCTGAGATCTTTCTGTCAGGCTGCAGCCCCTGTTTTCGAACCGATGTTCCCTGGTCTTAATCCACTTACCCTGTGAGCACCTTCATCCGCTTCCCGCAAGCACAGCCCGAGGCTGTGAGATCCTCCCTGCTGCACTCTCTGTCCTCCCCCCCCAACCCCTTCACCCCTCTTGGGAATGTGTATTTTAAAGAGCTGGATTAGGAACATTACCAGGCAGGTCACAGGGTGTCAAACTGCTCTTTCAGGGTTTAAAATCCAGGTCTCACTCAAGAGGGAGCATTCTCCCTCCTTGTGGCAGTCATTCTGATGATGGCTGCACTGTACTTGCAATTTAGTCTATTAACAGTGCCAGCACTTCAGGCTCGAGTATTTAGAGACACCATTCCTGTAAACAAAGCTATCGGGAGGTGTAGGAATGCTTTACGTTAATTTTCCTTTTTTTTTTTTTTTCCATGTGGGGAACAAGAAGAGAAAAGGAGCTTATTTAAGTGCAATGCATGAAATCCGTAGCTAGTGCAAATCCACCTTGCTCCACTGCTCCACTGCTGCCAGTGAGCACTGGGTGATTTACACCCACTATGGACCCCAGCCCATAATCCCCTCTGAGCCGACCCACCCCAAGAGCAATGACTTCGGTTGTCATCCGATAGGGTGGAGAGATATGAGGTGCCTTTAGCCCTGCCGTCTGGCAGGTCACCTCATTGGAAGTGGGGCCGAAAGCCCACCAGTCTCATAGCACCTCTGAGTCCTCTGCAGTGATTTCCCAATGCCTGAGACCATGCACATGGCATTGGGCACAGTCAAAATAAATAAAAAAAAAAAGTCAGATCAAGCTCTGGCTGCAGACTGCAAGATATGTTTGTGTTGGATCCATGTGTTGGAGGAAATGCTCCACCTCAATGCGAGGCTCTTACGGCTCGTAAATCAGGAGCAGCCATTCCCCTTTGATGTGCTGCAGGGATCGGTGCGAGGGCAAATCCCGAGTGCTTCGTCATCTTGCTGAGCTCTAATCTCATCAGCATCTCCAGCCACTCCATCAATCGGATTAAAATATGGCTGAAAGTCGTAATATGGCCTGCTTGCCCGTGGAGAGGGATCCATGGGTGTGTAGACTCGGAGGTCACTGCTCAGCCCAGCCATGCCATGCTGCTTGCAAGCCCCCAGGGCAATCACTACTGCAGGGTTTTGTGGATGGTCAGAGCTGCAAACAGGGCAGCCCGTGTTCTGCATCACCTCAGAGAGGTAGGGACTGCGCCTTTAGCTCCCTCCAGATCCTCTGTGCTTTTAATGGATGAAGTAGCTGTAGCATTGCTGTCAGAGCCTTTCAGATTCATACAGAAAGTTAGCCAAAAATGTTCCAACAGAAAATATTTTCCATGAGAAAATGCTGCCTTAACAGAATCTATCCTTCCCGGTAGAAACCTGTCAGCCCTGCTGTATCCTGTGGTAGAAACCAGATGGTTATGTACAAGGATCCTGCCTTCATCGTGGGACCACTGGCAACAAAAATATAGAACCATGAGAGGTCTCTTAAGATAACTTTTTCTGCCTTTCTCCAGCTATGAAAATAATTTCATTTTTTAAATTTTCTGTCATATCTTGGAAAGTTTTTGACTTCCTCCTGCCACCCTAAGAAAAGCATAATATATGTGGGAAGGGGATTCTGCCTCCAGGAGCATAGTTCAGATGGGAACATCCATTCTGACAACAGGCCCATGGCCACATAACAGCTTCACCAGGATGGCTCAAATGAGGATTCATAGGTTGGATTTGGCCTTCAAGACAGCTCCAAATGGCCAACTGCCTTTGCCATCTGTTCCTTGGGAATGTAGTCTTCATCATACCCAAATGCATAAAACCGCAAGTCCCCAGGGCTGCCACATCTGAATGATGCACAAATAAGGGCTCAATACAAGACTGCGGCCCCACCATCTCAGAACACCAGCATGATCACCCTCCTTTAAGCTTTCATGAAGGTTTGGAAGATCATCTGAGGTGCTGGAAATGAAGAAGGGGCAAAACCTGTCTCTCATCTATCAGTACAAAATCTGAGATCACCCTCATTTTGTCTACTCCCAAGTGGACACCATATGGAAATGTGCAAGCCCTCAAAAACTCGAAGAGTCTCCATAGCAAAATCTTGTCTGTCTTAAAAAGCTATCTTAGGACTTCATCTCTTTTAAGACTGAGTACCCTGTGGCTAAGCAGGAGTTGACACCCAGAGCATTCATAGGGGATAGTCCTCATTTCCACAGAAAAGCACATAGAGGCAAGATTAAGTGAGCCAAACCATCACCTCTTCATGACTCAGTGAGGTCATGGAGACCCTCACTCTTTCTATTTATAAAAGCACAGTGTCTTGGCAATAGGAAAGGAATAGCTGGCTTAATTTTTATATTTTTAGGTCTGTCTAAATTCAGCCTTCCTGTCCTTTCCACTGCAGTTTTCTCCATAAATCAGTCTACACTTCCCACTCATTTATGTGTTGGTGTTTGGTGGTTTTTTTTCCTTTAATTTACTTCCCCAATAAGCAATTGCTCACAGAAACCGTAGGAAAGACTTTCTCCAAAAATGCCCAGACTCTACTGCTATCTACATGTGCTCATCACCCACTTACAAAGACAGCAGTAGTTTAGTGCTCTGAGGACTGAGCTGCCAGTCAGTACATAGTGTGACACCTTGGCCAATTTGGGAAAATCCAAAATCCAAAAATCCAACACACATCCCTCTTTTGCTATTTTATTTATGGAAATATATAGAATTAAAGAGTGTAACTGAAAGGGCAGTTTTTCCGTAGATGTGTGAACAAGCCTGGAGAATTCACTTTCAGGGAAACAAATTCTGTTAATATATTCCACAAGTTGACTCAAAAGTTATACGAAAGAGATGATCAAAGCATGAAATACAGATTATGAATCACTCTATCCAGATTCCAGATGTGGTATTCTCTATTATTCTTAATTTGTGTGTAGTTTCCCCAGCCCTTCCTTTCTTTTCTCTTTTAAGAGACCTTTGGCTGTGTAAAATACTCCTTTCTAGCCCTGCCTCATATGCAGAGGAGGTGACCCTGAATGCATAATTCCAGGCATTGCAGCTGAAGTGTAAGCTCCCTGGTTTAGGTCTGAGGCTAACCCCTGATGCAGAGCCGCTCTGGTGCCTTGCTTATCAGGGCAAAACAGCACAAATGGGCTTGATTTATAACTTTACAAGGACTTTCACGTTGAGGTTTAAGTTTCTTTTATTGGTAGACTTATGAGGAGGGCACCATTAACACATAACAAAGGAGGCAGCACTAAACTATTACCATAACAGCAATGTTTTAAAAAACCCACTACTTAGAGGTTTATAAGGTTCCCTTGCAAGATTATTGCAGAAGCCACAAAATGGAAACAGAGGAGAGAGTTTCTCAGCTGCATTATGCCTTTCCACGTGCTTTTGTCCCTGCACAGAGAGCCGTGCCTGGTCTCAACACAACTGTAGCCTCTCTTAAGCAACCTCCTTGGCCTGGGGCCACCTGGGGGTTTCCCTGGGCCAATAGGATCCCCTGGCAATATTTAAGACACCGTTGTGTCTTGGAGGGACTCAGGAGAGCCTTAACCATAGAACTGAAAGAATAATCTAAGAGCTGAAAAAACCACTTTTCCTCTCCCGACAGCCTTGAATCAAACAAGACTCTCTGTTCAACCTGTTTTTTTTCTGTGTTACTTTCATGTTCCACTTTTCTAGGTACTTTGAATGAAAGATATCATGGCCCTGAAAATTCTTCAAGCAAAACATCAGTGTTTCAAACAAAGACATTGAAATGAAATGCTGTGTCTTTCCTAACACTTCCATATTTGCCCCTTTTGGTCATATCTAGCAAATAAATTGTATTTCCAAATCCTCCTGGCTGCCCACAGAGCTGCCTTTAAGTGGCAATATACGATGAAGACATCGTTAAAATCTGTAGGTGTGTATTATTTCAGGACGTTTCCTTGTGAAGCAGTGACACTGCTTATCAGCAGCAAATCCCTGTCTGAGCCAAAGAGGAAGGAAAGGGTTGTCTGGTTGGGGACAAGGGACTTGGCTGAGACTCCACTAGTTCCTGCCAAAGTGCATCCCTGTGCCCACACAGCCATGCCCGATGCAGATCGGGGGGGTGGAACTGGAGACTGGTGGGAATGGGTGAGCCTCCATTAGGCAGCAGCTGCCTTTCTCCTTCCCAAGAAGAGTCATTGCTCCAAGGCAGCATCCCTGGGAGCAAGCCAGCTTTCCAGTCTATCTAACTAACTTCTTCCTTAATCACCTGCCTTTTGCCTTTTTAAATTGTTTTAGGAGTTCCCTTAGCCTCAGTGCAGCATGACTTAAACCACCGCTTTTGATGTTCTAATAGATTCCACTCCTCAGACCTCTCTCCATGACCTCACTGCTTCGCTGTCTCCTCTTTGCGTGATCTCCATCTACCACAAAAAATATCGCTTTTTCAGCCCTTGGTCCCCCTTGGGGGGGACCACCCCACATCCCCAGACAGATTCAGCAGAAATCCCATGGCACAATCCTCACAGATGCAGTGCAGGGAAAGACCACAGCACACGTCTTCTGGCTGGAGACAAAGCTGCCTGGAACGTGAGGTCATGTTTTCCTAAAATAAGCGAGAACCATGCACTTGAACTCAACACCTGAGGCAAAGCGGGAGCCGCTGTTAACACTGTGCAGCCTCCAAAGCAATCCCCGCACGTGGGCACGGTGCAGCAAGGTGCGAGCCAGAAGCCACCTTCCAAGGGTGACTAATGCCCCGCTGCTGAAAACAGCTTCCAGGGGTTTTCCATGAGCAAACCTCGCTACGGGTCAAGTATTGACTTTTCACCTGCTAAATACAAGAACTTTGCTGTAAGGTTCACACCTACGGATATTTTTTCACTGGCACGTACCACAGCTGGTGAAGGAAAACTAGCTTTTTCATAAGTGATGGCAGCATCTGATCCTTGTTAACACCCCTCTCAAATGCCAGAAAAGTTGCCCTTCTAGTGGATTATGTGGGAGTGTGGAAACAAGGGTGAAGGATGTGTGAAGAGAAAGCTGGAATGTAAAGTATATTGCACACATGGACATAAATATCTAAGGTCCAAAGAAAAGATATAGAAAATAACATGCTGTAATGGGTGCTTGCAGAAGCACAATATTATGTCAAAATAAATGGTACTGTCAAAGACAAATAGCACTTAGCAACTTCACCAAAAAAGCCAAGCAAAGTTCTCCAGATCCTACTTTCAAAAAGAAACCTCTAGGAACAGCCATCAGTCCTTTGGAGTTACCAGGGTCTCTGTCCCTTCAGACCTGCAGGGTCTTCCTGCGCCGCTTCAGGTTACCTCTCAGGTAACCAGGCCTCCGTGTCCTTTCAATGCCTCTTCATCCGTGTGAATAAAAGCCACATCTCGAAGAAAATTGTATGAACACACGATTCAGGTCATTGTGGAGAGAAATGTATATAGAGTGTGAATTTCTGAACTTGTTCAATTAACATCTTGCAGAAACAGACTCCAGCACTATGTTTTCCTGCATATTTGAGGTTTGCAGTCAAGCAGTTGAACTGTGCAATCCACTGTCTGAGACATGACATATTCTTTGCCAGTCTTGACTGCCCCTGACAGCTTCATTCATCTTATAAATCATTTAGGCTTCCAAATGAAATATAGGTTGATTTTATTTTACTTATTTTATTTTAAGACCAAGCAACCCACAGGTGGGTGTGTCAAAATGCCTTACCAATACTGCTCCTAGGAGCAATATGGTCCTTGCACAAACATTAATGAAAAGTAAAGGTGTGCATTTGCAATTGAAATAAGACTACCTGGGGAAGTTGCCAAAATATCTATGAATAAATTTCCCCATTAACAATGTTAAATCAGCTGTTGAATTTTGTGGGAAACACATATGCATGTCTCCTCCTAGTTTAGGCAAACCTCCTTTGCACCTCAGAACTTCCTATCATAACCTTTGTTCAGTATCTAAACACCATCCAAGTCAATGTGAGCACTATGGCAAGGACCATGGATCTTCTCCTAGGAGGCTTCATTTAATTCATGCTGCTGTGAAGGTGATGAAGAAGCAGGACAAGATATGGGACTTGGCAGTGCAGGGGGAATGGATTGGCATGGGGCATCTCACTGAGGGCCAGGTCCTTGGGAAGATGTCCAGGCTTTGAAGACATTGCCTGTCTCCATCCTGGGGACTCTGCAACAGCTCAGTGTGAAAAAGATGGGTGGCATGGGGTGGCCTTGTCCTGGTCTGAGAAGAGGGGTAATATAAGTCTTCTAAAATGGTTTTGACTCCAGAGAAGGGTCAAACAGCCCAGTGTGGCAAAGAGGCAAGGTTTCAACACCTTGAAACTATTAAATCTAGCATTCCCAAGAGAGGGAGAGACTGCCTTCAACTTACTTCTAATTAATTTACAAATTAGTCTGCTGGCCCATAAAGAGCATCATGCACTGATTAAACCTGGCTGCTTTATGGGAAAAGCTATAACGAAATCTGTAACTTTCTGGTACCAAAAGGAAATGTCCTATCTGCACATTATTCAGCTAACACTCATTGCCCCTGGATGTTGTTAAGGCCAAGAACGCATTCAGTCACCACGAGTTAAGCATTTATATTAGATCCTGAGGATATCCAAAGCTATAATCAATAGGAAAAAGAGACAGTGACATTAGTGCCAGTGGCTACCAAGGATTTGCATCTCATGTTGATGGAGAGCCACGGTTGAAGATTTTCCCACAGTTGGAGCACTTATAAGATGCTCTCCCATGTGGTTTCTCTGGTTTCTAATGAGGTGTAAGCTCACCTGAGCTGGCACGATTACTTATTTCTCCTCCCTGGGAAGCAACGCACATTCATGAAACCTGTAGGAATTTAACTATTTACGAGACCCCTCTCCTCTCCTCTCCCTCTCCTTTTCTCCACGTGGCAGAGATCGGATGTGTTTAGAGGTTGCTGGAGGCAGGAGAGCAGACAGGGAGGGAGGGAGGGAGTCTGAGATTTGCACAGCCAGGCAGCACACTGGTTGCATAAGCTCTGTGTCTGTGGGAAATCAGGCTAAAACCTTTTCAGAAGCAATATAAACATGTAGCTTTTTAGGACTAAAGTCGTTTATGCAGAAATTTCCCCTATGGTCAGACTATTGCATAATTATCCACACTGGGATGTCTTGCATTTTGCTTTGAAGCATCTGGTTCTCGGCATGTCACCATTAGTTTGATCTAGCAGTTCCTCTCCTTATATAATAGCAAACCGTTTCATGGATATTTCACACAAAATGTCTCTCTTTTTGCCCACTAAATGACCTGGAACTAGAACACAAACATTCTGTTTGCACAGTTTTACATAACATTTGCCATAGTTTTCACACAACGCTATTAAAGAATAATTTGTTTCTGTTCCCAGGCTGATGGAAAGCAGTTCTTTTGGTAGCTCGATTGCGTCAGTGTTCTTTGAAAATGTAAATAAAGATACTGAGATAAGACCTGTCCAACTACAGAGCCTTTTTTCTCTTTATGTTTACCAGATACTTCAAGCTAAATAAAATTACTCTTTGCACTTGATCTGCCAAAGAACATGCTCAAAATACCAATAATCAAATTTTCTTGGGTATCACAACCCTTTCCCAACATATTGTGGTTACAAACAGCATCTAAGAGGACGTACAATAATATTTTTCAAAAAATACTTAGGGTCCCAAATACCCTTTTGAAAAGCAACTTAACTCCAGAAGAATGGGATTTTCAGGGAGATTTAGATTCTTGAGCATTCAATGGCCAGCTTAGAAAAGGGAGCTTCTGCTTAGCAGACTATTTGATAGTGTTGCCTTGCCAGCTCCTGTTGATCTTGATGGACATATATTACCTGCTAGCAACGGCCAGCCTCACTGAGCACTCACCATCATCTTCATTGGTAAAAGACACCTTTGCAATGCAATTTATAGATGCTTTTCTATTCTGTCTTCAAGTCTTTCCTGCTAGGCAAAGGCCAGAAACATTTTCTCCACCTGATTCCTTTAGGGATAATGGCTTGGAGGTCCATATCCTTGGCAAGATTTCCTGAACTGCCTGAATTTTCAGTAAGACAGATGGTTTTGGAAGAACATTTTCCAAAACTGGCTTTAGTCTGTTTAAAATAAGATGGAGATATGTCCCACCTAACATGGGAACCACTGTCTAGAGATGACCACTTTTGAAAGGCTAGGGAAATCTGTCAGCTGACTCTAGGTATAGGACGACTTCAGCCCTAGACCTTACACATACAGCCTCAAAATATTTATATAAGACTAACAGTACAGATTTATCAAATCAGCTCATCAAATGTTGAAACCATGGAGCAGGTGTGGTCGTAGAGGGTGCCTACGATTAAATGGAAAAAGAAACTGGCTCTTTTAGTCTTCATCTTTGTCTCTGCATCCATTGCTAGTTTCTTTCTCCCTGGGCTTTATTTCACCAGAGGAAATGGTGAAACGGTGAAATGCTACATGAGGATCTTCTGGTCTCTGAAGCAGGGAAATCACCTCTTATTAGAAAGAAATGATGATGTTACATTCATTTTCCTGGGGTTGAGGCTTAAATAGCTGCCTGAGTTGTTAAAATCTTTTATGTAATATCCCAAATAAGGAATGCCAAGAATGTCCAAGTGTAAAAATAAGCAAGAAGAAAAGCAAGAAATGCAGGAAGCAGAAAATTATTAAGATCACATCAGGTTTTTTATAAAGGCTGAACACAAGGCATGTAACGCAAAGTTACACAAGTGAATTAGCCTTCAGAAGGGCGCAGGAGCTATCTGCTGTTTATGGTACAAAATGAAACTGCAAACCCACATTTTGAAGGGAACATTATATTGAGTAATAGAACTTTAGTTGCCCAGTTGATTCTTCTTCTGATATTTCTTGGGTTTGGCTTTTTATGTGCATTTTGTTAAGACTAGAGAAATATAGTTGATTTGGAATTGCTACCTTACATCAGGTCACAAGTATTATTATTTTTAAGAAAGAACAGTCAGGTAAGAGACCTGAAGAATATCAGTCGTTCATGCAGGAACAAGGCCACCTTGAAGGTCAGAATATTTCAGGAAACACAGAAATTCCCCCTAAACACCTCAGCATCACATCCAACAGTGCATGACAAGAGTTTCTGGAGGCAGAGTGGCCCAAAGAGGTGTTTTGTTCCCATCAGGTCTATGACACTGCTTGAAGCAACAGCCAGCTATAACCATTTCCCAATATCAGCTACTGATGGAAATGTGTTTAGAGGAGCTGAGAACCCACCAAACCTTTCCCAGAGTATTGACATTTCAGTAGACCAAAAAAAAAAAAAAAAAAAGGTCTCAAGTGCTCAAGTGCTTAAAAACATTTTGGTGCAAAACTCCCTTTGAAATCAGTGGGTTTTTGGAGGATCTTGGCACTGCTCAGGTCTGTCCGAGAGCTGCTCTGCACAGGGACACTGGAAAGGAGAGGAAAATTCCACACGTCCCGTAGAGGCATGGATGTGTCATGGATTCACCAAGGAGACGGACAGGCTGTTCCCTTCCTGCCAGTTTCCTTCATGGGACCAACTGGAAACCCCACTGAGGCTCTGGCAGTAGGAGTCACACCCTGCCTTAGGAGGCAACAGCCAGGAATCCCCACACCATTTATTCCTTCTTGTCTACACAGGCTGCATCGGCAAACGGCAGTCCTCACCACACCAACTGGGCTTTATCTCCACAGATAATAAACAAATAAACATCTGCTTGATGACAGCAGCTGGGACAAAAGTACTGGACATTTCGAGTGTGTGTGACTTAATGATGTCTGTGACCTCAAACAATTTGTTGTTTCTTTAGCATGTGCAGAACCTGACCCCACTCGCGTCCTCTAAATCTCTTTGCTCTCTTCCCCTTTTTTTCCTGTCCCCAAAAAGGCCACAGGATGAAAACAAGAAAATCCAAGGAGAACTAGTATTAAATTGTAAGTAGCAAAACCAGGCACTTCATCAGTGTGAACACGGTACTCATAAACCTTTATCACCAGCAAGTTTTTTTATGTATCTGGAGTCCACTCTACTCTAAATTAGTCCCATTTGAACACTCAGTGCTAATGCCATTACAATCAACCTTATTTGCCAAAGCACATGAGTCCAGAAATCCCTGGACTTGTTAAATTTTCAGTTTAAAAAAATAATCTGGATTCCTAAACTAAATTTTACGGAAAGAAATCTCATTGTAGTTGGAAACTACACCCTTGTAACTCTGAGGAAAATTAGAAGCAGGCCACCCTTTGTTTGGGTTGGCAGTGGAGGGCACTTTAACACCTGTGTTATTTTCTTATACCTCAAGAGCAGCCGCTTATTCCTTTCCATTCCAACCCAGTATTTTTCACCTCTGTCTCTGCCTGTGGTTGCCACAGAAATTTCAGCGTGGCCAGGGTGACAGAATATATGATTTCTCACAGATTCCCAGAGACTATTCTGAAAGAAGGTGATCTTTTTCTTTTGCCCAGTAGGGTAACTTTGAGCGTGGGGAAAATATTCTGAAAACTTAGCAATACTGGCAAAAAAAAAAAAATAAATTCCTGAAGCTCATTATTTTCTTTCCATATTTTTTTATCAATCCAACCATCTTTTAATGCTTTCCCAATGAAATCCAGCTTCTAATTTCAATTTCCATTTTTGAAATAGCTTCATAAAAAATTTGTCTTAGATGACCATAACTACTAAAAAGTTCTGCTCTTCGCTAATGCGTTGCTCCAGGAAAAGGTGAACAGAATTCCTACTTGAGTACGGAGAGATAATATGAGCAGATATCAGCAGTATAGGCTGTCTACTGCTTAAGTGTTGGTGTGTGTTTTTTAAACAGGAAATGCAAAAATATACATGCTGAAACTACATAGAAGGCAAGAAAAGGAGGAAAGAAAAATGAAACAATGCACCATTTACCATCTATTCTGCATCATGTCTGGTGAAGAAGATCATGCAGTGTTGCACAAGGAGCCTTAAAATGGATATTGATCGCAGATGTGGTGCAGCCAAAAACCGGAGCTTTGATAACTGAGTATTTTGCAGCCTCCTGTTGTATTTTAAGAGGGGAATGCAGCCGTCCCAGACCTCTGAGGATGCTGTCAGGTGGGGGAGATGTGTATTGCTCATGGGAAGAGGCATAGTTACTGCAGGCAAGAAAACACCTCTTGAAAAACGAGCCATCTTTTACTAGGGGATTTGGCAAGCACCAGCAGAAAGGGTTAAGAAACCCCACTGCGAACTCAAATCTTGTTCCCTGCTTTTGGGCACCTCCGAAACAGTGATACAGGTTCATATCACAACCAAGACCGTCCTCAGGCAGCTCCAAGCCAGACGTCCTCAGTACCTCCGTGCAAGTATTTGGCATCCCTCTGAAATGCAATTTGCCTCAATCATTTTGGGCCTGCTGCTGAGTGACTGCCGGCTGCTATGGAAGAAGAGAAGAAGACCCAAAGGGCCATGGCCACAGCTGACAACCACCGCCCTGACAAACCACCATCGCACAGTCTGCACGTCGCCCATCCCTGCTGTGGGCATCCCGGCGTCCCGCCAACCACCGAACCTCGGCATTGCTTCCCGCTCCTCCTCCCGCCCACAACACCTCTGCGGGCAGCCACGGCAGGGAGGGCAGCTGGCAGGCAGATGGGGGGCAGGCAGCTTCAAAGGAGCTGCCAGCCACTTCCCTGGGATGGCAACTGCGCCGCAGCCCGACGCAAGCGTCAAAAACGGATGGGTTTCATAGAATCACAGAATTACGGAATGGTAGGGGTTGGAAGGGACCATCAGAGATCATGTAGTCCAACCCCCCTGCCAAAGAAGGTTCAGCTAGAGCAGGTCGGACAGGAACACATCCAGGTGGGTTTTGAATATCTCCAGAGAAGGAGACTCCACCATCTCTCTGGGCAGCCTGTTCCAGTGCTCTATCACCCTCGAAGAAAAGAATTTTTTTCCCTATGTTGAGATGGAATTTCCTGTGTTCCAGTTCGTGCCCATTGCCCTTTGTCCTGTCTTTGGACACCACTGAAAAGAGTCTGGCCCCATCCTCTTGACACCCACTCTTTAGATCTTTATAATACTGATAAGATCCTCCTCAGTCTTCTCTTCTCCAGTCTAAACAGACCCAAGTCTCAGCCTTTCCTCATAAGAGAGGTGCTCCATTCCTTTGAAGAAATGGTTTCCCCGGCCCCACTGGGGGCATCCTCCAGTTCTTGTCTACCACTTCTCCCCCTGCCAGGGTCAATGGGGAGAGGAGCTTGGGGACTGATCTGGGACTGATCCCTCTGGACAGTGTCAATACAGGACAGCGGAAGGACCAGCTGACCCCCAGACTGGGGCACAGTGGTGAGATGCAGACAGGTACCACTTAGGTCTTTTGATGCACGTGGGCTGGGGAGCATGGAAATGAGCCTAGTTCTGCAAGAAGAGGAGAGATCCAGGTCGGAGGTGAAGGCAGCCTGCCAAAACTAGAGAGGCATCCTCACTAATGTCCAAGAGAGATGGCAGACAGATGTCCAACTGGAAAGGCATAGCAAGGGGCAACACAGTGGATAGATAAGGGTTTTGGCATGGTCCTATGGCCCCAGTTGTCACCTAGGGCATCCTGAGCAGGGCACACCACACATTACTGCTGCTTTCTCCCATAACCACCCCAACACATCTCCCCAGCAGCTCCCCGGGTTGCTGAGCCCCTGCCAGCCAGGCCAGTGGGGCTGGGTGTCTCTGGGACAGCCTGACCTGGCCGCTGCTCTCAGCCCTGCTCCTGCCACCCCAGAGCTTGCTGCTTCACAGCACATTTCCCTGCTGTGCTCCAAGGGTCATGTCTTTGGGAAGTATTTTCGCAGCAATAAAGCAGCATTTTCACGGGGCAAAGCTGCATTTTAATGGTAAGTGGAGAGGACTGTTAAAAGCTGCAGCAGGCCCCATTTGGCGCCAGTCAGTGCTTTTTTTTCCCTTCTTCCATATGTACCCCATATGCAAGTGCAGCTGAGAAGCTGACATTGAAATTTTTTAAACAGGAGAGAGAGAAATGTCTGGAGCTGCCCTGAGAAGGATGTTCTGTGCTTTTTAACTCTGTTTTTGCAAGAGCTGTGGAGACCTCAGAGGTCTCTTACATCTGCACTTTTGAATTCCCTCCTTGCAGGTAATTAATAACTGTGTTGGGAGAGACCTTTCCACTCCTTGTGTCCTCTCTGCAGCCCAGCTGCTATTAAATGTTTTTGTCTTGTGCTGTGAGCACACCTCCACAGCTGACGCAGCATAGGTGGGTAGGTCCCAAAAATACCGACCCACTCTTTGCACGTGGCTGTGATTGGTCTGGGATGGCAGAGACAGGTCCCTCATTGCAGCCTCTCCTACAGCCTCTCCACTGCCATGAGTCCAGGGCATCCAACACCAACCTACTCTCACCCTCAAGAGTTCCTCCTATCACAGAGCAAGGGGTCATACAGACCCAAAATCCAGCTCCAGGCTGGGTTTTAAGACCTAAGTTTAGCTGCCTAAGAGGCATGGTCATTTTGTCAACAGAGGAGTCACCCTCACAAGCTCCTTCTTCAGTTTCATCTGAAGAATTCCTTGCCCTTGGGTTCGTGGGTTGCATGTGGATGGGCTTGTCTGTGTCCTTGGCTCCTTGTTGTTCAAAGGCAATATTAATTATCTTCCCTTCTTCATATCCCATATCAAATAGGCCATGAAATAAAAAAAAAAAAAAAAAGACATGAAATAATCTCTACAGAAGTGCAAACATGGACTCATTCTTTTCAAGGCCCTGAAGCACTCTCGATGCTCACAGGACTCACCTTGGTTTCTTATCCAAAATACACTCTTTGATCAGGCAGCATGAGAAAAGGGGAAAATCCACATCCTTGCATTTCTTTGTTTTAGTTTTCTCATCATCCTGGAGAATTCTTCAGGATTAGACTAGAGTCCCTGCAGGTATCCAAAGTTCTCCTTCTGAATCTTCTGGCTTGTTCATCAGGTCTCCAAATGTGTCTGCTCTGACTTGATTTGCACTAATGGTCATGCAGGTAAAGACAGCATCAGCCTTGCTGTGAAAGAGGCTCCTGTCTTCCTTCCTCCTCTCCCATCATTTCCCACATTGCACTCAGGGTCCTCTCCACTGAGCACTGCCTCAGTGACCCATACACGTCCTCACCACATGCTTGCTTCCCATGGACTCGGGGATCTTCTGCTTCTCAAAGGGTGTCCCTGTGGAAAGCCTGCTGCACAAATGTCCTTCCATGAGAGCAGGTGGAGAGAAACCAGTTCTTCCATGAATCTGAAGAAATGGAAGGCATGTTCCCAAAACTAAATACATTAAGCTTGCCAGGAGCATTTTACACATGGACAGACCCTATGGTGCCATCACCTATTATTTTAATATTTGTCATTTGTGGTTAGCATAGAGAAGTCTGCAGAAGTCACAGTGTCCCTCCCCCAATTACCTGACCCAGATTTCCACTCTAGTTTGCTGTATTTTCAAGCTTCTACAACTCCTCTAGTGTGGTCTTGCTAACAATTTGATATTAGTTATATTTCAGTAGTGTTCATGACTATCACTGGGCCAGACGCTAACTAGGTGAATCAGGCAAAGCAAGGGCAGATGTAATATTTCCACCCCCATTTTACAACTGGAGATTACAGGGAAATGTTAACATGCCACTTAAAAGGACTCAAACTACAGCATGAAAAGCTCTTTGTAAGCTGTTCGGGCTCCTGGGTGACCACAGTGCATGTGTTTCCCCCAACAAACACCCATTTTTTTGACGTTCTGGTCTTTGTTCCCACATGGACCACAGGGTTTGTGACCCTTTGAGTGCTGTACATGAGTGCAAGCTTCCACAGGCTCCCCACCACACCTCCCAGCTGGTCCCTAACCACCAAGGAAACTTCTTTCCCCAGACAAAATCCCATTCTCCCATTTCCAAGTGCTCCACAGTTGCAGCACCCAGCTCCCAGACACATATGCATGATGGAGCCACCTCAGGACCACTTGCTGCAACCCTTGCCCTCCTCACAAAAAGCTTGAGGAGCAACAGAAGGCTGCTGACTGATCCCTTCTGCAGCACATTTTAAAGCATTACCTCCATTTTAATAGCCATGAGGTCCCCTAAGTCCTTCCCTGCTTGTTAAAATATACTAGGAGATGAAGACATAAGTCCTCTTGGCTTGTTGCCCAGCTAAGAAAAATCTGCATCTCTTCCCATGGGGAGAGGAGAAGGGCTACCAGCCATGGACAAGACCTCCTCTGGAACCAGCACACTGGGGACCAGCCCTCAGGCAACATTGCTCGCTCTCGGCAGTAAGATGGAAGAAGAGGAGCAGATGAGAAAGGAAGATGCATGGCAGAGAGCAGAGATGAGGAGAGATGGATTTAGGCAGTGGACTGTGACAAGGAAAGGGGGTTTTTTTATTGGTTTCACTATTGCCTACTGAAAAAAGATAGTTTTGATCCTATTTTGACCTTTGTTTAGATTTCAGTAGAGCAGAAAATGGCACAGTATATAACTCTCTTACAAAGAGTAAGTTTTCTTTACAAAGATGCTGCACTGTAATAAACACAATGCTTGATGGTACTTAGGTCACTTTTCTGTGGGGAAATTTAGGCAAAATATTAAAAAATCTGTGCCAATGAAAATATTTCCTGTAACTTTTAGGAGACATCCTTGAACGGAGACACAATTCACCACAATATCCCAAAGGGTAGAAAAAGATAAAAATTGTTATCTTCTATTAAAAACTTTAGGACATTTTCTGCAAAACCTCTTTAAAATGGTCAGTCTTTAGGAGATCCAAATGCCTCTGAGTTTTGTTTTACTGCTTAAAACATTGTTTTAGAACAACTTCAGTCCTGTTAATGTGTGTCTGCCAGACAGTGAAGCTGATATGAATTCGCCATTAATTGGAGAGTGGGGCTTCGTGTGTACCAGACTAAGTGATTTACTTTCAAAGCGCCGCTATTACGGTTGTAGGCTGCATTTGGTTGCTTAGAAACCATCCTTATCGATGATTCAAGTTTTCTCCTGATAGCACAGTGAACGGATAACACCTTTATTTTTCTCTTCGTAGTTTTCAGGAGAAACTGTTTTATAAAAACCACTGCAAAAGGCAGCATCCCTCCATGGATGGGCAAAAGTACAGTTGATTTAGGCCTAAGAGGTACATTATTCCAAAGGAGTGAAAATTATTTTAGAAACCAGTATTTGGCAGCATGATGCTCACAGACCTATTGTTCAGCTGGGGGAAGAGGAAGAAAAAAACTTTCCCATCAAGTGGGAAGACATATCTGACAACCAGTCTATCTAACAAGCAACAAATGCTAAGAAGAAGGTCTCTGTAACGTTTCATTAAAACCACAGACACATTACCAATGTGGACTTTAGGCTGCAACTCATTAGTAAATGAATTCTATCTGTGACAGCCTTGTCAAACCCAAGCTTTACTGATTACATTTGGCTTTTAGGCAGTAATCCCCAGGGAAAGTGATTTATTTCAGCACTTGATGAGTTACTCCATCGATGGTAGTGATAATGACATTATCTTGACACAGGTTAGCATTTATAGGCCTCTTGGAAGGAGTGAGCATTCAAGGGGGATTTAAATGAAGACAGGGGGGGAAGTCAAGCACAACGGTGGTGCGAGGATAGTTAGAAATGTTTGGAAAGTGCAGCCCACCTGTAATAGTGGAGTGTTTTACAAAGCTGGGTGAGTGCTCCCCTCAACACCTTTTACAGAATGTGCTGAGATGAACTGACACCCGGTTAGACAGCAAGGCTGCAGCAGAGAGGGGCCACAGGCTTCCCCTCACCCTCCCTCCTCTCCCAGCCCGTAACAGCAGGGGACTTGCTGTCACACAGGGGCTTAGCAAACCTGGCTTCCTCTCCTCTCATCTCACAGCTAAACCGGGGGCTGTAGTAAAGAGTGAAACTCTTCTCTTCCTGACAGGGAAATTTTTCCACGTGTAGTAAGGAAATTAAGTTGAATGTGTGATTACCAGGGCACAACGATTATGCAAAACCAGAGAGAGGTGCAGACAAGTGGAGTACCAAGTTAGGATGCTGTAAGGGGTAGAAATGGGGTGTTAATGGCTAAGGTCTACCTGTTCCTCAGCACACAACAAAGAGAGAAAGTGAAGAGGGATGGATCAGAGCGGCCAGCAGCTCCGACTCCCCTTTAGACAATTCTTTTTACTTCCACAGTAAGACTTTGGAGTCCTTAAAATCAACAGAATATGCCCTTGAAGTCCAGGCATTAATCCTACCAAAGGAATTAATGTCGCAACTTCATACATCTGCCATAGTAATTCATGCAATGAACCTGGTAGCCCAGACAGTAAATATCCATCTTAACTAGCAAGACATGGAGATCCAGGAGAAATCAGAGCCACCTTTGAGATACTTCTGATACAGGTACCACAGGTGAGATTGCTCCACAAGAACCCAAGTTCTGCCAGTCTGAGCTCTGAGGACACTCTTTGCAATGCCCAGGCAAGGCCAGAAACCAAGATTGTCCCAGCAACAGCTGTCTGGAAATCCCTTAGTTTGGCAAGTCTTTTCCAGCTTAGGATAAATCCAACAAGGAACTGCAGACGCTTAACAGCAGTTTAGCAAATGCAGTGCGGCTATTAAGGTTTCTGTTGTCACCCAGTTGGCCTAGCAAGGCTCTGTCTGTACATGTGCCATAAAACCAAAGCGCTAGTGCATTTGGGGATGGATGCATTCATAATCACTAAGACAACATCACGCTCTCGATTCCGCCAATCCCTCTGTATGTAAAATATCACCAAAATCTTACTCCGTGGCAGCGGCATCTGTGGGCCTTGTGCAAATTCAGGAGAAGGTTTTATGTCTGCTGAAATTGTTCTGTCAGTTTGCACTCAAGAATATGTCTCTCGAAGTGCAATGAACATGTGCCGTGTCATACCGACCTATCAGTATCGTCCTAGCTGAAACAGAGAAAGCAGGAACAGCTTATCTTTTTCAGTAATTAACTCTAATCTGAGAAGACATAGCAACTAATTGCAAGAATAAAGGCTATTACACCTCCAAGAAATAAAATTTAATCTGCTTCTTTTTTCAGCTCCAGTGTTCAGCTGGACCATGAAGTTGTTTCTGTTCCAAGTCAGAAGTGAGATATGATTAAATGGCAAATCTACAGTTTTAAGGCAATAATACTTTTTAATATCCAAGCCACATCACATCAAGTGAGTTTGAGATAGGAGTCATAAAACTCAATTACACTTTTCGTGAGGGTGTTTAAAGCATAGCAAATGGCTGGATTTCACAAAAAAACCCATATTTTCTTATTTAGGAAAAAAGGGGCAGCATGTGAGGGTAGCACAGGCTGTGTATAGTCACAAGAGGCTGTTTCAAAATTTAAAAATCTGCACACTAAATATTTTACAGGACCAGGGTCATGCATATCGTAAAAGGAGAGGAGTGGACTTCAGTTTGCCAAATGACCATAGTTGATGTAAATTGTAATAAATTGTTAGCTCAGAGCAATTGTGAATTAAGAGGAATTCTGGAGGAAATGCAAGAGAAGATGAGACACTGTAACAGGTTGCCCAGATAATCTGTGGATGCCCCATCCCTGGAGGTGTTCAAGGCCAGGCTGGACGGGGCTTTGAGCAACCTGCTCTAGTGGGAGGTGTCCCTGCCCATGGCAGGGGGGTTGGGACTCAATAATTTCAATAATTTTTAAGGTCCCTCCCAACTCTAACCATTATATGATTCTAAGAACTGAGGAGATGTTTCCTTTGATCCACCTGGCTCTGGCTGGTACAGGGGGCAGTGGATGTGCAAATCCCTGCAGAGCACCAGTTCCTGAGTTCACAGGAATGTTGCCTAGAGAACAGCTCAGCCTGTGAGCCGAGTGCTGTGTGTGAATTAAAATAAAAACTATAAGGCTAAATGAAGCGAATTGTTGAGCCATACGGCTAAATTACCAAATAAAGCAGAGAATAATACTTTTCACCATGTAGCCATATTAATTTCCATACACACCAGTGAGTTTTGAAAACAGCATGGGTCAGAGCCACCGGCAATACGTGGCTGCTGTGCTGTTCCAAGTGGCCTGTCTGTGCTGAGGACAATGCAAAATATGATTTTATTAATCTTTCATTCTAATTTCATGGCACTCAGCAGTGTTTGTGACTGCGCACAATGACAGGCACCCGTCCAGAGCCTGTGCTGGCACAAGCTGGGTTTGTTCCATTGACCCCAGCAGAGCGGCGCTGATTTACGCCAGCTGAAATCTGACCCGTAATTTCTGCTTTGGAAGGATTATGCTTAATGACTTCTTTATGTTAGACCCACAGCGTGGGGATATCCCAGCATCACAAACTCGAGGGCACCCATCTCTCCCCTCGGCTGTAGTAAACATCCCCATTCAAGCCAATCTCACAGCCAACCACCTGGTGAGAAGCAGAAATGGTGCTGTGGCACCAGACCCATTGATGGGTTGGTTTGGCTATGAGGGGTTACCCACCAGGGCTTTCAGAGCTGAGAAGGGCACTAGGGGGGGTCCCAAAACCCACCCACAGGGGGACAGCTTCCAGGACCAGTCCCACTAGGCAGCCCCCGAAAACCAAGACCTCCTGTGGAGGGAAGAGGGTTTTGATTCCTCCAAAGGGTCCTCCTTGTGCTTGGTTGGAGATGCCCTTGGGATGCTCTTGCTCTGGCACTGCTGGAGAAGTGTGGGGACCACCTCTGCCTTGCAACACCACACATGTGTTTTGTCCATCATGTCTCCACCCATGTCACCTTGCTGCTCGCTGTCTCTGCCTCCTTGGTTTTCTGCTGCTAAATTACCCTTCTTGAAAGCTAGTACAGAGCAGGCAGAGTCAAGCATAACTGCAAGTTTTGCAGCATGCCCTGAAAGTTGCCAGATCCTGCACCAACAGGGAAACAGAGAGCACTTCCCAGGAGATGATTTAACCCCCAGGTCCTGCCACCTGGACAGTGCTCCTGCTTGCTATGGCCCATGGGCAGAGAGACTGATGCAGGCCCTCCGAGGAGGTTAGAAGCCAAATCATCTGGGACTTTAGAGGTTAAAACACAAGCACCTTAGATTTCTTCCCTCTGCCAGCATCAAGCAGTGGCCTGCCTAGTTTCCCAGCATGATCCATTGCCCATGGGAAGCGCTGCTGAATGGGGACACATTGCCACGCTGTCCTGCACTCACTGCAGTTTGATGAATGCTTATAAGCAGCATCTTACATAGAGCCCATTGTAGTGATCGTGCCTCAGGGCTGTGTCCTTTCTTTCCAAGCAGAAGAGGTTGAAGGCATGCATGGAAACTATTTCTCACTAGGCACATTGGTGCAAAGGAATCCAACAGCCTTTTCCCCCTGTGCTTCTCGGCCTGCACCCTCTCACTCACAGTCCTCTCAGCCTTCCTGTTTATGTGACTATTAGGACAGTTTAGGGCACCTGCTGGTGAGCAATTTGCAGTAGGGGGACTATTTTCTGGCCCACAGTTAAATAGGTTCCCTGGTGATGGAGCTACAGAGCAGGACAGGAAGAACATGCAACACAAATCACATGGCGTCCTCCCTGTGCAAACCCAAGGCAAGGCAGTACGCCAGGGAAACCCTGGCTCTGACAAAAGTCAGTGGTCACCCACTCCAACAACATCAGGATTTTGCCTCAAATTATTATTTATTTTTTTTTCAGTAGGGAATTGTGTAATCTGTTACACGAGGAACGGTGGCTGGGTTTGTTTGGCAAAGCGTAGCTGGGAATGTCACGATATCTGCCTCCCATGTGGGCACAAACCAATGGCTTGGGTATAATCAATTTAAAATCTCCTGCTGCTAAGCTGCACCTTTATGGAGTTAATTTCACTGTGTCCCTTCACTTGAAGACTTGCTGAAACGCAGCTGTTAACCCTAAGGTATATCTCCTTACATCTCTGAAGAGAATACACTGGTTCATTAATTTTGCCATTTCATCTGGGAAAGATCAAATCTGGAAACTTTTTCTTTCTCTTTTTTTTTTTTTTTTCCCTGTTCTCCTTAACTCGGTAATTACACTGTCTGTGAGAAAACAGAGCAGAAAGGAAATTGCTTCTAAAGGACACGGTAATAAACGTGTCACGTATATCACTTAGCTGGCTTGTGTTTATTATTAACTTGGAATGGGAGAAGACTCGAGCCGCGGCGCGGGAGCACGACGGACTGGTTTTCCTGGGAGCGCGCTTCCAGACCACGCTGATTATCCCACGTTTGTACCGAGGGGACCCAGCCTGTGCAGCGCAGATCATTAGCCATGTGAAGGGAACTGGGAAATCCTGTCCCTTCATGCGCTTCTCCACAGTTCAGCAGCAAGGAATTCCCTCACGATTCCCTCTTTGCTAATTTCCACTAACGGAGGATCTGTCTAATTTTAATTAAACCAGTACGTACTGAGAATAACTAACTCCTCTGACTTCACATTCATGCCAACCAGCAGGGATGAAAATCTGCCTTGCAGTGCCTCCTCCTTGACAGTTGTCAACTCCATGAACTTCAGTTGTGATTAACTCAATTCCAGCACCTGTGGAGATGAACCCAAAGGTGGTGGCTTGATGTTGAATCCCAAGCAGGACTTCCAAGGCAGTGGATGAGAAATCCTAGGAAAAGTCTTACACATTTCAGCATAACCAAAATCTCACCTTTATCTCTAAAGAGCGTATGTATTTGGAATAGATTTGCTATCCTGCTGCTTTAGATCATTGTCAAGCTGTGAAACAGAATTACATCTGCTAAACAACTAGCTACTTAATCGGGGCTTACTCCTGCTTTGCATAAGTGGAATGCCAAAAAGAAGCTCATTTGCGCTGTTGAATCTGGCTAAAGTATGCCCAGATTTTTCTGTTGGAATAATTTCCTTTACAGAAGGTCCACAGGTAGGCAACCAAATAGCCATTACAGGTTGGCTTTTGGCTAACACTGGACCTAGAGGAACGGTTGTGTTTTGGAGCTCCTTTGCTTTTAGCAAAACCTGGAGTAGCTGTACTTGGAGGAATGAAAGTGAGGCGGCTGCATCAGGGGTCCCAGGGCAGAAACCCCCTGGTTTTGATACTGGGGAGAGATAGAAACAATTTCTCGTGGCTCATGCTGGGACCTGGAAGACAGTGAAATACATCACTCAGATTTAGGGAGGACACTCAGATTGCCTGATTTGGGGTCACTTCATGGAGGTGAGTGTTCGGTGAGGAAACAGAGGCTCTGATGGAGGCTGGGTCACGGCCATGTCCAGATTGAATGGACCCAGCTTCGTTCTCTGTGGCCAGTCCCCAGCCGAATACTAGACACAATCAAAAAGAAGCACACACATATCCACAGCTCCTTCCCTGTGACACGAAGTACATTTCTTAGGGCACATATTTTGAAAGATGTACATTTGCCTTTGTTTTTTTCAGGAAATTAAAAAGATGGCATCCACCCCCAAAAACTGTTTCTGCCTAATTTAAGTTAATAAGCTCTACCAAGACAGCAATTACTCTCCTGTTTGGCTGCTGCCTCTACTCATTATGTGTGTGTGTATTATTGTTATTTATCAGTAATCTCCTTGGAGCTATACAATGACACAAGATTATGACATTCGCAGCTCCCAGAGCTTGCTATACCAAAACACAAACAAATGATCAGCAAGAGCCATAACAGCTAAGCCAGTGATCTAAGCCAACCTTTAATCTGCGGTTGGGGATTCGAGGAATCAAAAAAGTGGCTTGTCAGATTGTCAGGACCTCAAGTGTTCATATGATCCATCAGAAAAAGCGGATACTTTGGCTAAGGCACATTCAACGCACATTCTTTCGAGGATGCTAGGACTTTTTCCTTGGTTGAGGATTTTTTCCCCCCACACATGGCATTGGTTTGAAAGTATTTAAGTGGTGATTATCCCTTATTTTCCTATTTTATTGGCAACAGTGAATCGTGGGGATAAACAGAATATATGCAATGGTGCAAAAAAATAAAAGCACATTTCTGAGTTAAGAAAATGAACTGTGGAGCAAAGACCACAGTGCAATTACACAAGCTTATTCACTGATGGAAATAAGGGCTGCGGCAGGCAATTATTTCCAGATCTTACCATGCAAGAAAGGCAAACTGTTTGCTGGAGAGCATTCATGAGGGTCAGATGATGGAGGGAAAGGCCAGGAAGACAAGAAGGAAAGCTTTCACATCCCTTTTTCAAGCTGTCACATGAAAGAAATGCCTGCAGTAACACTCAGTGAATGTGAACAGGGGGATGTTTGCAAACTGCCAAAATGTCCCTTGGTGGGGTGGAGAGAGGAGGGAGAAGAAAATTATCATGAAATAAAACAGTAAGAGAATTGTTGCCATTTCATGTTATTTTTCTTGTCCAGTGCTGAGTGAAGGGAAACGAGTCATGCCCATCGGGTTTGTGCCACCATGATGCTACTACATGAACTTCATGGGATTCTCAGGTGCTGCTTGTGAGGGGTTACTCCATGCAGTTGCTGTGATTACATTCCTTGAGTATTTAATGCCAACCAGGAGGAACCAGTCACAGTAAGAGCAGAGTCAATAAAGGTCTTGGACTTGACTCACCACTCGCCACCATACGAGAAAAATAGCAGTGCTAAAAGCATGCACTCTGATCCCGGTCCCTGGGCTTGTTCAGAAACTATACTGGCTCCAGTGGCATGTGTGCATACACCAAATATGCCACACGTACTTATAGACTTCTACTGTTTGCTGTTCAGCCCTGAGTTAGCAACTGGGTGGCTGTAGGTCCCCTAGACAATGGCATCTGCCCCTAGATGACAGGCAGATACCGGCCCCTTGGAGGGTCCAGAGTAGCCCCTCTCTCCCCTTGACCACAAAGGGGACCCAAAACATCCGTGCTTCTACCAGAGATGCCTGAATGAGGTGTTCAAAGCTGGGTGGGGTGGCTCTTTACCTGCAAGCCTACAGCTCTCCCAAGGCTCAGGCAAGCACACCCATTCCTGTGGGCACAATGGCTCCATTAGTCCAAGGAGTTGCTCAGGATGAAGTGATGTTGCAGAGAAAGCTCCTCAGGAAACACAGCCACTCGAGCGTAAGAAAGCAGGTCCTGCTATCTATAGATAACGGGCTGAAAAACAGGAACCGGAGGTCAGGAGTAGACAGGCTGTTCTCACAACGGCGGCGTGATAGCAGTGACCTTCCATGGGGGTCTGCACAGCGACCTGGACTGCTCAATATCTTCGTAAATGGCCTGGAAAAGGGGTGAGGTGAGAGAGTTTGCAGCTGATAAGAAGTTATCTGAGGACAAGGATGTGCTGTGAGAACTGCAGACAGGGCGAGTGGTCAAAGGGCAGATGAGATTCAACACATATAACTGCAAAACTTGGTATTTGGATGGGGAAAAGAGAGTCCTAGACTCACACGGGTTCTGCACAGAGACCACTTGCTGGTCAAGAGCTGGGTCCTGTGCTTAGTGTCCACCAAAAAGTCATGGACTCAGCAGCAGTCAAGCAAGCAAGTCAAGCACTAACAACCTGCAGGAAGGGAACAGATCCAAGAGGCTGTCAGGGATCTGACATCACAAGCCCTGTACTCCCTCCTCCCAAAACAGCTGGCTACGAACACTGTGCTAGATGCAAAACCAGCTCTGTCAGCCACAGCGTCACCTCTGTATGCATCCAGGGCAGGAGGCCTCTGCACCACACAGCATCACGGACACAGACTTCCTTTCTCCATGCCAAATAAAATGAGAAGATATGCAAATAATAGGAAAATGAGGCCCCTGTGCCTTTCTACAAAGATAGCACAGTCCCAATCAATGACTGAAGTTCTTCCCAGGCCTCAGCAATGGGGTATGAAATGTAACTAACCAAAGCAAACACCAGAATACAGACCTTGGGAAGGTCCATTGGGTTGCGTGCTTGTCAGCTGAAAGTTGGCTTCAAAAGCATGGAGCAATATGTTTATGGCTTTCAGGTTGGTGATAGCAACCTACTTTGGCTACAGCAGCTATGCTGTGAGGCACTCTCTCTCTTTGGCTACAAGTAGTTGTATTTTTATGACACAGGTCTTGTTGCAGGTCTACTGCAAGCAGCTGGACCTTTTGCCATGTGTTTTCCTTGCTACAGCTTGAAATAATTCCTGGGGATGTGTTATATCCTGAAAGCTGAGACAGCCCCGGACCAAAGGAGTCAGAGAGCTGCCCACACTCTCATTTCAAGAACTAGTCGGTGTGTCACAAGCAGACAAGTTACACCAAAACACTCATGTTTCAAGTCCCAGATTACTCCCCCGGAGGAAAGCTTATACTCAAAGGGCTCAAAATAAGTGGTGGTCAGCAGCGGGTGACAACGTGCATCATAAGAGGAAAGGGGTCTTCACTTTCATCATGGATAGCATCGTAACTGCTGCCCCAGGGACAGCAAGGGATGGGGCAACAAGTGGGGGACACACAGGGAGGGTGCAGGGGACAGACATGTAGGCTCGGTAAGACGTGCATTGGGGTCCACTGGAGACATGCAGAGAGTTTGCCAGGATGTGTGGAGGGGCAGGGTGGGGGTCATGCACGGCACACAGGGACACTTAGGAAGGTGCCAGGGAACAGGAAGGATACATGGAGGGGTGCTTGTGGCAGCACAGAAGACACATGAATGTGAAGGAAGACACATGGAGGTGTGGTGGGACAGAGGGGAGCGTGGCAGGACATGTAGAAAAGGGACAGATGAGGGAANACCTCTGTATGCATCCAGGGCAGGAGGCCTCTGCACCACACAGCATCACGGACACAGACTTCCTTTCTCCATGCCAAATAAAATGAGAAGATATGCAAATAATAGGAAAATGAGGCCCCTGTGCCTTTCTACAAAGATAGCACAGTCCCAATCAATGACTGAAGTTCTTCCCAGGCCTCAGCAATGGGGTATGAAATGTAACTAACCAAAGCAAACACCAGAATACAGACCTTGGGAAGGTCCATTGGGTTGCGTGCTTGTCAGCTGAAAGTTGGCTTCAAAAGCATGGAGCAATATGTTTATGGCTTTCAGGTTGGTGATAGCAACCTACTTTGGCTACAGCAGCTATGCTGTGAGGCACTCTCTCTCTTTGGCTACAAGTAGTTGTATTTTTATGACACAGGTCTTGTTGCAGGTCTACTGCAAGCAGCTGGACCTTTTGCCATGTGTTTTCCTTGCTACAGCTTGAAATAATTCCTGGGGATGTGTTATATCCTGAAAGCTGAGACAGCCCCGGACCAAAGGAGTCAGAGAGCTGCCCACACTCTCATTTCAAGAACTAGTCGGTGTGTCACAAGCAGACAAGTTACACCAAAACACTCATGTTTCAAGTCCCAGATTACTCCCCCGGAGGAAAGCTTATACTCAAAGGGCTCAAAATAAGTGGTGGTCAGCAGCGGGTGACAACGTGCATCATAAGAGGAAAGGGGTCTTTGCTTTGCATCGTAACTGCTGCCCCAGGGACAGCAAGGGATGGGGCAACAAGTGGGGGACACACAGGGAGGGTGCAGGGGACAGACATGTAGGCTCGGTGAGACATGCATTGGGGTCCACTGGAGACATGCAGAGAGTTTGCCAGGATGTGTGGAGGGGCAGGGTGGGGGTCATGCACGGCACACAGGGACACTTAGGAAGGTGCCAGGGAACAGGAAGGATACATGGAGGGGTGCTTGTGGCAGCACAGAAGACACATGAATGTGAAGGAAGACACATGGAGGTGTGGTGGGACAGAGGGGAGCGTGGCAGGACATGTAGAAAAGGGACAGATGAGGGAAGACAGCAGGACACACGTGGGGAGGCATTGAGATGTAGGGGCATAGTGGGACACATGGGTTCATGGTTGGGAGCATGGGGAGATGTAGGGGTGTGGGGGCCAGATGTGATGGGACACGGTGTGACACAGGTGGTGTGACTTACGGGAGTTGCACAGTGGGGGCACACTGGGGACCGAGGAGGTGTGCAGGAGGCTTCTCTGGGCTGGTGTGCCCACCTCTCATGGGACCCCACACGTGCATGTGTCCCAGTGCCACAGCCTGTGTTGGGCAAGGGGACTCATGGGGATGCACACACTTTGGGGGCCAGAGGAGTGGGTATGAGCAGCCCCAGCTGCATTCCCCCACATAAAAAAAAAAGTGTGTGTGATAGAATTATACATAAAAGCCTCCCATATATAACAGATAAGTATATGATGAGATGTGTCTATATATTTACAATTAATTCAGATATATATATGAAATTAAGAAGCAATGATGGTCAAAGAATGGATCCGAAGAGCAAGGGAGAAGTACAGTGAAACCCCCAGCCCCTGGAGAGGAAAGGTAGCCCAGCCCTGGTAAGGGGATGCTGGGGAGGGGGGTTTGGGGAGGTGGTGGGGGTTAGTGGGGCTCTTGGGCAGACTCTTCAGGTATGCTCCCCTGGGGCCCAGAGCAGATAGGGTTTCTTTTTTTTCCTGGCATCCTCTTTGAAAGGGAGGAAAAAAAACCTGCCTGTTCATTGAAAACTGTGCATCTGCCCCAGTGAAACCAGTAGAGGAAGTGTCAGACCCCACCCTGCAAAAAAAAAACCACGTGTGAGTGTGTACATATGTCTCTATATACAGATGGCTCAGGGGAGGGGTGGCTTTGTGGCCAAAGGGGGCTGAAATCTCCCCTTTGCGGCCGTGCTTGGGCTGTTCCCCAGGCTCTGACTCTGGCATCACTCCACCAGCAACAGGTCCACCAGCCACCAACACAACCCACCAGCTTTTGAGCTGATTAAGCTGACAATAGCCAAAAGCTGGGTTATGAAGGTGTTTTTTTCACTTAAGCCTACTTTGTCTTTATTTAAAACTCATTTACAACTCTTGCTTGGTCTAAATTCACCAACAGGAGATAGGTGGAAAGAGAAGCATGGATGTATTCCTTTCCCATCCCTCCATCCCAACAGTGCAGCTTCCCTGGGAAGGAAAGGGGTGATTTCCTGGTGTCCCAAGGTGGGAGGAGGGAGACCCGTAGCTGAGGTTTTTGGGTGGACAGGAGCAGAACAACCCAGTCCACTTTGGAAGTGGGACTACTCTTCAGCTACATTTGGTCACAATCCAGCTTTACTATTGAATCACCCTCTGAAGCTGAACTGTAGAAGAAAATATATTATGGCTTTTGATGTTTCCCAGTCTTTAGGAAAAACTGGTAGATTTGCCTTTCTTCCAAAAACTGTAATTCAAAGTCAACTATTACAAGCTTATTTAAAACACAGTGTTTCTACAGCCCAGTGCCTTTCTGATAACAAGAAGTGAGGGTTTGGTTGGATTTTTTTTTATTTTTTTTTTCATGTTTACTTTAAATCAAGTCAATCTGTTTTTCTCTTTCGCTCCTGACACTTGTTGATGTGGGAAGCAGTGTTTGTGCTTGGAGGGCCTATGACTACCAGCAGCAGTTACCGCTCGGGGCATACACAGCCTGGGATGCTCAATTGCTGCTCCGGTGCCTCCTCTGCCCTCAGTCCCACACGACTCCAGGTCTCACCCCTCAGGTCAAGGGGATGCTCCCGCTGAGTTGTGTTGCGCCAGTTAGTGGGATTTTTGCACTTTCTGCCCCAAAATAGTGTTTGAGGCTTCGTTGTCATGCTTGGCACAGAAGAGGGGTATTGCCCTAGCTGGAAGGGGGAACTGATGTGGATAAGGTCCCTCAGGTTGATTGCTCTGAACCTTTTTCTGCTCAGTGGCTGCTTTAGGGATGGGGTGCAGCTGCCGAAAGATCCCCTTGGGCCAGTGGGGACCTGCCCCGGGACCTACCTCCATGGAGCAGGTACCCAGAGAGGAAGAGAGGGCTGTCAGAAGACACAAACAGCATCAAAATTAAAAATGAAGAGATTAAAAAAAAAAGGGAAGCCAAAGTAGAAATTCAGTTACTCTTCAGAGCCGGGAGGAAGGTGTCAGCCTGTTACACAGCCTTTACTCCACTGCTTCTAAGCTCTACCCATTGAACAAGTCTAATGAGTAATTATCAGTATATGTCAGCTGTTATTTCAGTCCTGGCAACATCTGCATTTAGGGAACATCTGCTTATCTGTGTAGCTGGAAGCGCTGTAGTTAACATTGTGGTATTTAATTCTTCTTTTTTTTTTTTTTTTAATATATTCAACCTGTTACGTGAGTACTGTGCTACCGGTACACATGAAAATGAAAACCAGTGGTCCAAAATTACTATAAATTAATTAACTTCTCCTTTCCATGTTCTTCCCCAGCCCCAGAGCCCTGTCTCTCACTGCTTCATTGTACTGACTCGAACCAAACTGAATAGAAGTTGCAATATCTTAGCACATTTCACATAACGATATTCCTGGCACAGGCTGAAAAACATCTATTTTAACAGGAATTGAGGAAAAGGGGCAATGATTTATCTGGTTGTTGGGAGGAGGTGCCTGTATCAATAGTGACTGAGGCATCTCAACACGACAAAAAGAAGAAACCTCTTGGGAGAGAAATGCTACCCCTCTGTTGAAGCTTTCAGATCTCAGAACATCCTCTATTTCATTTACAGCTCCTCTGTGACTAAATACTATTTTCCAATTACTATATTGTGTTGCTTTTTTTTTTCAGTTGGGCTCCTTACCCTTTCTTCAAAGCAGCATGACCACATAGTAAACTGTTTTTGAGGAGCGTTTGTTCTTTGAGGTTAGAAGCTGAAACCACAGAGTTCCTTATCTTGTCTTTCTGCAAGTGTTTTTGAGCTTGCCGGGCGAAAGAGCAAAGCGCTAACAACCAAAACCTTTTTCCCCTCTCTCCACCCATATTTTCGAGGCCACAGGAGGAGAAGTTCCCTATAGGACCCAGCTGCTGGCTTTCTCTGGTTTTGTTGTCTGCGAACCAGGTATGAACATGCCTCCGAAGGGTGGGCAGGGAGGGGAGGCAGGGGTTTGAACTGGAAGGTGGAAAGCAGTTACCAGCCTGGCATGGTTCCCCCTGAAACCTGTCTTTGTGGCTTAGGGAAAAGCTCTGGAAAATGCAAAAAAGTTTATTTTGCTACCTTTCCACCCCAAACGTTCACTGTTCATTATTTAACTGCAGCTGAGTCTTGCAAACAAATGTGTCTGGATGCTGAAGTTGGTGGGAGTCTTGCTCGGTACCTGGGCAGTGTTGGGATGCTGGTTGGTGTCTTTTCTCATGGGCTGCAGGTTAGCATCTGGTGTGAGAGGATAGTGACTACCACTGCTGCTATCTGAAATAGCTTTAGTAACCCTCAAGAGAAGACCTTTGGTTAAGCCCAGGTGACACAATCTGTTCTTGTGGTTTGATTTTAGGTTACAAGCTTATTAGCAGCTTCCAACTGGGACTAATTGAGCCACCTTCCCAGGCAGTGATGGGATTCCTGAGGGTTCTGTGGGTGTCTGGTCCCCTGTGCTTCACCATGCTCTAGAGGTACCTAGATGCCTTTCAAACCCACTCAAGCTTTCCCAGGCCTTGAAGTGCATTTTGAAGGCATTTGTTTTGCACAAGCTCCAGTAGACATACTCGATACACCTCAACATGATGTTTTTGTACCAGAACAAGAACGCTGGTATGAATAATTTTGTAAAGTTACCTCCTTGCAGCCTCCCAGAATCGCATGAGTTCAGCAAAGTCTAGGTTTGGTACTTCGTCGTGATCATTAACAACAGCCCTATTTGGGCTTCAGTGGCTTTTTGATATGAAGAAAAAAAAAAAAGATAAACAACTTCTCAGACACATCTGATGTTATCGTTATCTCCAAATAGTTGTTCCTTGCCATGACAAGGTACCCAGCTGTTTCAAGCATCCTTAGGCAGACAGCACAAACGCTGCTTCCTGCGCTCCCTCCCCATGTGTCCATCATATCAAACCAGCCCTGTAGGAACAAATGACACAAAATCTGCCCCAGAGCACCTGGAACACCAGGAGGCAGAGGAGGAGGAGGCAGCGAGTGCAGGGGATGGAGCACGTTGTGACCAAGAGCAAGTCAACAGCACACAGCCGACTAGGTACCCTCACCTCTTGAAGCTCACAGTTGGATTCAGGAGATGACACGATTATTCTAGTGGTGAATGATTGCCTCGACTGATGGATTGATTTCTGAGTGAAAACATTTGTAGTATCGAACACCGAGCAGCATTCATCATTTGCACTCAGCCGTCAGCAAATTACATTGGAAATATCGCCTGAGAAGCAGAACTAGTTTCATTATCTGGAGACCCATCTTGAAAACACAGTGCTGATAATGACCTGGGTTTAGTGCCGGCTCTCAGAAACTCCAACTTTGTTCTTGAATAAGATGGCCAGTGTTTAAGCAAACACTTCCTGCTAGTAGAAGCCATTTCCGAACCGCTTTATCGAGCTCAACGAGAACCCAGTCGGCTTCGCCTTGGAGGGTGACTTCTTCCTACCACCTGACCCTTAGCAAAGTCTGGCCTGAACCCTGCTCCTCCTTCATGCTTCAGACCACTCCTCCTCAAAGTAACACCCTACCTTCATTTCTGTTGGCACTTGTCACTAAAGCTGTATGCCTTCTTCCCAGGAAGAGTCCTTAGTGACCCCAGGAGTTACATGCACAGGTCTGTGCCTGTCTTTTATGTGCTTGAGATAGTTTTCGTACACCTTTCCTAAACATCAGAGGTCAAAACCAGAAACTACACCACAGGCTGGCCTCTGTAGCTTCATTAATTTCATAGCTTTCGTGTGTAAACCCTTTTTCCTATGAGACCAGCCATCATTTCACTTCCTAGTGTTTTTCCCTGCAACCTTGTGGCTTTTAACCTACTACTTGCCTTGCTGGTAACTGCTCCCCATCCCAATCCCAGGGACTTGGCAGGGGGTTGGATTCACAGCTCCAGGGTCCCACCAAGGGGGGTGATTGCAGGATTCGACAGCATTGCCTTTCCACCACACATGACCAGTCACCTTCCCAAATGGAGATTCCTGACATGTTATGTCACGTTGGAAAGCACATCATCTCAATAGCTACTTCATCTCCAAGACAGAGCAAGGCCTGATATCTCTTGGACATGAGGTTGCAGTGTCATTCTTCCCCTCCTTCATTTTCTTCTACAGCCAGGGGCAGCCACCAGTACCCAGGGTGGACGCTGCTTAGCTGGGGCTACCTAGTGTCCAGAGCTGCAGAGGGGATGGGAGACCAAATGGAACCTCGTGGTGATGGTGTGAGTGGACCAGAGTTGTCCTTCCTCCAGGGCATCCTGATGTGCAGCATCCCTGGCATCCTGATGTGCAGCATCCCTGCCTGAGCACCAGCCCAGCTACTGCTGTGGGTCAGCATGGGAGCAACGGGTCCCTTCCAGAGGCAACGTAATCCTGCTCAGCTCTAGCTAATTGTTTAATATCTACAAATGGAACCTGTATATCCCACTCAGAGTTAAATTAAGGTTTGTAAAGTGCCTGGGAGTGAAGGGCATCCTGTGAATGTACAATATCACTGATGCTGAAGGGGTCCTCATCTCTGCACAGCAGTGGGAGACTGGAGCACATTTCCACGAACTGGAGCTGGTTAAGGAACCCAGTGACTTATCACTTTCCATATTTTGGACTTTTCACTTTCCATATTTTGGGGGTTTTTTGTTTTGCTAATTCATCTGTTGCACAAAAGGAGGGATTGATAGGCCTTGCAGCACGTTCCAAATTAGGGGTTGAGAGCATCCTTCCCCTAGATGCTTGTAGAAGGTGTAGCACAGCTGGGTGCTGCAGGAGGCAGACCCATCAGCCAGTACCCACTCTTCTCCCAGCTTCTCCCCACTTCACCCTCAGTGGGTCGGGGGCAGAGCTGATGCAATTTCCCTTCAGGGGACGTTACCCCATCCAATCCCCTTCATGTTGCTGCTGTATGTCTCTGAGAGCACCCAAAATACGGTGCTGGCCACAGGCCTGTGAGCGGAGGTGAGCTCAGCCCTCTGGCCCCACTGGAGCCTGAAAGCATCCCTCCATGTGCCCTCCTTGCCTTGGCCCGTCCTGCTCCCTTTCTCTGCTTTATTTCCTGTGACAAATTTGCCATGCCGGGTCTATGGAAAGCAGCTGGAAGGGTTTCATGCCTGCAGTGTTTTTCTCCTTCTTTATCCCCCCTCAGCAGGCTTGGATCTATTCAAATCACCCTTTCTTTTTCTTTTATTTCTTCTTTTCAGTGCAGCTTCCTACAATTTCAGCTTTTTGGCTGATTCGGGGCTTGAAATCCGTCTTTCCTCTTCCCCAATGCTTCCTTCTGCAGTAACCCTTGGTGCACCACAGGCTTGCTTTCTGCAAGCACATGGAGGTGTGTTATGAAGACCACAGTGGAAAATCACTACTGTTTCAGCTGGAGGGCTCCCATCACCCCCAGATTACCCCTCTTAATCTCCCAAAGGCCGTGGGGGCATTGGCTGCTTCACCCTATAGATGCAGACGTGCAAGGGGAGAACACTGGGGTGCTGTGCCTATAGCATCTATGCAGCTCCTCACCCTTCCATGGGGTTTTCCAGGAAAAAGTGGTTGCAATCCCTGTGTTAGAGTCACCAGGACATGAGGTCTGCCTTCCCCCACAGCCCTTCTTGTGTGTTTAGGATTTGTTATGAAGTTACCGGCACCTGCTGTGAGTGATGAGAAATCTCTGAAGCCACCAGTGAAGAATCAGCTTGGTGCCCTGGCTGGACATCATTCTCTTTCAATGCCCCACCGCCCATCTCCTTTCTCTCTTTGGCTTTTTTCTAATATTACAGGCAACATTCTATAGAGCCACATATAAGGAATCCCACAGGGAAAAGTTTTCGGGGCACACTGCAGGCTGTGCCGGCTCCATCCCGCAGATGGGTAAGGTGGGTAGATGCCTGACATCTTGGCACGCTTTGCAGGTTCATGTCCTTCGGGACAGTTGGGGAGCGCAGCCACCTTGTGTCGCAGCTGCCTCTGCTGATAGAGCAGCTGTGCCTTGGGCTTGGAAACCCCCAGTTTTGATGGCACAAATGCAAACACATTTCTGGCCATCTCGTGTCTTTTGGGGAGTCGCCACAGTCTGATCCAGGAAGGCCAGCAGTCAGCTGCTCTCACATTTGGCAGATGCCTGTGCAGCTGGGAGCCCGTACTGGGACACCAGTATGATGCCCCACCACCAGCCAGCCGTGCTGCCGGCAGTGGTCCAGAACTTGCGGGATGCAGATACCCGCAAGCTCAGCTGTTGCTGTATCAGCAGTGATGGTTTCCCTTTACTAGATAACAGCTAAAAAAGGGCAGGATGAGTTATCAGAAGGGAATGGGGGCTCCCTCACTGGGCTTTCCCCAACCTACCTGATGGCAGGAAGCTGCAACAGAAAAGGAGGACATTTTTGCTTTTATATTGATTTTAACCATATTGGTAAATTGGCCCAGGGCTGATCTGCTGATTTCCTTCTGCTGTCACCAGGGTGTATTTGTGTGATGGCTGCGTGCGTGTTTGTTTCTGGATGCTGTGTGTATACTATCATACAATTCTGTTTGAGGCTAGAACTTTTAAAAATAGTAGTAGTAGTGGTGGTAGTAGTTGTGCAAATGAATGCTTACACGCAACAGTGTGAAGCTGGCACCCACTTCCCAAATAACCAATGCCTGACGTTTTGAGTCAGACCAGCATGCTGATTCCTGGAACAGATCCCCAGGTACCAGAGCTAACCATCTCAAGTTTGTGCTACAGCCCGGGCACCTCTTTTGGGTTTCACTTTTGTTTAAGAAATGTATTCACCAAAAATATGCTTTTGCTCATCCGGAATTTTGTTTTGGACATCAAACAAGACAACGGTCACAACGCGAGAGTCATCCTTGTTGGACTGGTCAACCTCATCTCTGCTTTTGAACAAGGAGGGTGCTCCCAGTTCACAGCCCTGCCCACTCTGCACTCCCATCCCAGTGGCACCGTGCAGGAGGGGCTCAGCACCCGGCAATCCCAGACTGGTCAAAAATTAATGGCAAGGGAAAGATGCCCACCAAAAAAACCTCAAACAAATCACTCTCTAGACATGCTCTTTCCTACTTTAGCTTCACTTTTTCTCTGTGTTTCTTTTTTTGTTGTTGGTTTTGTTGGCTTCTTTTTTTGTATCATTTCAGGGCATTTCATTAGTGCTGCATATTATATAAGGATATCTTACTACTTTTTTATTCTGTTTCATTTTAAAACTATTAAAACCATCTGCCACTTAGTAAACACTAACATATTTTCTTTTCTAGATCAAAGTGTCTCCTGTCTGTGTTGTAATGGAAGTTTGACATTGTTTTTTTTTTTACAAGACAGGCGGGAGACACTTTGATCAGGTGCCAAACTGTTTCACTACAACAAACAGGCAACACTCTGAGCTAGAAATGATAAGATGTTCTTATGCGCTGTGACGATTTCACGACATGTCAGCTGTAATGTTAAAAAAACCACCCTACATAACATATAACATTCAAAATATCAGTGTGAAATTCCAGATTTTTTTTTAAAAATGAACAATTTACGAGTCGAGAGCATCCCTTTTATACTTTTTGCTGCAAAAACTGTACCCTTTTTTGGTGTTTGAATATTTTTTTTAACCCTTTTCATTTCAACAAATGGGTATCCTCTGTCAAAAACACTCCATGGAGCTGGCTTGAAAAGCTTCTCTTGACAGCCTTTTTTATATACAAAAGATTATTGTCCCTGTCAGAGAACAAAAGAATCACCTGCTGGCTTTTCTGTCCTTCCTAAATAACTTAATTGCTCAATGATTGTTTCATCCGTGTTTCTCAAACGCGCTGCTCCCCACTGCTCCAAACAGCCCCCCGTACATTTGCCTTTTATCCTGGGATGCAGGATGCCTCCACAGAGAGCCCCTGGCTTTCTAATAACACAAATACTGCAGCTACACACTGGGGAAATAAAACATGCATATTGTCAGTCATTTCTGTCTTAATTTGCATGCTGAAAAGAAGGGTTCTTCCATAGCCATCTATGTCAAGCACCCAGGCACCAAAGAGGGGCTGGCCATGAGTGTGTAGGTGCTGGGAGCTGCAGGTGGGGCAGATGAAGGCAACAAGCCCCTCTTCCACTCCTTAAAAGCTGGTCTACTCCTGCTTTGTCAGGAAAAGCTATCCTAGTTTTCCAGGTAGACAGCCATGACCAAGAAAGGGTTAGTTGTCTCCAGAGGGCATGGCAGTTGGAGGGGATGTCCACAGCCCAGAATAACTGGTAGCAGAAGGGCAGTGGCATGCATGAGAGGGGCCTGTCTCACTAGTGGGGAAAGATGGGCACTCATCATTTGAAATTTGCAATTTAGCTCACCCTAGAAGAGGTGAGAAACCTCAGGGGCCCACAATTTGGTTCTCTACAATGGTTAGAAAGGAATAAAAAGAATTGTAGCAAACAGATAAAACTTGGATCAAATAAAAGTTTGATTATTAGGGGGGGAAAAAAACATGACAAAAACTGGAAGGGCTTAACCAGAGAGGCTATGGGACTTTTGTCCTTGGAGGTTTCCAAAACTCAGCTGGACATGGTATGAGGGACCTGCTATAAAGCTAAAATTAGCCATGCTTTGAGTGAGGGGTTGGATCAGATGACCTCCACAGGTCCCTTAAAGGTTCAGTCATTCTACATCCATGTTATGACATTCCTACAATTATGTGGGATGAATATCAGCTCAGGAGACAAGAAGTCCTATATTTCCCTGAACCTGGTCTTACACCCTTACCCACAGCCCACTGCGTCAGTGACACTTGTTGTGTTGGTGGTGGTGCAGATCAACATCTCCTATGCCTGGGATGTGCTACTGGAGGCACAGCACTCAACCCTTACAAGAGAAAGTCCTTGGCTTCCCAGATAACTTCATTTCAAAACATGTGTTGGAACCACTCTGGGGTTGAAGGACACGTTTCACATCACCCAAGGTCAGAAGGAGACCCCAGGCAGCACTGGTCTGCGGGTGTTTCAGCACAGGGAGTTGTTTGTAGCAAAAAAGCCACATGCTGGTGCGCTGTCAACACACGGGGCATGTCCTAGCGCAGCCCAGGCTGCCCCACACCGGGGTTTTGGGTCAGCATGCAGAGTAAAAACAGACACCAAGCACAGGCCGCTTCATGTTTAGGTCGGCTTTCCTCCCCTGATGGTTTGGGTCGGCGGGTGTCACTGCCCTGAGAATGACTTTCCCACATTGGCAGAGCAAAGGCTGCTCAAGAAAACGATTAAGCTTTATCTCATCTTCTCTCCTCTTAAATGCAGGCTGTTTAGAAACAAAAGCCGCAGGATTGCGCACATTTTGTCATTTCAACCCAGCGGTAAGTATTTTAATGTGCAATAAATCATTATTGAAGGAAAGGTCAGAAATCCAGGGCCTGAGAGGCTAGGGGGTGCTTTGGGCCTTGCAAACCAACTGACGGGAATAAGTGTCAGCTGTTTAATTGCCTAGAGTTCCCAAAAAACTCACAGCTTTTATGTTTTTCTTCCCAAATGATGGCATTCAGGGTGTGTCAGCTCAAGGCAAAGTCTTACCTTTCCAGCTTTATCTTGGAAAGCTGAGAATTTGGTGTTTTCTCTCCTATAAGAAGAGGACCTGTTTTCCACAAGTTGTGTGTTTATTATTACTGGTTGTCTATTAGCACTTCTTCCTCTTTCTCACCCTCTCTAGGCAAAAATGAAAGCCTTTCCTACCACCTGTGATGCTTCGGTACCCCAGGAGTCAGCAATTAGCATCTGCTGGTCCTCCAGGCTGGATGACCTAGGTGACCACACGCCCAGCATGCTTTCCTGAGGGCTACCCTCCTCACCAAGACAGGGAAACCACCAGGATGTGACAACTAGGACTCCCAAAGAGCTCATCTCTTCCCATAGGGAGATATTATGAAGCTGTGGCTTAAATACAACAGTTGTTTGCCAACTAGTCAGAAACATCTACAAAAATCTCCCCTCTGGCCTAGTGCAAGGACCAGCTGGTGCCCAGGAGCAGATGACCACCACGCAGCACCATGAGCCTGTCTGGTTGCAAGAGGCTCCATCAGCCATGCCCGTTCATCTTATTTGAAGAAGGACTTCGATTTGGGCTCACAAAAGGGGTAGGGGTGATGCACACCAGGTTAAACAGAGTTCACAGGTCACAGCAGAGACCCTTGGAGAAGTGCAGCATAGCCCTCAGTCGCCACATTTGAGCCCTCACATGGCTGTGCTTGGCAGCTACCAACATCTCAGTGCTACCTGTGCAGCAGCCAGCAAATACCCCACCCTTTGCCAGCAGGAGGAATTTGAAGATTGCTAGGGGTACCTTGCTGAGGTGCACCACATGTTAACAGTTTCCAGGTCCCAAATGTGTCACTTAAACACCTTTTTCTAAGACGTTCATGCCTCTCCCAGCGCCGAAGACACCTCCGGAAGGACTGATCTATTATCCTGCTGCCCCTCTTTGAAGTGCCTCGCCCCCTCCTCCCCCCCCCCCATGAAGTCAACAGTGCTGGAAACCCTTCCTATTTACTCGCTCCAGCAAAGCCCTTTGGTTTAACCTTGTCAGGATGCATCTGCCGGAGCGGCAACATACTGCATATTCTGCCTCTCTCTTTGCATGGGTCAAGGAAACAGGCTGCCTACACAGCCATCCTCCAGATGGAGCAGTCCCATCCGCAACCAGATCTTCGTTAGCACTTGCCAGACTTACGCGGTACGTGAGAAACGTCTTACGTGTAATTATAGGGCTGCGGTGTTCTGTGTAATCGTTTGGCTGACAGTGGTATACAGCTGTCGAAGGAATTGCCCTCTTGGAAACCTCCCCATCCACATGTTTTAAGGCAGGCAAGAGAAACTAAATCTCCAAACAGGCTCACGAAAGACAGACATAGCTTCATAGGGCACTGGAGGAGCAAAGGGTTGAACTTCTTTGGACTTTGTGTCCCTCCTCACGGGAGGGAGGTTGGAACAAGACAATCTTTAAGGTTCCTTCCAACCTAAACCATTCTATGATTCTGTTTCTTAAAAGATTCTCTCCTTTTCTATGCTACTGGTGTAGTTCTGCAGAGATGACAACACACATAGGGGACTGGAGATGGGATCGTTACTGCGGCTGGTTATTTTTGTTGGGAATGGCCCTTGCTGTATTTCAGTCTGGTTGATTTGGCCAGCAGTTTCCGGAGAACACAAAAGTCAGTGCTTTCTCTTGACCCTTCATTGCAAAATGCAACCTGAGCTTTAGGAAAAGTGTTGTCAGAGGGTTCCCATTACTCAGAACTGCCCTTGTCATTGTGGCTACTGTGAGAAAACGCCGAGGGTGTCCATCCCACCAGGCACAAAAGGACAGTAGCCCCAGCTGCCTGGACATGGTACGTGAGAGCCCCTTCTCCAAAGAACAGAGCAGTTGGTGCTGCCCAGTGCCCAGGTTGAAGATACTATAACAAAAAGCACTCCGGAGAGTTTTTTGGGGGTGAATGAACAAATGCCATTACTTCTGGAGGAAAAGGGAAGTCTAATTTTGAGAGGCTCAGTACAGCTACAGCCTTAATGGAACCCCAAGTTGAACATTGCTTCTCCTCACCTTCTTTTTGCACGGCTGAAAGCAAGCGGGCGTTTGCCTTCTCCACCTTTGTAAACAAGGTTGCAACCTGTATCCCTGCCTTAAGGAACCAATTGCATCACTCTTGATGATCCAGAACAATGTCATCATTTGTTCCCTCTCCAAAAGCAATTAGCGTCTCAGCTTGACTACTTGCATATAATAAAAGTCACCAGACAAAATACTGCGGGCATGAAAATGATCCCTAATAAAGAAATTGATAAAAGGTAATTAAGATTAAAGGCACACTTAAATATATTGAAATTGTGACACATCGAGAAAAAAACTTTGGCCCCACTTTGTGAATTGGGAAGACTGATCTTATGTTTCTGTTTAACTCCAAACCCTCAATTAATTTATTTCAGGGCACTGTAATGCCAAAGGCAGCTTGTGCTACTCTCAGAGCACAGGAACAAAGCACAGCAACTTTGCTCCAACATGATTTCAGAGCTGTCAAAGCATCCAAAAGCATCCTAGGTCAGGCCTGAATAAGTAATTTAATCTTAAGAAATAATTTTTGATTTTTTTTCCTCGTACTTCTTTTCTGATTTCTGGCTCAATGTAGCACCTCCTCGTTGGTATTTTCAGCTCTTTTCTGCAGAAACTGCAGGCTAGAAGCTGACTCATTCTTAATAGAAGGAATGAGTCTCATAGGAGCAGCACGGTTTCAGGAGCTCAGACTTTAATGGGAACATCAAATCTATCTGGCTTTATGATAAGGTCATCAGAAATCAGCTATATTGAAGGTGTATCCTGAGTGTGCTTCTAACGCAGATCGCAGCCAAAATAGGGACATATGTGTCTGTACTGGCAGTGCCAAGTAGCCTTGTTGGCAAACTTTGAAGTACAGCTAGAAATGGAGTTACATGGAAATTTAGACCAAAAGGTTTTACTTTTCCCTCTTTTTTTAAGAAGAAAAAGGGATTTGACGTCTGTGAGTTTTCATAAACAACACCTCAAAAGGGTGGACGTGCTTTCATGCTTTCATTTAAACTTTAGTTCAGCTGGGTTGCCCTCAGCCCTGCCAGGATAACAACCTCCTCAGAGAAAGAGAACGCAAAACTTTGCACAGAAATGAAAAGTGAGCCATTTCATGATGTCATGTCTCATGAAAACCAGATAAAATCAATGCTAATAAGGAACTCCAATACCCAAAAATCCTCTCCTTTTCTAAAAGCAAAGAATTGCTTCTTTTAAGTGTCCAAGTGGGCAGGCAAAGTGAGCAGGCAAAGGTGGTGAAGGTGAGGAGACAAGGTCTGTGGAGGACATCATGTTAGCCACATGAGGCTACTTGAAACTTCAAGGGCAAGGACTTGCAGAGGACCTCACGACTCTGAGTGCCAGGCAAGAGATCCAGAGCAGAAAACTCCGGGCCTGAAGTGATGCCCATGGACTAACATCATGGATCATGGCCAGCACTGGGCTCTAGGCATGCCGCTGTGTGAGGGGCAAGCATAAGCACTGGGGAGGCCTGCAGAGATAGACTAGAAAGGGACAGCTGGGGAACAACTACTCTTGCAGAGTGAGAAAAAGAGTAGAAATTAATTTAATCACATGCCTGGAGGACATGTCCAAAGGCAACTTCAAAACACGGGTGTCCAGCTGCAACCTCTGCTTAGGGAAGTCCTTAAGTTGTTGGCTGCTGGAAGGTGAGAAGACGGTCAGGAACACAGATAGCGCTCTAGACTTTCCCTCTTGTGTCTGCTGCTGGCCATGGCCAGTTGGAGGTGTGGAGCTAGCTGGGCTGGGTCAGTCCTCACTGACAGCCCAGGCAAGGACGTTAGGGATGGACAACACATTTAGTTGCTTAGCTTACACAGAGAGGAAAACACCACTTTAAGTGTAGCGATGTCGTTAGCACAGTACTTACCCCATCTGGACCCCTGCATCCGGCTTTGGAGTCCTCAGTACAGGACAGACACAGATCTGTTGGAGCAGGTCAGACGTAGGGCCATGAAGATGATCACAGGGCTGGAGCACCTCTCCTGTGAGGACAGGCTGAGAGAGTTGGGATTATTCAGCCTGGAGAAGAGAAGGCTCTGGGGATACCTCATTGCGGCCTTTCAGTACTTAAAGGAGGTTTGTAAGAAAGGCGGGAACAGGCTTCTTAGCAGGGCCTGTTGCCATTGCGCAAGGGATAATGGCTTTAAACTAACAGAAGGAAGAATTAAACTAGATTTGAGGAAGAAATATTTCACAATGAGGGTGGTCAGACACTGGCTCAGGTTGCCCAGAAAGGTGGTAGATGCTCCATTCCTGGAAACATTCAAGCAGCTTTTAAGGGACAAGTTAGCAGGTGGGGTTCCAGTATCAGGTGCAGTATTTTTATGCCAGGCACTACGTTAAGTGGTGTGTTTTCCACTCATGCCCTGGGTCCTGCAGCGTGCGCTTGGTCGGGTGGGAGCTGGAACAGTGACGAGCTGCCAGGTTGTGCTGGACTGGGGCAAGATTTTCATGACCTGAGCCACCAAAAACCACCACGTGCAGAATTGCTCTCACCTTCCACAGAGTGTTTTTGGTTTATTATTTTCATTCCTCATTCTCCTTGTTTAATTAAAATGCCTACCTTAAGTTTATCTTGAGAAAAGCAAAGGATCTAACCCTCCTGTAAACCAGAGACTGCGGACACTAGAGCTTTCCCCTCTCTAAATTACTAATAACTGATACCTGTATTTTCACATCCCCAAAAGGAAACTTTTTTAAAGGAAGGGGCATTCACCACTGGAGCAGCTGACTCATGGTGAAATGCAAACAGAGCTGTGGTGCAAGTCGATTTTACCTCTGGGCTGACTGCAAGCAGCCACACTGAGATGAAGTAAGTGCCTTGGCTCAACCAGAGTGTTTTCTCCTGGGCTACGGGCTGAAAGCCCTCACCCAACGTTGCCTGGTCTTACAGGCCCTCCACCTCCTGAACCAACAGGCTCAGCATGGATGGTCCAGAGGGTCTGGGCATATCAATCTGCTTTGCCAAATCGCAGAGGACCCAGGAGTGAGTTTAAGCACTGCAGGCGTTGAGGATGCTCTAATAGAAGAATATCCCCAAAACCTCCTCCACTGCCAACCCTTTGAAACAGGTAAGGGCCAACACTAGACTTCTCTTCCCCTGTAAGATTTCACCTCATTTATTACAAACATATTAATAATTTCAATATTGGGGGAGAGGGGCACTCTTCAAACTTTTTCAGATTTCCCCTGCTCTGTGTGTGGTTCATCACGGCAGCTCGGCCCAGGTATCTGCTCTCAGACTTCACCGGCTACCAAGGCCACCAAAGCAGCCCAGGGCTGGAGTAAAAATCACTGCCCAGCTCTGATACTTCCGATATCAATATCGGCATCCAACAGGTCACACCAAAATACAGCCTTTCCTGCTGCCTCCCTCTAACCTAAATCTACCTGAACATCCCCAGCCCTGACTTATTTCTGTCTTATTGCTGGTTGAAGCTGCTTCAAGTTTTCTCCACGTGCCCTGGCGTTACAGCTACTGCTGCTCCTTAGAAAGCCCGAGTGCATTTATGGCACTTAAGTAGTAAATTGGAATAATTGCCTTCTGAGCAAACAGAATCTGTCTTGGCTCAGATCCTCTTCATGAACCCATTAAGTGGGGAGCTGCTGCTCATTAAGAGCATGACTGAATTTGATCCACCACCGTTGCTTGCTGGATTTAATGTTAAAGCTGATGGAGGTGGGGAGAAGGGTTTGGGGACTGTTTCCTGCACCGCCTACAAGTACTCAAACTTCCATCCTTCTCTCGGCTCCGCCCCCCCTCCCAGCCCAAACAGAGCTGAAGCGCTTTTATTGCCACTGCTGGGGTGGGTCCCTTGTGAACAGCAGGTGGAGAAAGCCCATGGCTTCAGGGTGCTTCCCAAGGCTTTGCTGAATCCTACGCTCAGATGGTATGGACAGGTACAGCACCCTGAACTGTCAGGGTTGTACTCGGTTCCCTGAAGGCAGGAAAGCTTGCAGAGAGCTGCAAGCCACCTCCACTCCCCGTGTTCACCTTCACTCTTCACTTCTCTTTGGGTTTGGGGGTTTTTGTCAGCTGCATCTTTTCCACGAAGAAGCCCACAGAAACCTCCCTTCTGACTGCTTTCACTTGTGATTTTGTGAGCCTTTATAATCGGTTCTTAGAAAACCGCTAAAGCACCTTGTAACATCCTTCTGGAGCACTTTTAAACAAGGTTGTACTATGTGTCAGGGACCAGCCTGACATCACTTGAAGGTCACCTTTACTTCTAAGGTCATGGAATTATTTCCAAAGTAGTGTTTCGCACAGAGGCCTGGTGGTCTGGCTTGACCAGAAGGTGTTGGGATCTTGCCTCAGTCACCTCATAGAATCATCTAGGTTGGAAGGGACCTTTCCCATCATCGAGTTCAATCATCAGCCCAACACAGACCAAAACATCACTAAACCAATGTCCCTAAGCACTACGTCTACCTGTTTTTTAAATTCCTCCAAGGATGGCGATTCCACCACTTCCCTGGGCAGCCTCTTCCAGTGTTTCCTTATAGAAATTATTCCTAGCATCCAATCTAAACCTCCCCTGATGCAACTTGAGACCATTTTACCCTGAGCAAGAACAGTGTCCCTGGAAACCGCTGGCACTGGGGGGATACGCGTTCACAGCGCTGGAGGCTGCAAAGTCTGTGGAAATAAAGAAGTCAAACTTCTTTTGGTAAGGACGTTGCCATTGATTCATCATGCTTTCATGCTCGTGGAAAAGATGCAATAATTTAGCCTCGGAGCTCCTTTAGACCCTCTTTATCCTACCTCCCAAGGCAAAAAGATGCTACTCGGCAGCAACCGCTTTCTGTGCAATGCTGGGTTTCTAGCTTCTCTCCTGCTTTGCAAGGAAGAAGAAATAAGCTGCTACCAGCCTCCTACTCGTTTCTGGCACCTGTAAGCTGTGGCCGTGCCACCCGCAGGGCCAGCGGGGCAGGAGGGGGGCGAGGGGTGGCAGGAGGCAGGAGTGCTGGAGCAGAGCAGGCCCTGCAGCCCCGGCGAGCCCACGGCGTGGAGGGCACTGTGTTCTGGCAGCGGCTGGTTTTGTGGAGATCGTGAGTTTAAGCACATATCTAATTGAATTGCAGATGTCTTTTCTGATGGCTATCTGGTAGCAAGGCTTTGATTAAAGCAGCAGCGGAGAGGCAGAACAGGCTGGTTCTCAGTAATAAAACTAATGGAAGGAAGAATGACCATTTACTGCAGCCTTCGCGGGGAGCATAATGCAGGCAGACACTTTAAAACTAGATTTTGGGGGCAGATCTGAGAGCTCAGCACAGATACCCAGCTTCCAGCTCCTAAAGATCCTGAATGTATGTTGGACTGGAAAGCAGCTGACAGTAATTTAAATAACCCACAAATAAGCTCATCTTCTCTGCCTTCCCATGCTCCCTGATGAACAACAGATCTGCTTTCCTTTCGGAAGGCCATAGATGTTTGCTCTGCTTGACTTTGTTTTTCAAAAGGCTGACAAATTTTATTCACTGTGGCCTTTTGTTACCTCCAGGATTCAGGTGGGTTTTGCCCTGAGCTTACACTTGCCAGATCTCAACTTTTCACTCTTTTACAGCGCCTTTAGAGCTCCGGAGAGGGAGAACTTGAACCATTTTCAGTCCACCCAAACTAAAAGACTGTAAATTGGAGTGTTATGACCTTTTCTTCTTTTTTTTTTTCTTCTTTTTTGTTTTTTTGTGCCTGTAGCCGCTTTCTTATGACGACTTGAACTGCATCCAATCTGCATTATCACATACACAACACTGAAAAGCCACCCCCACCCAACGCAGCTGAAGAATCAAAGTTAAGCTTCAAGATGACCTAAGAACCTGGCTTAGCTCAGAGGACCAAGGCTTTTGAGAACTGCTTTCCCTTTCTTCAGATGGCCGTTACGCCGTACCCGTATGTGCTAGGTTTTGGGGGGCTTCTTGATCACGTCCCACCCAAGCTCTCTTTGCCTCTTGCCCAGCAACAACTCTCCTGGGGGACGTCTCAATGAACACCCACCACCTGGGACTTAAGCTTCAAGGAAAGTCATCGCAGTTTTGCCCATTTTCCCTGTTGAACTGCTGCCCTTTTCCGATGTATTTACAATGTAAGGAAGTTAGTTTATTCCCAGTTTGGCTTTTAACTTCATTGTTGAGCTTGGCTTTGCTCCTGTTGGAAACTGGACCCCAGTGCAGGAGGGCAGTTGCCAGTGTCTGCTGGGAACTCCTCGCCCATGGGATTTTTCAAACGCACCATTTGTCGGCCTCGCTCGGCACATACTAAATGCAGTCGGAAGAGTCTCCTTACTCATCACAGGGAAAGGATCGGGGCAGCGGCAAGTGGTGGGTTGTTTGGTGGTTGGGTTTGGGGTTTTTTTGGTTTTGGTTTTTTTTTTTTTCTTCCCAGAGTATCCTCAAACAAGCATTTCAAACACCTCAGCTCCTTACAAACTTCCCAGGAGTTCCCTCCAGCAGCCACCCTCCGTTTCATTTCACGCATCTGAAGTTACACTGACCAGCAACGCTTGGAATTGGGCTGGTTTCCAGTTCAGGCAAAGCCTTGGATTTGTAACTCGTTTCAGGTTCACCCCAGCAGAAAGCTCTCCAGAAAGCTAAAATGCACAATCCCAGTGACAGAGGAGAAAAGCATGAAATAATGCAAACGTCTGGAAGATGCTGAACTGTTACTAAAGCACTCAAGACACTTAACGAGAGGTTTTGCAAATGGCATATATTAAACTCAACAAGTATGCCTTCAGTCAGGCAAGCTCGAGTACTGCTATTGCACCCTGCAAGGAATAAATAATAATTAAAATTCTTTGTATTGAGATTAATACGTTCAACTGTAGCTACAGCAATCCAGGGTGGCAATTCCCCAAATAGCCTCGCTGGGTTCTTTCTCCAGTTGAAAGACGGGAAGCTGCCTCCCAGGCACTGATTTGTTCCATAAGAATTAGGGAGAGGCATCTCTAAGGCACTGCATTTACTCCATTGCTGCTGGGAGGTTTTGTCTGGGCGCTCTCTGGACAGTTTTCAGGCATGTAATGGAAAGATTTTTCCTTTCCCCAAGTATTTACAGAGCCCTCAGAATCTGGACAACCTGGACTTGCCTTAGAATTATTTGCCAAAAAAAATAAATTATTGGGTTAAAAAAAAAAAAGCCACAAGTGGGGAAAAAATAGCTACTTGGTCTCTGTGATAATTTGCTTAGATCAGTTTATCATATCGCTGTTAAAAATAAAGCGAGCGTGCGGCTAAATGTCAACAAGAAGTTAAATGACAAACAGCTTGAATATAGCCTGAAGAGTTACCGAATTGGAGATACGCAGAGAATAAAAAAGCCTGACATATAAAAGACAGACTGCATTTAGTTTGATTCTCACTGTGGATGAAAACCTGAGCGTTTCAATGTTTGTACAAAGGAAAATTTGGGTGGAAAAAAAAAAAAAAAAGACAACACTCTTGACTATTGATAACGTTTGATTTAAAGTGCTCTGAAAAATGATTTGCGTAAAGCAAAAATCAAAACAATTCATTCCAGAAGTATTACAACACAACTGACTGAAACATCTACTCTTTGTTTGGGTCTCCAGTGCAATTTTACTCAATTTGAATTCGCTTCATGGAGGGAGGCTGCAGTTTTGACAGAGCTGTTGCTAAAATCATCTCGGCAACAAAACGCTGCTCTGCCTAACTTGAGCAATTAATAAACAGCTCCAAACCCCAGCTCATTAGTTTTAAAACTGTTCGGTACCTACGACTAAGTGATGAGATTTGCCAACACTGAAGTATGCTGTACTAAAATTATCATTCTATTACTCAACCAAAAAACCTTCAGACTTCCAGATACCGTATTACAGAACAGTTACAAAAAAAACCAAAACCCACTAATATCTTGGATTTAGCATATGCTCAGGCTGTTCTTCAAACAAAGTGAAAGAAATAAGCCCAGAGGTCACTTTTTTTTTTTTTTTTTAACAAAAAATAATTCTTTGCAAATTTTGGTCAGTGAAATGGGTGAAAAAGCCAATCTGCATTTTAAGATTGACTTTTTTATATACTCAATGTTACGGCCTGGAAGCGCTAAAGAGACATTCAGAATATAAAGGCAACTGGAGACAATTAAGCCATTTAAAACGCACCAAAATTAGCATTCCTTTTGTCAGATCCAAATAATTCAAGTCCTGTTCTGCCACAAAGGCTACCATCAAATTTCTAATTTTAGCTTAATCCACAAAAAAAAAATAAAAATAAAGCATCTCGCATTGCTTTCTGGTGTTTCCTTATTAAGAACACTCCTAAGTTATATACCAAAAAAATCTCAAGAACACAAAGTTCACACTCCCGCAGAGACACACTCATGTGTGCACTTTGATACAGTAATTCCAGTAAAGGGAGTGCAACTACTTGTGCTGTGATACAGCTAAGCACTGCCTGGGCTGCTGCATGGTAAGCACCCAAAAGCAAGATATTTAGCTATAAATCACTCATAAAAAGGTGATCTGTCTTGCTTTTGAACCCTCAAGCCTTCTCGCTTCCCCTGCTACACCTGGCTGTTCTTGGTAACATGAAGTTCCACGAGGATGTTATCCCTTGATTTTCATTATACAGAGGTAAGCAGTCACAGAAGATCCTATAAAAAAAACCAACCTCTATAATTAACCCACATTAATTCCTCGCGTTCAAGTTTTAAGACACTGCTTTCAGGGTCAAAGAACCATCCCACTACTCAAAGTACTGCCCATTTCGTCTCATTAACTGTGACTGCTCTAAGTAACCAAGACTCACACCCTCAACACCGGCAAACACGACCCACTCCGAAGCTGCAAACTCCTTTCCTCCCCTGGTTGCAGGCCGGTCAATCACGCCGTCTCCAGCCATTCGCCTAGAAATCCGCAGGGTTAGATTCAGTTGTACGTTCATCATCATTACTAAAGGGGACAGAAATGTGTTTTAAACCAAAGGGAAGCCTTCGTCTTGGTACAGGAACTGCAACTCCTCCTCAACCATTTCAGAAGGCAGAACGAATACCAGACGCGCCACGGTCACGCAATTTCATCTTGCGCTCGTTTTGCGAGTGAAGAGCTGCGGGGGTGTGAGTGAAAGTGAGAAATTCTCGGGAGATAAGAGAATTCAGCCTGGTCTCATCATCAGGGGATGTTTTAGAGAGATGGCAGTGCCACAGCTGACCTGCTGGAGAAGCTCTGAAGGCTCCTCGCCTTTGTCACCCTGCGTGGGACAAGCAGGGCGAGGGTGCAGCCTGTCTCCAGAGAACAACTGCTGCATGAGATGTCAACGTTCTTGGCTGGTCAGACAGATGGTCCCTGCTCCTGCTCATCTACTACTCAATGTATAGAAGGCACAGAAAACTCCTGACCGTACAGGATTGGACCTAACCAAGGAGCTTTGCTTAGTCAGGCCCCCTGCTCCCAACCCAACCCCACCTCACCCCACCCCCCTCCTTCAGCTGACTACACGCTCACGGTGTTTTTAAGAAAACTGGGAAACAGGGAGCTGCATTTTCGGCTGAAACTCAAGCCCTGAAGCCAACGGGCAGGATCTGGCTTCCTGACCTCACCGCTCGTGTAGAAGTGCGCTGCAACAGGTCGGAAGGGATTGCAGTCAACATCAGTGCAATATACAAACAGTGATTTATCAACATTGTATGCTTTATTGAAAGTTGACAAGTGCAACAGTTAAATACATTGACGTGTTACAACTGTTTAGAGAACATGCACAAAAACATATGCATACTACTATACAGATCATATGCAAAAAATCCATATTGGGAAATCCAATTTTTTTCCTTTTTTTTTTTTTTTTTAAATTCTTTGCTAGCAGGGTTTGATAATTTTTTTGGAGTGGTTTTTCCTGTCTTGAACCGAACTACAATGAACAAAGATTTACTTCAAGATAATCAGCAGCCAGGGAACTTCAGAAGTTACACAAACAGCATAAATCTGCCAAATTCTGAACAGTTGCGTAGGTGCATTCTTATTATGTAGGTTTTTTTTAAAAAAACAAAACAAAAAAACTTTCCAAACTTCTTCAGATCAGCCAATGAAACAACTAAACTTCAATCTGTACAACCTAAATAGTTACAGTTTTCTATTTTACAAAGTAATTACACTAAATACACAAATATACAGTAGGCAAATAACCTTCATTGTAATTATCCTATGACCCAACTGTACGTCACCTACCTGCTTTCTATATATAATACAGCTTTATGCACCTGTCCACTGCTTCAGAAAACGGTGCAAATATTTGCACTTAAGGTTTCAGGTGACAATTAAGTGTTAAACACTGAATTTACCTTTCTCCCTCTTCCTCTTAAGATCCTATGCACCAGTCCTCATTTTGGAACCCCAGTGCACTATGGGGGATTGAGCCATCGCTTTTTACTCCAGTCTATTTCTTCGTATTTCCAAGCTTGAAAAGCACTTGTATCATCAGTTATGTCACTGGATGAGTGGAAGATTTAAAAACAAACCAAAAAAATTCAGGCACGCAGCTTCGTTTCTCAGCCGTTTGTAGAAGCTGCTGGAGTCCCCAGTGTACTTGTGCTAATTCTCTGGAAAAAGTATATTCAATCAACCTAAGAACAAAGACTCCTTCAAGCCAAAAGGGGGAAAGAAGAGAAGAGAGAGACAGATGAGTGCTGGGGGAGAAGCCTCTCCTGATGTGTGCAGGGCATGGAGTCCTCAAGTCTGGGCTGCAGAGCGCACTGAAAAATGGATGAAGGGTGGCTGTGGCGGATTCCCGCTAGTCCTTCTTGCTCTGGGCAGTCCAGAGGCCAGCGATCACGATGGCGATGACATCTTGAGCTACGCTGAAGGCCCTGACCCCTGTGACGCCGGCTGAGCAGGCTGCTGTGTTGTCCCTTGTGACTGGGAAGAGGAAGGCGGGGAACCAGTCTGCAGCTGTGCTTGGAACTGGGCAAGCTGCTCTGGGCTGGCGAGTGTTTTTAGCAGCGTGTTTTCTTGCTCCAGCTGGGAGTTCTTCTCTATCAGCTCTTTGATTTGTTCTTTGAGGACCTCCACTTCCTCCCTTACCGCGTACATCAAGTGACTCTTTACCAGATCCTAAAGCGCAGGAAAGAGGGGANCTGAAAATCACCCGAAAACACCCGCCGGCCTTTAGTGCCTCCTGCCCCAGCGGCGCCCCTCCCCCGCCGCACGGAGCCGGCATCAATCGTTGGGCCAGGCAGGAGGCAAAAGCGATGCCGTCATTCCCTCCCCGGCATCGATAGNAGCAGCTCACGGCCAAGCCCAGCATTCCCACCCACCTCAGAGGGAGATGCAGCAAAGAACCGGTACGTCCCCGGCTCAGCTCGGCCGCAGAAGAGCATCCCACCCAGGGCCCACCTGGCTCACGGCCCAGGGACCAGCAGTTCTCCCTTTGCGGTGGCCGAGACGCGCCAGGGACTCCAGGCGGGATCACACGTGTGGCTGCAGGGGGCGGGGCCTGGGGGACCAGGAGGCGGGGCTACGCTCCTACGGCCGGCACCGCCCCCGGCTCCTGGCCCCGCCCCC
>VXBJ01006861.1:99453-114644 GCA_013400055.1 Nycticryphes semicollaris
CCCCCTCCGTTCCTTTCACCCACCGGCGGGTGTGCGGCCGCCCGTTGCCGCGCCGACAGCGCCACCTGTTGGCGCACGGCAGCGCCACCCCAGGCCGGTCCGGTTCCCGCCGCAGCCGCGGGCCGGTCCCCCGCCGGGGTAACGGCTCCCCCGGGTCTAGGATCCGCCTGACCGTGCCACCGCCTCGGCTCGAAGGAGCCGCGCTCCGCCCCCGGCGCGGCAAGTTTTAGCCCCCGGAGCAAGGCAACCGGTACCCAAGAGCTCTGCCCGCTTCGCCTGGCGGTAAAAGTACACACGCAGTGATGCACGCCGCAGATAAAAAACTGTCCCAGACCGCTACAGATCTGCTAAAGCAGCAGCCGTCCCTTTTCTCCATCCCTCAACACAGGCCCTACGAGCCCGAAAATACATTTATTAAAATAAAGAAAACATTTAGCCACCGGGTGATCCACCAAAAGCACGCACAGCAAAAACCTGCAGGTTTTCAAGCAAGCCAGTTAGTCTTCTGCAACCATCTTCCACCATCGCCGGGAAAACGTCTATTCCCTCATTTTTAGGTTGTGCTGCACGGTACTAACAGTCTTAAAAGTTGCAGCACGTGCATGAATAGTTTAGGAAAAATTCTCTTCCCACCTAAGCGTGGGGGATTTCTCAACAAACACCACGCTCTCGTGTGTTGTGGAACAACGTCCCTGCAGTCGCAGCCGGCCCGAGTGACCCCCTCTACCAGTACCTGTTTGGAAGGAGAGCCAGGGCTGAATGAGACTATCACGAGAAACAACCAACCTCTAAAAAAAAATACCCTTTTATAAACCTGCACTTTCATCCGGCGTTCCGTGACTTAAAAGCACAAAAAATGAAGTTAAAAGCCTCTTCCATTCTCTGTAGTAAACTTCTCCAAGTCACACACATGTCACCAGGTGCCGATGCCAGAAAAGCAGGAAGGCCGGGAGGCAGGGAATAATCATCTTAAAGCTAAATTCAGCATTTGCGTATCTGCATCATCCTTCTTAGTCTATTTATGTTGTCCTACTCCACTATTCTTTCATTCAATAATGCCAGCAGAGTGGTACAAACTAATCCTATTCACGAGAGAGGTCACACTTTAAGAATGAGAGCTCCTCACGTAGCTGCTTTTCCGGTACCGCTGCACATCCCGCAAGGGCACAGGTTCTCAATCTCACCCTTTGGGTACCCGGGGGAATTTGCATAAAATACCACCTGTAAGGCCGAAAATTAAAGGAAGGGTTTGGGTCTTTTAGGAAAAAAAAACAGACGAGGACGACAAAACGCCCAAACAGAAAACAAACAAGGCAACAAAAAAAAAACCCAAAAAAACCCCACCCCAAAACCCAGACCAACCCTGGCCTTGCAAATCGACTCGAAAATTGAATAGCGAGTAAATGAGAAGCAACACATTAAAACATACGCATCAAGGACCCAGCTTCCCACCTTCTGGCAGAGAAACACCAGCAGCCATACATTGTACGTACACTCCAAGTAGCCGCTTTTCTTTGCGGAGGCTGCTCACTACACGTGATGGAAGTCATCGTGTTCAATGACCAAGGGTATAGATCATCTCTACCGCAATCTGTGCCAGGTCCTGTCCCAGACTTGATATCAACTAATGTTTTGTGAAGGGTTGGGATTGGAAAAAACAAGCAAGCAAACAAACAAACAAGACACACACAGTGGTGTCTCAAATGACTCCTTGTCTTGGCAGCGAGTAGGGACACTAGAATTAACAAAACTGCAGCTGCACCCAAGCTCAGGGGCAATCTCCACCCCCTGAAGCTCCTAAATCAGAAAAGGCCAGATTAGGTGTAGAAAGGGAGACATCCTATCTCTGCTAATTAGGTCCTTAACGACTCGCTGAAGGCAGCAAACTCACACGCCTCAACAGACATGCCCTTGAAACACTTGCTTTGCTGTTGCAGGACAGACAGCGGACACTTACATTTTCGTTTGCACACGTGAAAATAAAGTCATGGATGCGTTCCAGGACAACTGCTGGTGCTGCCGTAAGTGATAATTATTAAATGCCATCATTTTACTTATGACAGAAAAATCGTATCGTTCTCTGACTAAATTAACAATAAATAACATCCCCCCTCATTAAGCTATATTAATAGATCTTCATAAAGAAGAGATACAGATACAGTCCTAAATCCAATTCCCACTAAACTCATTAACCATCTTCCATTAACTTCAGTGGGCTTTTAGCAAATTCCTTCACTTATTTTTAGATGCCTACAAGCCGAGTTGTGATTCAAACAGAAAGCTGTCAGCTGCATAAGTAGGACTGCATATTAATAAGCATGTTCTGCTTTGCCCACCCTATAAAAAAAAAAAAAAAGCACACCATAAAGCGTCCCTTTATGGCTGAGAAAGCTCAGAGCATCTAGGAAATAAAAAAAAAATCATGATGTACTACCTTCATCCCCAAAACTGGGGGTTGGGGGTGGGGAGAAGCATCGCTAATCTCCAGTGTTCTCACCTCAACACCCCATCCTCTGCCTGACAACTCCACATTTAAAGGCTGAGGTTTTGCTATTCCCTTTTTAAAATACAGATCTCATCTATGAAATAAAACAATCTGTGGAAGTTTTTAAGGAAAATAATCCTCCAAATTCCCTTTCCCCCTCCCTGCCTCCTCCATCATGACATTCAACGTGCACCTCACTCGGATGGTATTGATTCACTCACCCTCCCTTACAGCACTAGGAAGGGAGTCAAGATGACTACTGTGTTACTCAAAAGCCTTCTAACCATCTCTTTTAACACCTCTTTAACGGATACTTCACAGCCTTCCTGCAACAACTTACATTCTTGGGAGCAGAGGTGAGAAAGGCTACAGAATTCCTGGTTTCTGTAAAGCCACTCCGGGTTTGCACGGAGGTGGACCAATTCATGTCCCTCTTAGATAAGCAATGAAAGACATTCCTTAGGAGTCCTCTCACAGGGAGGATCACTGGCCTTGGAACCCTGCATGTCTAAGGAGCACCCCAGGCGTTCACAAACTACTTCAAGTATTAGAAAAAGGCTCGAAATGGGCTATTAAGAAACACAATACGCTGCTAAATCAGTAGTTCACCAGCGGTTTTGATCCTCAAATAAATTATCTGTTTAAGGTGAAATATATACCGTAGTGAAAGACTTTTTAGCACCCTTCACCTTTTGTAGTGTTTCAGTTCTTAAGCGCTGTTTCTCCCACTAAATAAGTTCCTCTTGTCTCAATTTAATCATGCTAAGCACTTGGGGGGAAAAAAAAAATATCGAAGTGCTTTTCAAAAAGAAGTGCTTTTCATCTTAAGCACACAAGGAGGTAAGGTGCAGCACACACAATCGCGTTGTCTCTTCTTCGCGAGTCTGATTTGGTGTATTTCTTCTGTGTGCGCGTTAAAAAGAGTCTTTCACTTAAAATTTTTTTTCCCCTCTTTCAAGTACCTCGTCAACGTACGCTCCCTTCAGGTGCCAACATTAAAAGCAGTAGACACGCAGCTCCTGAAGTTGAAACAAATCTCGGTTTTTGACTGTGTTGCAAAGGGGCCGCACCAGAAACCCTATTAGAAGACAGCAGTTTCTGTCACAGCACTCTTTCATCTTGCACTATAGACAGGCTCAGATCCTGTGGACTTCAACTACGATTTTCAACTAAAAAATAAAAGTACTGAAGAGGTTAAAAAAAAAAATCTGTTAATTACACAAGAAAAGATTACAGTAGTTAGATTCTATACATCTGACTCTATATTTCACTTGGCATCTATAAATCGTCAATAAATGGCAAAGTACTGTTCTGCCTTAAAATTAATAAATTCAAAGCTATTTGTGAATTAACAGCAACCCCCTACCCAGTATCAATATTAAGCAGAATTGCTCCAAGCTAATAACCTAAAGAGGAAACTCTGGCTGCAGTTGACATCAAAGACTAAAGGGTTATTCATTCCAACAGACCATGATTATTTTTTTTTTTCCATCTCAGTAAAAGTACAAGATAGGCTGGAGAGGCTGTCCAAGTAATTTCTCCCCCGCAGTAATTATTATTTTTAACGGACACCCTCCTCCCCCACCCCCCAAAAAAAAAAAAGTCACATTCAGATCGTGCAAGATCACTGAATCTCAGCCAACTTTCTTCTCCAGCCCCAAACTTGTAGCTAGGATCTTGATTTAAAGAAACCAAGCCATTGAGAACTTACTGCTCAGCTCTAGAGGCTAGTATTTAATTTCTAGTTCAAATTCTACAGATTTTAATTTACCTATCTCTGCTAAATTGAAGAACCTCTTGATATCAGATATCACTCTAGCAGTTTTCCTCTAAATGTGTGCTTTTCCTCCCCCATGTATGCATTATTTGCATCTATAGCTCTGTTTGCTTGCAACGGGGTTTTAGCTCCATGAAAAACAGATAAAAGGGAAAGCTGTGCAAGATGCTAGCGAAATGAAGTACTATATTTGTAATTTATTCCCTCCTTTCTCCTCCCCCCAGATGTGCAAGCATAACTAAATAAATATTCAGCGGAAAGAACACATACATCCTACTGGGGTTCTGGAAATAACCTGTCAGTATCTCTAATGGCAATGCATACACAGAAGTATCACGCTGTGCGCTCCGCACAGGAGACAGAAGGCTGCATTTAAAAGCAAGAAGATAACTATGTAAGATCAAAAGACAAACATGGAGCGGTTCTCGCTGGCTCCTCTGAGGATATCATCTTTCTCTTTTACAGGCAACTAATTGCTAAGTCAACCCTAGTTGGTTTTTTTTAATGAAAATTATAATTATTGTACCCATATTAATGCTGACAAAATAAAACGTAAGGTCTCTCTCAAGTACCTGGATACAGACAAACACAGAGATAATCTACTCTTTACTGGTCAGAAGTAACTGCAAGGAAATACCAGCCACCTTAGAGCCATTTCGATGCTTGAAGAGGGACATGTGGCATCCCCTTTCCTGAGATCATCCACAGATGACCCATCCAGAAACGTCGGCGGTTGGAAGGACGAACCCTGAAGCACGTTCCATTGAGTTGCAAAGTCTCCTCACCAGAGTCAGGCGAGGTCTATAACTCAAAGCCTCAAATCCAGATGCTACACCACCTACATTTGAAGAGTTACTCATTCGCAGTAACATCTAGTTTGGGAATCACAGGCTTCAGTTTCATATCCAAGCTTAAAATGAGTAGGAGCAAAATATTTAACTGTGTTAAAAGTGAAAGCTCTGCTCAATAGCCCATAAACTGCCCTTGACCAAGGACTGCAAGCGGGAAAAGATCCACCAACCGTGTTAGCATCCTCAAAGTTTTAAGTGAGACATCTGAGCCAGGAATTGATTTTCTTTCCTCCAGAAAGCCGCACACAACGTCACTCTGCGTGTTGTCACTGTCCCCAGGATGAAAGGGGAAAAAGAAGTTTAGCGCCATAAAACAGCGTATGTAGGAAAGCAATAAAATGTTACAAACTTTAAGTTTCATTACCCGAAGCACAGCGATGAAATACATTTTTCCTTTACGTGGAATTTGATTGAAAGAACTTTAGATTTAACACATAAAAAGAATGTTCACTCCCCTAGTCTTACGCATGGCTTTCACCTGCAATGCTTTTCTCAAAGCCATGGAGAATACCTTGAAGAAAAAAAACACACACTGGTATTTAATCCCACTTGTTCTAGCTGTACAACAGATTTTTCAACCATGTACTCCAAAATTACACAAAGAGGGAAGGAAAGAGTCACTGGAGCATTTCAAGTTACACCTAACCTAACAAAAGAAACCTAGCAAGTATAGGAAGTGGTTTGGCACAGGGTACGTGACCAGCATTTGGAAAGCTGAAGTTCTCTATATTAAACAGCGCCTCTGACCCAGGGGGACAACAGCCCAGGAGGGACGCTGGGACAGTGGCTGACACTCACCCACCCACCCCACCCCGCCTTGATAGCACACTACGGGATTTAGTCTTCGAATTAAACCCCAGGCAATTTACCCTGTAACTAACTGAGAAAGGTCATGTTTTCAAACTCTTAATATCTGCTATTTCCTTAAGGCTGTGGAAAAGTCACAGCAAGTCATATGAAATGGGAATATTACATCTTACTGACTGGTGCTAATTACAGAAGGGGGTGATGGAGGACCTTAAGTCCCTTGTCCCCAGCTCCCTGTAAAGCCTATACCCTTTCTGCTTTCCTTTTTTTTTTTTTTTTTAAACAACTTTCCTTCCTCGTTTCCCACCTCCCCTCCTTTTTGTTGGAACAATATCTAATTGTTCCCCTTGAAACTACACTGAAAATCTTGGATCAGCTAATAATTTAGTCATGCTCATTAAGAAATTATTTATATGGCATAACAGCTGGCCTACATTTCTCACTGAATATCGTTTTCCCTTTGATGGCCACTTTTCAATTCAGCACTTTGAAATTAAGCCTGCATTTCCCACAAAAGTATGTCATACTAGAAGCCCACTCAAAGTTGCAAGGTACAAAGCCAAACCCCTTGCAATTAACCAGCACACTCCCATGGTCTTCAGGAAGTTTGGAATGAAGTTCCCTCCTCCACCTTCTACAGAAATTATTAAAAACAGTCAATGATGAATGACTAACTACTTCAAGGGGGTTTACAGGAAAGACAGGGAGAGACTCTTTATCAGGAAGCATAGCAATAGGACAAGGGTTTTAAACTGGAAGATTTACATTAGATATTAGGATGAAATTCTTTACTGTGAGGGTGGTGAGGCACTGGAACAGGTTGCCCAAAGAAGTTGTGGATGCCCCATCCCTGGAAGTGTTCAAGTCCAGGTTGGATGAAGCTTTGAGCAACCTGGTCTGGTGGGAGGTGTCCCTGCCCATGGCAGGGGAGTTAGAACTAGATGATCTTTGATGGTTCCTTCCAAACCAAAGCGCGGTGTGATTCTATGCGCAAATGAGAGAAGTATGGAAATAAAACGTAAGGTAAAACCGAAGTTTGGGAATGGAACGCCCAGGAGGAGGAATTCAATCTGCTGTGAACGAGGGTAAAGGTCTGCCAAATGCTCGGCTTTTGACGTGGCTCGTTAACACCCTGTTGTGCAGAACTACTAAGGCCATTCTGTTAAATAATGATAAACCCCCCACACCAACTCATTTACACATGTAGTAGAAGACAGTAGGGCGAGAGTTTAAATGCCACTTTTCATCCTCAGCAAGTACACTAAGACGACAGACCTCTATCCAGGTGTCCATTGAGATTCCTACAATTTCGGTCTCTTTGCAATCGCTGGCAAAAGCCTCCAAAGGTATTAGCATAATCAATGAACAAGTAGGTGAATAACTTTCAGATTAACTCCTTTGGCTCTAATGCGTGTGTGTTGCACAAGTCTGCAATAACCCATTTCCTAATTTCTGAGTGATCAAAACACCACCTACTTCAGTTGTGCTTCAACCCACAGTTTATTTTTCGGTGACTAGCTAAAAAGTTTAGAGAAAATTCAAGACCTGCTGTGCCATCCAAGCAGAAGTGCACTTTAGCAAGCTGAATTCACTCTAATGTATTTAAAGGTGGTTTTATACCTGAATGGAAACTTTCACTTATAGAAATCACACTCTATGTACCTTCACCCATTCAGGAAGCGTGGGGGGAATTTCCAGAAACACGTAAGAGTGTGACCTGATTTACCAGATTTATTGCACAGTGCAGTTTATCCCAAAGTCTTGCTCCCCTTTATCAAACACCAAATTGGGCATTTGCTACACAATTTCCTGCCCGGTCTGTGCTTCCCCACCCACCTTTCCTGTGGAAATGAGAGGAATCTGATGCATGCCTGTGCTTCAACTCAGCAGGGTGTTGAAAAATAAAGTACAGCTAGACTCTGAAGTGGGAAAGTACTCCAAGTCTTCTTAATCCAGGCATAGCTTCAGTGATTTAAAGAGTCACAAATCCTGCTGACTCACAAATGCAGAAATCCCAACAGACTATCTCCATTAAAAAAAATAAAGAAAGAAAGCATTAAACAAACAAAACCCCCAATCACTTACACTCTCCTCACAGAAGGAAAAAATTGTAAAGCAATACTAATTTTTGAAACAGAATCCAAGGTAACTGGGAAAGTACAGAAGAATATGAAATAAAGGCAGATGATATATAGATACTTTAATCTGACCTGACCCTGCCTGATGGCTTTAAAGACGTATTACCCTCTTGAGCACAACACTTCATTCCTGTAATCCTGCCACACTCCAAACCGAAGAGAACAGTCGGAACAGATGTCCCAGCTCAGCATATTTTGAATATGCCCCTGGAGCACCTTCTAGGCCAGAGATTGCAAACAGCTGGCACACGTCCATGTCACCTACAGGAGGGACTGTGTATCTTGAAGTCCTGGTTTCCTTCAAGTGGGATTCAGCCTTCCTCAGTACCCTGCTGCTCCTCTAAAGGAACCCCAGGCAGTAGAAAGCCCTAATTTTTCACAGGACTGCATCTTCTAGCTTATAAGCAGCAAGTACCTTGAGACTGTTGTATCCACGGGGGCCACACGGAGAAGACACCACTGACATTTAGCCACCCTTTAGCCAGACATTCTGCAAACAGCAGAAGATACACTCTTAATCTTTTAATACACATCTTGCGAAGGAAAGATTACAGCATATTCTTTCATACCCATTCAGTATCTGGGTAATTATCTTTATGCAGAGTTGGCTAAATTTATGAGTGGCATCCTGTTTATGAAGCAGTCCTGTGCACTCCCTACTACCACTGATGCCTGTTTTTTGGTGGATATCCACCTAAAATATGTTTCACTACCTGTTCTCCAAGAGATTTTTTTGTACAAAACAAGGCCTGAGCTCACATATATACTGTGTCAGGCACCTAACGCTTCTTGAAAACGATTACCTCATCCTCCAGAAACCACTGTCATTAAGATGACACCTTGAACCTTTGTGGCTTAAAAAACAAACTCAAAACAAACCAAAACCCCTACAAAAACAAAACCCAACCAACTGCAGTATCAGAAGTCTGAGTAAACTATTTAGTCACGCATGAGAGTCCAAAACAGCTCCCAGGTACATTTCCTCCTTCTCAGGCAAGGTGTTAACCCCGGGTGCCCAGTGGCTACTCTTCTACAGCATCAACATGGTGAGCTGCCACACTGCTCTCAGTTTGTAGGAAGGAGAGAAAAGCCCTGCTGTGAGACAGCATTTAAAGCCCCCCCTCTACCAGCTTCACCGCTGGAGCCAGGGAACCACTGCTCAGGTGGCTTGTCCCACTAAGCACAGATGACAAGTCACCTCTTGGGTAAACAACCTTTGGTGGCCTCCCATCTGGGGAGGCATTGCCTGCTCCCACACAAGGTACCGAACAGGGGAATTCCTCTCTGAATCTTCCCGTCCACTACTAATTGCCAGAGGCCCTAGGCAGGTAGATGGTAACATCAATCAGCAGTTCAAGTACAAGCAATCATGACAGCTATAAACAAAAATATTTGTAAGTGAAGGTTTGAGTCACAGGGTAATGCTGGTGCAACTGAGATAGGATCCTGTCTTGAATTAGTTGGCCCAAACCTGTTTTGCAGCCCCGTTTCTGAAGAACTCGGCATTTTACAACAAGCTGTTGATAAACCAGTAGAAAAGAACCACTGAACCGATTCAGAGATGGAGGGAATTTACTTACAACTGATAGACTGAAAAATGTAGAAGTACTTGAAAGGATCCTTGAAATCTTTGGAAGGACTGAGACGTGATTTAACTTGAGTGGAAAATTAGCTTTAAATAGAGAAAATACTAGCTTTCAGGGGCTGTCAGATTTTTATTAGAATGCATCTATTTAATATTTGCCAAATGATGAATTAAAGTTTGTCTTTTATAAACAGTAAGAAGGACTAGCTCATAAATGTAGTGGGGTTTTTTTAGCCCTTGATATTATCAGGTAGAGATTGGATGCCCTTCACTGAAGTATCCTTTAAACAAACTGCAGCTACTGAAGTTCAGATAGGGATGACCTAAATATAATAGCACAAGACATGGAATTTTTTGTCCCTGCTGTCAGTACTGTTCATGTATTTTAATCAACTACAGCCCACCTGAACCATCCCAAAGGTTGGCAGGTGCATCCAGCACTCTCTTCTACCAGCTGATACCATGAACAAAGGGATGAAGCACCTTCGGACTTTTATTTCCGCGCACCACCCCAAGCTCACACCTTCTGTGTTCCCAACCAAATTTCAAAAAGAAACATGGAGGATGCCACAACACCATTCAGTATAAATATGGAGAGGTGCCAATACACAGCAATTTCAAGTGGACACAGCCACTTGTCTGTGGTCAACACTACAAGAGAAGTAGAACCTCCCTGCACACCCATTTATACCCCATTTCCACACCACCTAGTTCTAAACAGCTTCCCAGTAGCAAAGACATCAGAGATCACTTTTCCAAAGCACCTTGGAGGAGCTCCAGAGCCTAAACTCTAGATCTTGGACTTCATTCTGGCAGCCAAACTTTAAAAGTAGAAAGTATTTCATTTTATTAAGAGTAAGAGCCCGTCTCAGTAGGCTGTACACTGTCCTTGAGCAAGGACTGCAAGTGGGGAAAAAGATCCTCCAACTGTGTCAGTATCCTGTAAGTTCTAAACAAAATGCCTGACCTGGGAATTGCTCCTCTTTCCTCCAGAACGCTGCACACAACTACTCTTTCTCAGAAGAGATTATGTGTCTAACCTGGAGAAAGCCAAATGCTTCTTTGGATTTGGCCCACAAATTCAGTGGGGTCAGTTTTGGGAAGAAAATGTAATCATATGCAACATCAGCCAGGAACAGCCGCAAGAGAGGTTAAAGTTTCTCCTTCATTTGTAATTTATGGTGACGTGAAATCAGCCAGCCTTAATTCACAGAAAAACAACTACAGAAAAACCACCATCTCTGCAAGAGAAGCTAGAGGAAACAACAGCAAATGAGAAGTAAACCAGAAGCAGCTGGCTGAATAAGAATACAGGAGAAATCATCCAGGTTTATCTGTATCATGTTAACGGACGCAGATTTTGGGTTAAGGCTAGAGGTGCTACTATGCTGCTACGTGCATCAGGAAAAAACAGTTACAGCAAAACCTCTTAATAATGCAGAAAGGTCAGAGGAAAAAAAAAAAATCACAGGTCTACTCCATCACACCTTTTTTTCATTATACGTTTTGTGGAATAGATTGGTTTGTAGCAGGAAACAATCTTCTCAGTGCTACTGGTCTTGTTCAGTGATATATAACTCCATAGGTCATTGCTGTCTACACACGTTTCTCAAGCATAACATACCTGATGTCCCCGTGTTTCAATTGCTGTTACAGAAGATTTATATTACGCTGGTTCCTTAGGCCTTTGGATGAATAAATTTAGTACAATTTTTAATGTTCAATTGAAAGTTCAAGCACATTTTCAGAAACTGTTGATTAAAAATTACAAATTAAAAACCAGTTTTTAATTTTTTTTTTCCCCAATGTGCAAGTTTATATTTTTTTAACGAGGCACTACTCACAGAGAAAAGCTACTCTCCACAGGCAATACCAAAACACAAAACGACAAGAACATCAAGTGAAATGTATTAATTGGTGTTTGTCAAAATGTACACGATGAGACCAAAGTTTTAGATTTTCAGGGTGTGGCATAAAAAACCAGTTCAGAGATCAGAAGTTATGAAAAACACATTCTGTGCTCCCTCCCACAGAAGGCTATTTGCCTTCTTTACACAGAACAACAACCCTGCAACATGAAAAGTCAGGCCATTTTTTCCCCCCACTGACATATATTTTTAACTCAGTAAAATAATTCTTCCCATTCACTGAGTTACTTGGTCTTTCTTTTAAACACTAGAGAGGAAAGAGATCAAAACCATGCCTTGCATATTTCGTTGTTTATATGGAAACGGAAGTTAATAAATGTAACTTGCAGAGGACTCAGCTGAATTTCTTTGCCCCTTCAAACATTCAACACTACTGATTAACTAAACCTTTCTTCAAACCTGGGAGAAGACAGTATATACTATGTGTGAAAAATATTTGAACTAATATGAACTTGTTTGATAAGTTTCAAATCATGTTAAAAATACCTTTTTTTTTTTGTTTAGCATTATGTCATTTAAGATTTACAATAACTGGAATAAGAGAGGAAATACTGCAATGGCAAGCTTTTTATAATATGGGTTTTAAGTATTGCTGTAAAGGTATTTCAAGGGATGTACATTTTGAGTGCCTAAGTAAAGCTGTGTGACACAGTACTCTCAATCAGAATGACAACTCCTAGCTTGAAATAATTTGAAGTAATTTTAACAAGTACCAATCACCTTGGTTTAGGAGAAGTACTTTTAAGTACTCACTCAAACGAAATAGCTTAAGAAAACATACAAAATAAAAGAGAGGAGACAAGTAAATCAAGCACCTAAAAAAACTAAAACACTTTATAAATACCTCTTCAGATGCTGTTCCAGATCCAAGAATAGCACTTTCATGGTTATTTGGTCAGAACCTTGTTTCTGGAGAAGCGTCACTTTCATTGATGTTATTTATTTAGTAACCCCGGATTAGCTTCCCCCTGACGGAGGGTGGGAAGAAATACCTCTGGGTCCCTGGCAGCCGTGAGATCAGCGTTAGCATCCCGCTATTAACCACGGGTCCTGAACACCGCAGCACTTTCCAACAATCTCAAAGACTCGCCCGTTCGAAGTTATCCGCTCGCTTCTATTCAAAGTTCGCAGAGTTTAATAGTGGTTGGTCACGATCAACAACAACAAGAAGAAGGAGGGAGAGGGGTGACGACACCACAGATCCCGAGATCACATGGTGCTCTGTTACATAAAGCATCCAGAGAGATTAGAATCTTCACGATTAGGTTTTTCAAACGCATCTTCTTTCAGCAGTGCCAAATTCGCCAACTCTCGAGCCGATTCAGCCTGCTCCCGCTTTTTGCAACGTGCACATTAATCACTACAGGTAGTTAATTGTGCTTAGGGAAAGGCAGCCGAGTTGCAGTTTTTCCTCAAATACAAGCTCTAGTGCTTAACGGCAGCTGTAATTAGACACAGAACTGACAGTACTCTGTTTAATAAAAATTATTTCACAGAGGCAAATCCTACCCCTGACTGCCATCATAACGAGAACCAGTGACGAGAGTTACAGGCATGCATCTGGTTAGAGTCCTCTGCACACCAAATAAAAAGGTAAAACCTCATCATTTATCAATCCACAATTTAATCAAATATTGCAAACTCTTCCTCCTAAGAAACACAGATCAGTGTAAGGAATTTTCTGTGTCCTGTAGTACATCTACACCACCTAACTGCCAGCCCACTGGCACAGGTACCATTACCCAACGCTGCTCCAGTGTAAACATATTCCTTCCTCTATTGTGGGAATGGCTTTCACCATGACCAAAGTTGATGGCTCACAATATATTGTAGAGAACTAAATAAGATTCACTTTCCTAGTCTACACCTGAGCTGGAGATAACCCCTCATCCTGGAAATTGGAAACCCCAGCGCACAAGAAGGCATGGGCACCGATATTACACTTCTCTGTGCGAGTCAGACCGAGACCACAAAAATGCAGAGACAAAACTAGAAATCGAAGCCAGCACACGTTACTTGGGCTTACCACTGACTGCTGAAGTGGTGTCAGATGTGCCCCCTCGGGTAGATTTGCGTTGTAGGATTATATAGGAAAGAAACGGCTGTCTAGTGTTTAGTTGTATCTCCTCAAGACACTGAAGAGTTGACTGATGGCAAGAGAAGCGGGTATTACATGATAAAAAAGAAAAAAAGTCTGGCTTAAGGGAGGGAGAGGTAAAGCCAATCCTACTTATTACAATCAACCAGTTTACCATGATGCAAAGGAAATATTTTGGTTAGGAGGTAGAAATGAAGCAAACAAAAATAACTCAAAACCACTTTTTTTTCCCCTCCTGGGGATAAGATTGGATTAGGTCCCCGTTTCCAAAACCAAGAGGGATTTCAGATAATTTAAATGGGCATTGGAGCTACTAACTGTGAAACAGCACAGAATATATATTTCTAAAAAGTCTTCCCAAAGCCCAGTACTCCTGGCTTGTAAGGACAGAGCATCATGATCCTTTTAAAACACACCAGGGATATTAAAGCAGACATGTTACACTCCACAATAAATGTTTCTTGCATTACACAAAGTCCATCTCCCTCAGCACCACATGGAAATAAGTAACAGTCACGGCTCATTTGAACATTCTCCTCTCACTCCCACCAAAAAGCCATGGAACGGAGGTGGGACCACTCAGATGGTGGAGAAGCTGTATTCCAGGATCTTGGTCCTTGGAGAAGCAGCAGACAGGTACGGCGGCCCCATGAAAGGGACACTCACTCTGAGAGCTTCAAGTGAAGACCAACATAGTACAATTGCATAAAAATAGAAAAGGGGGGGGGGGGGGGNNGGGGGAATGATTTGTGGAAGGAAATGGACTTTCAACGGGCTTCCAAGGAACAGTCAGCTAGGAACAAAGGCAACAACTGTAGTAACCAACAACTATTAAGATGCGAAAGTTTGACCCAGTATTATCAAATAGCATCAATATTAAAGATGAAATGTTATTTATAGCAAGGAGTCTTGCTTATTTTAAAGAGCCAAAGCATCAAGCTGACTAGAGAAATGCTCTAAACCGATTCCAGGAAGCTGAACCAAGACAGAAATTATAATTGGAGTGGCAACCTTACATATGCTTTCATAGTCAGAGACTTAGTACAATAATAATCCCTAATGAATCCTACTGGTTACATTATCTTATCTATCCCACAATATCCTACAGACTCTCTTGTCTGCTCCATGAAGTACATGGCTAACCTGGGGCCGTCAGGTCACCAAGACAATCCTTCTCTGTAACTGTTGTGCCTACAGCAGTCTGTGCAAACAGACAGACACTGGTCACAGGTGTTTCCTACATTGCCTGAAACAATGCACAGACATTGAAGTACCTTGGAATGGGAAAGGGATGAAAAGAATGACATTAACCTTCCCCGAGGAGAATCTTTACTTCCTACTTTCTCCTTTCCTACTCCAAGATGTCCTCTGAAGCTGCCCTCCTTCACGCTAGGGGCTGGGTGAAGACAGTTAAAAATAACGTCTGCTAAGTTGTGCACATCTGACCAGTACAATGCTCAGCTCCAACACTGCTCTGTCTCAAATCTGGGGGGGGGGGGGGGGGGGGGGGGAGAAGTAAGCA
>VXBJ01006861.1:114677-168466 GCA_013400055.1 Nycticryphes semicollaris
CTGAGTAAAATTTAGGAAAGATGAATAACTGTACTATCAACCCATACCCACAAACAAAAACATACTGCAAAACCAGTTCTCTTTCCAACACCCTCCTAAGGAGCTTACATAAAAAATCCTTGCAATTTGCTCTGCTTATTAAAAGAAGTCATGATAGAGTATAAAAGTGAAAAGCAAATAAATAAATATATATATATATGCATGTATGATGCAGGACTACTGAATATTAGTCAGCTGCCTCACTCTGCAGAGAAGTAAGTACACTGCTGGGTCCCCAAAGTCAAAGGTATCTCCATCTCTGCTAACAGTGGCCTTTCCTCATGCTTCAGCCCCAATTCTGGTCATAAGTTTACAGTAAGGCAACACCCACAGGCTTTATTTGATGCTAATTACCCAGTTATGCCTAGTTATGCCTTTACCACCTTCACGAACGCCAGTTACCAGACTGAAATCAGATTAAAATGTCACAACACAAGCACTGCAAGAGGCAGGTATTCCAATAACCATGGGATTTTCCTCATAAGCATTCCCATAAATTTGCCAATCCTAGTTACAATGCAGTCAAGCAATTAGAAGTACTGCTCAGCCATGTGTAGGTCAACAGCTTACAGGTAACAGGAACCACAAAAATCTTGCAAGCCAACTGGATTAATAAAGCAATGGAACATTTTTTACTGCTTTGAAAAATAGCCTGTAGCGGCAACTGGGAAATGCCTGAAGTACAAGGATCTTCTTTCTTCTCCTGTCACATTCAAGAATTCAGCACCAAGCTATGCTTTCCTTCCTTTGTCCTGAACCATTCTGGCTGTTATATAAAGTGACAGATTGCACACAGATGAATTATCACTGTGGGTACACTGGGGTGTCAGATATGGGTAAGTTTTAGCATTTCATGAAACAAAAACAACCAGATTTCATGCGTGGTAGCATCAGGATACCTACGTTCCACACACACNAAACTCCTTGACAGTTTTGCTTTTAAAAGAAAACAAATACATCAGCCCAAGTTTAGATTTAACCTGGTAAGTGAATGAATCTGGCACTCAGCCACCTGAATTTGTCAGTCTGAATGAAGTGCAGCACTTGAGCACAAATTCCTGAGCGTGTCACACATCACTGAGCTGCTATACCTTCATGGGGTAAACATTTAGCAGGTTCATTTTCCATGTACTGTAGAGGACTTCAGAGACAGACAGCTTGAATAATCCTGTTTTTACCCCGCCAAAAAGCAGAAAATAAAGCTCAAGCCAACCTTCAGACTACAGACATAAAAAGCCCTACGGTAACAATGTCAATTTTGATGTGATGCAAGAAACTAAGAATATATTTAAAATTCTGCTGTGCATACCAGTACTTGACAAAGCAGAAATTATACCAGACAAACATTCAAGCTCTTCTGGAAGCTTTAAAGTTACAAGCATGCAATCCTTAAGCTATTTAAGGGTTAAAAAATTACTAAAATAGTGGTCAGAAATAGATCAGGATTTCCAAAGTTTGTTTTGTAATTACAGCACACTGTCCAAAGACTACTACTTTTGAGGTTCAAAAAGAACAAAAAAGCATTTATATGAAGTTGCAGTGCTTACTGTTACAGGAGATGCCCCAAATACCATTTCCATCCTAACTTCTGAGTGTTTTTGGGTTTGGAGTTTCTTTTAATACTTTATTTCCCCCCTCTCTCCCCTCATCTTAAATCAATCTTTGTAGAGTCCTTTGGCACGAAACGTTTCTCAAGGCTGCTACTCAGCGACAGCAGCACACAAAACCCAAATCTGACTTCAGAAAATATTCATTAGAACTCATCAGTGAAGCAAAGCACACTGGATTATCGAAGGAAATAAAGCTGACAACGAGAAAAGGCAAAAAGCACAAAAAGCTGTACAAAGACATCTGCACCATAATGAAAACCAAAGCAGTTTAAGTGAAAGACAAGCGCATGGATGCCAAGTTGGGAAGTATCCCATCCCTAAATGCTAGCAGCAGAAAGCACTGCTGTACCTTCGCTAATCCTCCTATTTTGAATTGATGTAATGAAGTGAAGTTAGAGAAGATGGCTTTATTTCTCTCCATCATTAAGCAGCTTAAAAAAAAAAAGTGTATTTAGCTATTAACATCCTAATTAAGCATCTGAGGAATATTCTTACACATCCTTCATATGCATCACCAAGCAATACCAAGGTAAGGCTTTCAGTTACAAAAAGATAAGCATTGCGATTGCACAGAAGTTGTCTGTTGTTTTACACTTAGTTTTTATTTTTGCCTTGGTACCACTACACATATTGCCAAACAGCAAATAATCCTTGTGTGAAAGATCAAGAAACATACAGAGGAAAAAAAACATCTTACTGGGCCTGAAACACCCATCTATAGCCTAGGAGTCACATCTAGGAATGGCCAGTGGCAGAGGTTTGGGGGAGAACACAAAAAGGTAGGCAGATAAATGCAACTTTCCTACAGTGTCCTCCTACCTGTTGGCAGCCAGTAGCTTAAGCAGATCCTGCACAAGAAGAAATAACTTAATGTTTAGTTACTCAATAGGATTTTCTTCCAAGAACTGGTCCAGTTGTTTTCTTTTAAAGAAATTACTCACGTCTGATAGTTCTGAGACTTTGTAAAACTCTGGTTGGTTAATTCTGAGTTAATTACCCATGGAAACAGTTTTTAAACTACCAAATATGAAGCACCAACCACCCTGGCTGCTAAAGGGACATTAATTTGAATCTCTAGAGCAGACTTGATTTAAGAACATATTAGGAACACTTAGAAGCCACCATAACTACGAAGGAACAGCTACAGGAAGAGTCTCCTCCAAGAACCATAGTGTGCCATCTGCAAGTGAACGCTTTACATGCCACCAGCTGGAAGTCACTGAACTTTTAGCATTTAACAAAGAGAAAGAACATGTGTCCTCAAAGCATATTCAAGCTGTGGAACTATGTTATTATCAGGACAAAAAAAAAAATCACATTAAAAAAAAAAAGTAGTAAGGTATGTTGAGGGCTATGCAGTAATTATCACTGGTACTGAACATGTACTGCTGATTAGAATAATTTTGTATCAGAGTTCAGTAAAATCAGATGAAGCCTATGAGAGATAAGCCTTACATCCCTTCTACTTGTACAGTTAAGGCATCTCTTTACCCTGGTTATGCTGCATTATCCTAAAGCGAGGAGCACTCCTTTCCTTCACTGTAGCTCCTGTGAAATCCAAACCATCAGAATCTCTGATTAACATGGACTGACATAGCACAATTACAGCAGCTCAGCATTTTTGTGCTACAAGGGACTGACAATTTATTTTGCATGTTACATCGGCTGAATACAAAATTAGTAATGATGGATTTATGGACGTTCAGCTAGACTGGAGGGGAAGGAATCCTTCACGCACAATCACCACCCAATGTTTGGTTATGTTGGGGTTGCTAGTCATATAATTCATGAAATTCATGAAATGAAGCCTCACGGTTAAGGGGAAACTAATTTAAAGAGCTGCAGCACAAAGAGGGACTTCACAAGCCTTCTTACTGAAACAGGCCATCCACAACCTTCACAGAACAATTTCAAAACAAATCTGCATCCTGCCCAAACCTGCGAACTGAGACTCATCCCTACTTTTGGGCTAACAGGTATCAGTTACAGCTATTCCTGGACACAAGGAACTCCTCAGTAATACAGGAACTTTATGAGACTAGATTACAGCTGACATTCCTTAGACATTTGGTGACACCAACATTAAATGAACAAGTTAAAGATTTACAATATAGTTCTAACCACTATCAAGATAGGAAGAATTTTTAATTCTACAGCTCTCTTCCCCCAAATTTTTCCTTTCTTTCAGACTCCAGAAAGCAGCCTGCACTCAAGCAGTTCAGGCCCAAAAAAGCTTTCAGCTCTGGGAGGCTAGCCTCTAGTTTTTAAGAGGCCAACGTGTTCCAAAAAGGAGGCCAGCAGAAGAACAGTTCATCTTCATCTCTAAAACAGTACACGAGCACAAATGCACGTAGGAATAACCAACTGATTTTGGTATTGCGAGCGCAGCAGCTGTAACACAACCTTCAATGCCTTCAAGCAGGTTGCAGAGACCAGTGACCGGGTTTCTCTCCCACGCCCGACACTCGCCTACGGTGGGAGCAATACTTTGCCATCCCATTTCTCTTCTTCAACTAGGTCAGACACTAAGGCAAATCTAGCTGAAAGGTGATTCTCTGATGTTTAAACCAGAACAAAGCCATCCAGGAACCCGTTGCTACCAACGGTGGGAAGGCCACTCCACCATGCCCAAGCATTCATTCAGCTCTGGGACCACCAGGACTTAGAGGTACTGCAGCTGGAATTCTCATGTGCAGCACAACAGGGGCACTGCAGACGGAAGGAGGGTGTAACTTGCTGCTGAAACTGAAACTTCAGGGTCTGACGAGTTTTCTGTGCATAATCTGTTCTCATATAAATATCTTTCCCAAGTGCTGTGAAACTTACTCAAGTATGCTGATTTCTGTGAAGGTATACCAGTGCTTAAAAGAAAATAGCAGCAACAAAGTAATCCCCCAGGCAGCAAGCTAACTACTTTGCCATTTTGAGCCACTGATGCTACAAGGCTTTCCCCCCCCCCNACATTAGTTCAAGCATCAACAGCACCCTCCCATTACACCTCAGTTCCTTCAGGATGCATTGGAAGACAGCACTAAGCCTATATACTTCAGTATTTTTACGGTGAACACTTCACTCTTGGGCAGCTCTTACCCTGTAACTCTTTTGGTTGTCTAAACTGAATGTGTTTGGCAATGTTTATTTCAGAAAACTGAAAGTCATAATTCAATTTTCTTATCTGGCAATGCAAGAATAGCAAGCAATTCTGAAATTAGCTGCTTCTGACAAAGCATTTTCTTCAGAGACCTTCTGACTATATTTTAATTTCTTCCCTTATCCATAAGGAGCACGGACTGTGACTACATTGCAGATGTGCTGAAAGGTACCTCTTTCAAACCAGAAATGGGGACTTCAGTTCCATAACCAGTAATTATCAGTTGTCATCTTGAAATTAATTGCTCTCCTCAGGTAAGTAAAAGCTGTGGAGGTTATTTGGGAGACCAAAAGGAAGAGTATTACTGCATCTCACAGAGGAAGGGAGATTATTTTTAAATACGCTATTATTAATGAGAATGAATGTATTCAACATGAACGTTAATATTACATAACAGAATCACAAGGAAACCATCTAACTGCAGATCTGAAAACTAGAAAAACACATCAGTGAACTAAAAGGTATAAAATAAGAAGAATAGAACTAAGAAGGCAAGCAGGGAAGGAACAGTGAGAAAAAGCAGTCAGAGAAAATAGCAAGGAGAGGAGAGCATTAGAGAGCGAAGGGTCATGAACCACATGAGGGAAGTGAAGAGGATAAAGGAATTATGAGCTAAAAATACACAAAAGAAAGGTAATAGCAGATGTTATTTTTTTGATACATTGAATACAACATCTGAATGACAGAAAGACCATTTCTGGAAATGCCAGATTTCTCTGGAAAGAGAGAAATATAGGAAGGGAAGGATTAAGAAACTAAATCTACAGCGAGCAGCTGCCCTACAATTACCCTTGGCAGACCAGCGCTTTGATTCATAACCCAATGCCATGACATCACTGTCTTAGGATGACAGCTTTTGGAAAAGAGGGGCGGGGGGGGAAATCATACTCTCAGTCTCACTTCTCTGCATACGTGAGCAAAAACATCCAGGCTATGACGACTCCTCTCCTTAGTTCATGCTCCAAATACAATGTACTACAGAAATACTCTAACCTATGGTACCAGAACAGTGATTTTTAGCCAAGATCTTTATGTGGCTCAGTTTATCTCACTGCAAAGGGGTAATTCTAAGGTAGCTCATTGCAAAACAACCCATACAGCCCTGAGCTGCGCTATCCTGCGTTTTATAGCGATGCAAAAAAGCCTCTGCACCATGCAAATTCTCCTGCCAGCAGCACTGCAGTCCACAGTACAGCACCAGCAGCCCTTGGTTAAACCACTATGGCAGCAGTCTTTCAGCAGAGATGGCTTAAACAATGCAGCAATTAAAAGCTAAAAGTCAGCCTAGACCCTTCTTTCCACGATCACAACTGATTTGGTCACTGCAAGCACAAGGATTTTTTTAAGAGAGCGACACTTTGTGTGAGCTCTGAACAATACACTGCTATTTTCACTCCAGAGCACAGGGAGGAAGAGGGAGAGTGAGCAGGCATTTGAGTAGGGAGGCTAGACGGATGGACACAGAACTGATTTATTGACCTATCTGCATTTCAGCTGCAGTTAATGATGGCTAACACATCATATTGTTCACTGAAAAACGCACCAGAAGTGGTAAGGATGAGGGGTTCTAACTGTATTCCAAGAAGTCTCCATACTTCTTGCTTCTGGATATCAATTTATCAAGTTATAAGAACTGAAACTTGTTGTTTCCAAGGTGCTTGAAAACAAAAACAAAAAAAATCAAAGTTTATTACTTTCTCCTTCAGTGAGCAGTTCAATACCCCATTAAATGTTTGCAGTGATCCCTATTGGTATATACATACTGATCTAAGTCCAAAGATGTAAGTAATCTGCTCGGGTGTTCATGGCAACAGGCTTTCCATTGACAAAGCCTGAACTTTCCATGTTTTATTAAAAGGACTAATGTAGCTAACAAGACAAGTTAAATAACATTCTTTTCTTCTCACTCCATTACACATATTCCACTATTGTATTTCACAATAGGCTCCGACTAATAGCCATGAAAGGTTCTCCTACTTCATCCTGTCCACACGTTCTTGTCTTCTCCTTCGCACTGAATCTGATGGAAAACCAAGAATTATTATTACCTGCTACACCATATCAACAATATAAAAATGAGGGCAGAAATAACTGACTGGCAGAGATGAAAGAGCAAGAATATACAAATATTTTTAATTGTAGGCTGCTTTCCCCTTCCTTACACAAGCACTAATGCCAACTCCTCCGTCAGCATAAGGTCTTCCAGGAAACACAAGGCAGGAAGTGCTACCACCAAAAAACAAACATGGAGTTTTGTTGTTGTCTATCTGAATGTTTTGTTGGTGGTGCTTTTAAAGCAGGGAAGGAATAAGAAAAGCAGATAAAGAAAATATTCAGGCCATTTTCCTGGCTGATCATCTTTTCCAGTGATAGCCATCATGGCAGTATGATTTTCCTTTCCCAACCTACAGCTAAGTGTGTGGCACGGCACAGTGCAGTGAATCTTGAACCAGACAAGTAGAGGGCGGGCTCAGTAAATACAGATGCAAACAAACTGATATTTACCTGTGTCAGAAGTTTATCAGAACAGTTGGAGAACCACATTCCAAAGCAGATAAAAACAGGCAGGCAGAGAGGATGGCAGAAAAGAGAAAACAATTTGTAATCAAAACTATCATGCTAAGAGATACACAACCACAAGCACAATTAACATTATTCCTGTTACATCAAAATTACTTGAGAAGAAACTGAATCATTTGTGACTAAGCATGAAGAGGTGTTGACACAGATAAAGCATTATCCAATTATGTCATTTAAAAAAAATATGGTTAAGCCATGGATTTGTCACCTCTGACAGCGTTTGGTCCATTCAAAGGAACCCTTCAAGATAAGCACATAGTTAAAAAGAAAAAGGTCTGCCTGCAAGCGTACTGAAAGTAAATCACATACTTGATATCGAGAGGCGTTTACCAAAGCTCACTTCAGCATAGGCAAGGTTAGATGACCAGAAGACAGTACCCAGCCAAAAGCCCACTGTCCCTGCCTTTCTCTCCACTAATCACAGCAGCAGCCCAACACAACATCATTAAGGTTAGCCTTTCTAAACATTCTCCTGTGTTATAAAGCAGTTTTTCCAGTGGCCAGCATAAGCCAAACTCTAAAAGGAAAGTTCATAAAACAATAATAAAAAAAAGAAAAATCAATTCAGTGGCCTAAGAGAATTCTGGAATCTAAAAGCCATTCATCACTCTGACTTCACCAGGTTACTCGAGCCGAGGTTCTTAGAGTGAAAGAGCTTAGTTTAGCTTTTCTGTTCTTATGTTTCATTCTCTTGACTTCTAAGCCCGATCCCTTCTTTTTCCCCACCTCCCCCGTATTCTTTCCTATGTCCTTTCTGATACTTTTCCCCTTGGCTTAGGATACAGTCAAACAATAAACCCTCCAGGTAAACCAACCACCCCCAGAAGACACAGTTGTCAACCAAGTTCCAAGTAAGAGGGTAGTGTAAGGAGATGGAGAGAGGGTGAAGGCAGTGGATATCAAGCAATGGATATTCATCTGAGCTACAACTGACTCTGTAGAGAATTGATAAAATATGCTTCTTCTACCATACCACACTGTAAGGAAAGCTGAGATCACAGCACACAAGAAGAGATCAGTCTGACACCTTTAACCAAAGACAAAGGTAACAAGAGGAAAACACACCACCACAATTTAAAAAAAAATATATATATTGTCTTAAATTGCACAGAGTAACCCTAAAGCCATTTTAGGTTCTGATAATTTTACATTTAGTTCAACAGCTCCTAAAGTGCTCAAGATCGAGCAACTCCCATTGCTCTCAAGAATAGCTGGATTACAATTTTTGAAGACCTGAACCTTTCTTCAACTGCACATCAAAAGGTATATGAAGAAACTGGAACATTATCATCTTCATTTTGTTATATCATTTGTCTCAATTACTTCCTTGCCAACCTGAATTAAGAGAAAAATAGATAGTTTTCAGTCTCAAATTTCTGCTTTATGCATAAAAAAGTTTTCACTAGAATTAAAAGGTATTCCACGTCGTACATTTTGGTTTTTAAAGCAAGTGGTTACTCATGCTGGCTTGAGACTTCCTTCATTCACCAGTCAGGTGGCTGATTTTTTCCTCAAGGCCCCTGTTGCATAGCAGCTCATCTGCCTATAAAACACTATAAAACACTAATAATCTCCATACAACAACCATGAAAGATAAATTATCCAGTTTTGCTACAAATACTCCCCTAGGTGCACAAAACCAACTTTTTCTGGTTTTATTTACTTCTGTGCCAGTTTTAAATCTGTAGCAAGATGAAACAGCCACTGTAATCAGCACTAGAAACAGGCATCTAAAATAACAACGCAGCCTTAAAAACAAAGACAAAAAACACACCACCAAAAATACCCCTATCCTTTGACCACGTACATGATGTTTGAGGAAATCTAAAGAGGTCATACGTATTTTTAATCTTCCCATACAGCACACTGCACATAAAATTAGGAACCAGAAGTGCACAATGCTTGTATAATCTGAAAGTCCCCAGGGTCACTGCAGGAAGACTCAACATTATCCACACCAGCTCCACCCCTGGAGTGCTCCTTACACACAGAATTAACTTTTACAGTCACACTAAAACAGAAGAGCCTCCCTGTTTACAACACTGAACTCGAACAAGGAAGATATAAAGTGTAAGTACAGGTATGTACAGGTATAGACAACTCACTATTCTTCTCCCATTCATGATTTTATGATCATACAATCTGGGAGTTACTCAACCACTACAGTAATTAAGGATGCCTTGAGAGTACCATACCTGAGCGAACTCTGCTCCAACACACTCACACCACAGCCTCAGCTGAACATAACACAGCCCTGGTACCTTTGCAGCATTTTCTGCCTTTCCTTCCTTTGATGCTTCCCCACATTGGGGTCTGTGGGCTTGGAGAGGCAGCTACTTCTCTAGTCAGATACACACAGCCAGCTTGCAGAGGTCAAGTAAGCCCCTAATGGTGACTTCTCCTCAGAAGACGGTTAGAGCTAGATTTCTAAGCTAAAAGCCAAACAGAAATGAAATTTAAATAGGAAATCACAAACCAGGACTCTGCAGAATCAATCTGCAAGAAGGTGAAATAATCACCATTGTACATCAATGCAAACTAGCCACATTTAGTGTTGGAAAAAGCAACCCTAATGCTATTAGCTACTTCCAGAAGCCCATATATAAAGTCACAGTAAAGCCCCCTCCAACTTAGAGTCAATAACATTTAATGAGTATCTTACACCAGGAGTCTACATCCTTATGAACGACAGCGGAGCATCGCTGTTGCTTCCCTTGACACACTCCCCACTAAAATGAACATCTGTTGGTTCAATCAGATGCAGATAGAGCTGTGTCTGCAGGTACTGGCAGTCAAACACAAGTTATCCTTGACCAAAGCCATTGTGGTTTTTACTGGCTATCAAGTGGTCTTCATATTCAATGCTGCTTCTAGTGAAAGAAGCTACTTTCAGGATGGGCACAAGCTGGAACATAGGAAGTTCCATTCAAATAGGAGGAAAAACTTCTTTAGGCTGAGGGTGACAGAACCCTGGAACAGGCTGCCCAGGGAGGCTGTAGAGTCCCCTTCTCTGGAGATATTCAAGCCACGTGGATGCAGTCCTGAGTAATGTGCTCTGGGCAATCCTACTTTAGCAGGGGAGTTGGACTAGATGATCTCTAGAGCTCCCTTCCAACTCTGACAATTCTGTGATTCCATGAAGAGTGAAACTTAAATCAGTACTTCAGGACATTAACATCTCATGGGGAAGGATCAAGCCCTCAAATTGTGCAAAATCCTCATATTCTGCCCATTTTGTTTATTCTGCACTGTCAACGCTGAACTCCATCACCTTTTTTCAAGGAAATGAGGACTTGACCTTCTGCCCCTGTGCAAGGCCCTTCCTCTGAGACACATTCAGTGTTAAAACTGCCTCTGAGAAAAAGAAAAAAACCTCAAGATATCAACATCTTTCCATGATTCCCAAGAGCGCTGCTTCCACATGAGCACTGCTTCTGTTAAAGAGGGTTGTTTCACAGAATATCAGGGATTAGAAGGGATCTGGAAAGATCATCTAAGTCCAATCCCCCTGCCAGAGCAGGAACACCTAGATCAGGTCACACAGGAACGCATCCAGGTGGGTTTTGAACGTCTCCAGAGAAGGAGACTCCACAACCTCTCTGGGCAGCCAGTTCCAGTGTTCTGTCACCCTCACTGTGAAGAAGTTTTTCCCTCATATTTACGTGGAACCTCTTGTGTTCCAGCTTGCACCCACTGCCCCTTGTCCTATCATTGGCCGTCACCGAGAAGAGCCTGGCTCCATCCTCCATTTACCCCGTTCACGTTGACTCGACAAGATTTTCTTTGCGGGGTGGGGGAAAGACACCTGAGGCCAAAACTTGTCTATCGTTGCTTAAAGCGTTTATTGAAACGCGCTAACGAGCGGGGAGGGAGGCAGCGGCAACTCAACCCCGACACCTGCTGGCCGCTGGCGGGGGAAGCCGCGCTCCCCGCCGCCGCTTCGACCGGGAGGGCATCGCCACCCTCACTCATTGCACCTCCTCCGTACCGCCCGGGGGAGGACAGGGAGGGGGCCTCCCCCTTACCCACTATGGATTTTTAGGGTGGGGTGGGGGGTGGAGAGGGAAAATAACCTTCTCCGGGGGCGCCGACCTGCCCGGAGAGCCCGCTCCGCCGCGGGGGAGGTGGCGCTGCCGCGGCCGCCAGGGGGCGCTGTGAGCCAGGCCGCAGCGCAGGGCGCCGCATGGCGGCGGCCGCCGCCTCCTCTCCCGTTCCGACCGACGAGCCGGGTCACGGTGATCCCCCCCCACAAGCCCCCACCCGCTTACGGTGAGCCCCTCCGGGGAGAACCTTTGGGCTGGGAACTGCTCTTACCACTGTAAAGCTGTCTATGAAAATAATAATCACAAGGCACCCCAAATAAAATGGGATGCGGTGGTTCACGCTCTCCTCGGTTCCCCCAGAAAAATGTTTTCTCTCCCTGAAAACTAAGACACAACAGGCCAATTTTGCCTGTATTTACGCAAATAACAGCTAAAAGGGAAGGACACGGAAGTTATCTTTTTTTACACAGAGTCCCGGCATATAAATAAGAGCATCCTGAGCCCAGTGACAGCAGGCAAAATCCGACACACAGCAAGAAGTGGGTTCTGGGATGAGGGGAGAGCACTCCCCAGAGATGGGGACTGGGACCTGCCAGGCACATCTGTCCTCAGCTGCTCTGCATCCTCCCCAGGCCTGGACCACACACCTCCGACCTCTTTTTATGTCCTCCCCTAGTACTTTTCCGTGCAGCACAGAAGTTGCCAAGGAGAAGCTCACCGGGACCGAGTCCTAGAGAAAAGCCAAAGAAGTAAATCTTTGCCCTGGACCAACTCCCCATCACTGTCCCCAAGGAAGGGGGATGCAGTACCAACCTCACCCTTCCTCCCCAGGCCATCCGTCACACGGTCAGTCACCACGCTTTCAGGCCTAAAAAGAGCTCAGGGCCAAAACCTGGGTTGTTTTTTCCCCCCCCTTTGAGTAAATATTTAAGGCCATGTGCATGCAGGAGTAGCCCAGATAAATCTTCCACGTACAGGAAGCCAGGGCAGCTTTGATTGCTGGAGCTCCCTTGTGAATGGGGGCAGAAAGAGACAGTGATCTGAACCAGACATGGAACACACCGTGTTTTTCTTGGGAGAGGGTGAACCTCCAAAATGCCAGGGCAGATAGGATGGAGTACACCGCGCTTGCCAAGTCAAGTCAACCTAAAACAACCCCCTCCCTTCCCTCAGTTCCTCTGATCAGCAGCAAAGTCACAGAGGAGGGTAACAAGTTACTGGTATCACACCAGAACATCCACACTTGCTGAAAAATAAAATTTAAGAAGGGCATTTCACATTGTGCCTCCGTTAATTGAGATATATCTCCCCCTTCCCCCCTTCCAAAAAAACCGAAGTAACAGTATATTTAAAAATCCTTTTCTTTTCTTAATTGTCCAAACTGCCACTTCTCAGATTAAAGTAATCCTTAATATTAACTGGATTACTAGATTCCCTTCAGTGTCTTCCTGAAAGCTCCCCTAAATTTACTACTTTCCCTTGCCAGGAGGTCATTAGCTTCCCCAGAGCAAACACGTGCCCACCACGCTGCAGCTTTATTGAGAAATCACCCTTTACCCCTCGGTGCCAGCCTCGCAGCACACAACAAACAGCTAACAGAAAAATCCCCCCCAAAAAAGTTGTTTTAATCGAAGATGCCAAAGGGTCATTGCACTCTCCTTCCCCTCCCCATCCCAATCCGACTTTGCCTCCTGCCAGCTACCTTTGAGCAGACATGAAAGCAGGAAGGGGTTACGCGCTCGAATCCTGACTACGGGGAGTGAAACAAGTCCTTGCTGAGCCTCACTTAAGAGAATACACACAAAGTGCACGTAGGTGACACAGGCACACACAAGTGAGGTTGGTGTGTCAGAACACACAGATTTTTCCACAGTCTTATTTCCCAAGATTTTATACTGCTGGAATACACATTAAATCAGGTTCTGTGATATTTTTGAAAGGGTTTCTTTATGAACAACGTAAAGCTTGAAAAATAAAAACACTACTTCCCCAACACAATCATATTCAGTGCTGCTGAATGCATAATTCAGTATTTTTCCTTTTTATGAACACCCAAACACTTGAAGGTATTGGTTTGGGGGTTGGTTGGTTGGTTTTTTTTTTCCCTTCCTTGTTTTTGCTGTTTGTTTGTTTTAACAGAGCATCAGCCAACATGGCAAAGGTTTGTTCTCCAGCTGCCAAAAGCATCACTTGTATAAAAGTGATGTCAGCACAGTTTTGTTAGTAAAGTTGGCCTTCCCCTCTGAAGAGGCAGAACATACACATTGCCAGGTCAAGCATTAATGGAAACTATTGTGGGTTTACTTAGGCCAGCAGCGTGAGAGCTTGTAAGACAAGGCAACATCGACAAAAAGATCTGGGATCACCTCAAACCCTCGCTCCAACCCGCTGCTTCTGAAGACCCACGCAACTCACAAATCCAAGCTACTGAAGACACGGCAGGGGTAATAACAAAAACACACAAATAAAAAGGTTAAGCCTCAGCTTTTTTTTTTTTTTCTTCTGGTGTTCCTCCACCTCACCTTCCCCCTCGCTGAGTTACCTCAGACGCGCTGGAACACAGCATTTTGCAAGAAAAAGATGTGTCTCTGTTAGATTGTGAACCGAAGGAAAAACAGGCATTTTACCCGCTCCACCCTTCCAAATTTAGTCATGAATCGACTGTCATAACAGGATTTGACACAAAAGTCTGACTCTTTTGTTACTGCGCCAAGCTAGAGTTTTGTCTACTACTGTAGTTTCAATTCTGCACGTAGACTCCACCAGTTATCTGATCAAAACCGTATTTATAGTTTTGATTATCAAAGCAGTATTTTATCAAATTATCTTAGTGAATTGGCTTAATTTTCCTGGTTGTTTTCTCAGGTAGCTGCATTCTTTCTACTGCCTACTTCATGGAGAATGATGAGAAAACTCTTAGAAAGTGGTCCTCGACCAGGATATGCAGAAAGAGGAATACTGAAGGGCAAGTATCCTTATTTGACCAAGTGTCTTTCGCTATAGGTTCTACAAGTTAGAGAGCTGAAGTTTATACCTTCAAGGTACGGGAGCAAGTAACAACATGGCAAGCCCAATAAAAAGAAAAAAAAAAAAAAAAAAGCAATCAAGCTAGGTAGCTAAAATGAAAGCCTTGGAAACCACTTAGTGGGTGCTACCAACCACTGAATAATAGAAAAAAATTCGATTGGAAGGGTTCTTTGGAGTTCACCCAGACCAACCTCCTGCTCAAGTAAGGGCTAACTTCAAATTTAAAGCAGGTTGCCTGCTGAAGCAATGGAACAAGAACAGACAGAGCTCAAAGTTAATGAGCACTACCACCCTTGTCAGACCACCACAAGTTGGAAGGTGCCACCTGGAAGACTCAGCCTTAGGAATGCTGAAGAGCGGGAAACAAAAACGGTGCCGACTTCATATGGACCTGGCCATTCAGATCGAAATGCCACACGTTTCTGATCCCTCATCCCCAACTAAACCAGCACAAACTATTTTCTGTAACAGGAGAAAGGAAAAAGAACACAGCATCAGAAGAGCTAGCAATCAGTTTCCAGAACATTACAGCTCTAGGATATAAGAACCAGGACAAATTGTATGGCTCATCAAAAACAGAGTTACAGAAGTACAGCAGGAAACTCCTCAGAACATATTTTATATTAATCTATTTTAAAAATTACTTCAGCTCCAATGGCAGTAGCCTTTAGTGTGTCGTACACATTTTCTTGCAAGAGTTTAAGAAAATAGCCTGAAAAATAAGAAGTATAACTAATTCTTCTCTCTCCAGGAAGCAGCAGCTGAGAACAAGAAACTCAGTACATGAAACCTTTTTGGAAGTGCCCCAATTAAATCTGAACTGCAGGGCGGGAGCATGGAATATTGAAGTGAAAAGTGACCATGAAAAGAAGACCAAATACATCAGTGACACATCCCATAATATAGTCCCAGACTAAACCCTGTTCACTTGCCTTGCAAATGTAAATACGACTAGGTTCTAGCTCTGAACCACCCAGCAGCCTCAAGAACTTAAGACAGTGCAAGTGTAGAACCAGATCATGCTGGTAAAATCCAATTACATATTTAAAAAAAACAACAGCCCCAATTATATTTGCGTGATGGTGCTGGGTATGGCTGTGTATGGTACCAGGTATGATGTCACGATCCGGGGTGCAGACAGCATTGAAAGAAGGCTACATCCAAACTGCCAAGAGAGATCCTATCTAAAAACCAAGAGACTGGTCCAAAACATCAATACTCTGAAGACTGCAGACTTAAGACTGAGTAGAAACCATTTTGAAAATGCCAGGTCTGTTTAAGAGGCAGCTACAGGTAACATTAAGAAAAAGCAGGTAAAAATTAGAATACTTTGGCCTTCACTTTGTGTTAAGAACCTGCCTATGAATCTATGAGTTTTATACGTTCTGGTGCTGTTCTGTAACACTGAAACAACCACTTTTACAAAGTGCAACACCTATGTATCTTCATAACATATCACTCGATAAACCCTTGTTCCAGTCCAAACGTTTAGATGAAGGCTGCCTGAATTAAACCACCAGTAACAGTTTGTTAAAGTGTAGATATATCTATAGATGTGTATCTATATATATTTAATTAATAACTCAGTGGGTACTGGTCTCCACAGTCACTTCTGGAACTCCAAAGCGAAATAAAGCAGAAAAGGAGAACAGAAACGTTGACATTAAGAGATGTAGAAATGAATGTTGCTGATGTCTATAAATTCAGAGAAACAACACAGAAGAAAGTGAAGTATGTGAAGCACTAAGACCACATAAATGAACTGGACACGTATCTTAACCTTGTATTACCCCATTTAACATTATGCTTAAAATGTCTGTTACACAACTACAATTTCAAGTATTTAAGTCTATTGAGAATCACTTTTTAAATCCCAAGCGCTCTTGCCTGCACCGACTGCCAATAGTAACCACACACTTAGTCAAATGTCTTTCTATAGCTTCTATGACTTAAAGATTGATGCTTGTACTGTTTCTAGGATCAAATTTTCCTTTTTTTTTAAGCTGGAGTTTTACTCTAGACTGAACTCTAACAGCAAGGTTAGAGACATGCTAGAAATGTTTGCGATACGTGTTTGCTGAGGTTAAGAATAGCCCAAAGATAAGCAGTTGCCTGAACTTGGCAGTTAGGAACTGGGACTCTACACAAGCACGAAACGTTCTTCTGATGCTCAGACTCATTTGTTCTCAAACACTGACTGTCCTGGCTCCAAAGCCACACAAAAGTATAATGAAGTGACAACCTCCCGCAGTCATAAAGTTTTGAGAGACTCAGGTCACCGGAAAAAAAAAACACAAACACAAAACCAACCAAAAAAACCAACCACAAAAACAACCCCACACAAGGGTAGTTTGACACAACAGAGAAGAGAATTTAATAATAGGTGCTGGGAGTTGGGTTTTTCCTATCATCAAGATAAAAGTTCTACTTTATTCCCCACGCTGAAAGAGAAAGCTCACACTTGCTATTAGCAAACGTGTGTATATTTGATCCTTAAATCCTGGGAAGAATTTAAAGAAAACTTCTGATAAACCCATTCCTTTCAAAGGAGTCATCATTCACAATCGTTTCTTTCCCAAAGCTCTCAGAAGCTTGAAACTTCTTAAGACAGTGAAGAAGTTTCCCTTATATTTAAGTGGAACTAATATGTTCCAGCTTGTACCCATTGCCCCTCGTCCTATCATTGGTTGTCACTGAGAAGAGCCTGGCTCCATCCTCCTTTACATATTGATAAACATTAATGAGGTCACCCCCCAGTCTCCTCTTCTCCAAGCAAAAGAGATCCAGCTCCCTCAGTCTTTGCTCGTATGGGAGATGCTCCACTCCCTTCATCATCTTTGCAGCCCTGCCCTGGACTCTCTCCAGCAGTTCCCTGTCCTTCTTGAACAGTCTTACCTTTATTAAAACTAAAGCTGGAGGAGTAGTTTAGCAGGGAAAGAAGCAGAGTAGCAACATATCACATCGTCCACAGCAATTGGAGTAAGCCTGCCTTCCATCAGCAAGGGTGGCAATACTGACTCGGTCTTCATTAACAGCACAGAATTTCCCATAGCATTTGCAGGAAGTATCAGTTTTGCAAATTTAGCATTATTTGATCTCACACGCCACCTATATCATTTGTCCCAAAGCCACCATAATCCTGTCGTTGCTGGGAAAATAACTTAAAGTCACAGCAGAAATAAAAGAATTCCCTCAGCCCATAAAACACACCTATTTTATTTAGAGTGAAACATGTAATGTTTTCATTTTACATCTCACTGTCAAAAATAAAGTATACTTAAGGCCTTGTACGTACATGTAGAGCCCATCAGACTCAGTCTATTTACAACTTGATGTAGGAAAGTTCATAAACACCACTAACAGCAACTTAAGTAAGAGTAATTGTACCTGTCTACTCTGCATTAATTTTATTTATCACCAGTTAGCATAACATGGAAAGGTCCATTAAGTTCAAATGCTTCCATATTAGGCGGCTGGACTGAATCATTTTTCAACTAATTGTAATTAAACAGGACTTTCCCCTAGAATTGGTCATAAGCATCTGAAAACAGATGACGCACAACGGGACAGATTCTTCACCTAAATTAGTCAGATACTAAAATTCTTTCCTCATCTTCCCTTTTTTTTTTTTTATAGATTCTTACTGGGAAGTACCTATGTGTTTATTAATTTTAAAAGCAAAACAAGAACCAATGGCATTTTGGTCTATGAAAATACAGGAAGGTTCAATTTTCAGTAATATAGCACTGCTTCACATCAGTATGCAAGACCATTACACTGTCATTACATTTCACAATCATTAAGAAACTGGAACTTTCAGATTAACAACCGGCAGATGACAATTTGGATATTTCCTCATCACGTGTAATGGACAAAAATTAAATGATCACAATTTTAGACTCACGCTTTACCTCAGTAAGTGTCTCCCTGCCTGCACACACAGAAGATACTGAAGAGTTTTCATTCTTCTCTAAAATATCTGCATCTCAGGATTAGCTTTCAATTGAAAGTTACTCTAGCTCGTAATGCATACTAACACTATAAATAGTTACTAAAGTGTTCAATAAATTAAGCTAAATGGAAGACTTCTTATTCCTCGGATCGACTCTCAAACTCACTAGCTGTAACCAACAGTGTGATCCACAAATACTAGCTAATAAAAATGCCAGCTGAAAACATTAAGAGTTAAGAAAAAAGTCAAGAGTTAGAAAAGCAGAGCTATAAATATTCAACATATACCAAAATGCAGGAAAGCATCATCAACAGAAAATAGTAAGAATTATATATACAGCATAAAGAATCTCGAAGATTTTTATTCCTTTCTTGCCCCAAAGAGTATATACATAGAAAAAAGCATGTATCCTATACCATGGGATACATGTTTTTGTCTAGGTAATTACTACTATTGTCTTTTGTGAATTACAGCGTCATCCATTTCCAACTGAAACCAATGCAATTATTAACTTAAGCAAGAAGGATTTGGGCTTCAAGTTATTAAATATTTCAGAAATATAGGTTAGCCTATCTATAATTAGCATTCTTGACGATTTAAACATGGTTTGATGATTACTAAATTCATCATCTTTAAATAAGCACTTCTGACTCAGCATCAGCAAAATAGAGACATTTTCATCAACTAATTTAGCTTAAGACTTTTTGGCAAGCAAGACTAGGAAAGAGCCAATAGCTTTTATAAGATCAGGGAAGGCAGGAATAGGCATGCAAGCATGTTAACAAGTAAAAAGGAAAAATATTATCATGAAACTGGATCCAGAATCATTGCAGACAATTGTTCCCATACTCCAGTGTTTTGCATTTCAAAGTGAGTAATCAGTAAGCAGACACTACACAGACAAAAAAAAAGTCCTTATCTAAGTATTCAGGTAAGGGACCTACCCTTTTTTTATTATGATTAAATACTAACATGCTTCAGAAGTCAAGTTTTATCTTGTAGAACTAACAGAATATAAAATGGAAAACATTTATTTCACTACTTAGTGGTCGAAGAGGATGAAGCTAATGACTGGAATCAAAGATTTAATCCTATAATGGAGCCACAGGGCTCAATTGCCAATGATGAGGAGAAGTCCTGTCAGCAAGTCACCTGCTAAGCTAAGCAAGTCAGGAAACAATACAAAAATAAGTGCCATGTATCTGTAGTGGAAGAACATACAAAGATTGAAAGGACACGTGTCCACCAAGACCCCCAGCAAACAAACAAAGATGAAAATCAGGTATTTCATTAGTTCATTATTGTCCGGGATTGAGACCTTCCCACAGCTCTCAAGGATCTGACCCGTATTCAAAGGCCAGATCAAGAACTTTACAGGTCACCTGAACTACAAGACCTTGTTTTTCAATACATTGGTGCCACACAGGGCTGACGGGCAATCTTCTTAAACACTCACAAAAAGATTTTTTTTTCCCCCAAAGATTCATATAATTCTATGGACTGCTTTATTGATAATACACACCTCCCCCAATAATTGCACTAGAACACAAGTCATTTTGCCTATCAAGTCTGAAAGTCTGTTTTGTCTACAGACTCCTTGGAAACTTGGTTTGCATAACACATTCTTTCCAAAAGACTCCTTTGCTGAAACTAATATATGGTTGGGTTTTTTGCTTTTATTAAGGATGAGGCAGTTCTCAGTTTCAAAACTCAATCTAATTATTTTTTTTTTTTAACTTAAGTTCAGCAGAGGACCCTCTTTGTTATCTTCACGAGGAAGACAAACACACCTTTCCACCCAACAGATTTTTAACTGAAACTACTTCATTCCGTATTCAGTAACCCCCCCCCCCCTCAGCATTTATAGATTGCATTGACTTATTTATTCCACATTGCACATTAAGATATCAGAGACCTTTAGCTTTCTTTTCCAGCGTGTTACATCAGTCTTCAGCTACTAGGCTGCATACCATTCCTCAAATAGCACAAGCCATTCAGCTTTTTGAGCGGTACGCACGCACGAAGCAAACCGTTCCCCATTTTCCCCCCTGTATCAGTTGCTTTAAAATAGACGAGACCTTAGAGCGATGCTGAGTGTCTGCTGGGAGCTTCTCCAGAGGCCTGGCCATATTTTGAAAATAAAAATAATTAAAAAAAAGAAAAGTGACAGGAGTATCTGTACTGGGTATAAGAATATGGCTGAATATTTACACAATTTACACAACGCCCTTAACATTTTGAAACGGCCTTGCGGCAAAATACCGGAGGCTCCGGAAAGCACAACAGCATCAAACATTTACTCACGTGCTCACTGCAAGTAGCTTCCCACTTTTTCTGGAATTCTTTTTCTTTTGTTTTTCTGGCGATTGCTCGCTCCAGTCAAATAGGTGGCTAAGGTAATTCACCAAAGCCAAGTATTTTTCAAAAGCCGTCAATTTACGTAAGGTTAGACAATACGACGAAACAACAGTTTAAGTATCTAGAAGGCTTTATGAATGATGGCTTTTGTTCACAGTGAGTTTCTTATGTCATTAAGGAGAAACTTATTATAGATTTAATACGATTTGCAACTAAATCAAAATAAAGGACTATCCCAGGAACTGGAGACTCTTTAATTACATGCTGCTCGTCTGGACTTCTCTTTAGAGGATGCATTCAGGGACAAGGTTTCAAGGTCAGATTTAGGACCCTGCATTTTGCCTAAGAATTTAAAAAAAATGACATGCAACAATAAAGGACAACATGCTATAAATTAACAGTCTAAAAATCAGCTTAGTAGAAGTCTAGCAGGGGAACACTGCTGTCAAACACAATACGCCTACTTGTATTTTAAACCAAACTTTATCTTCCAAATGATGTGTATTCACTGTTAGTGATAAATGGTGTCATTTCAGACCTTGGACTTCCTGCAAGCCACAGCATCCATAAACCTTTACATTAAAATCGTTTTCCATTATACTAGTAAGTTTCTTGTGCTTTTCCACCAGCACAGTACATTTGAAAACCGGAGTCAGTACCTCTTGTAGTAAATGATCTCAGATGTTTTGAGCTTTGGTAAGGAAAGACTTTTTCCAGAGATCCTCAGCATCTCTTCTCAGCCTCACACCCCTCTATCAGTAGCTGCTGAATCCATCGCCCCAAGAGTAGGCAATGGAGCCCCTGCCCAGGGGTCCTGCCTGAGGCTGAGCACACGTTCCCCGTAGGGGCACACGCAGACACACGTGCACAGCACGTACTTCCACGGCTGGCCACACAGGTCAACGCAAACTCAGCACTTCAGTAAACACAAGCAGCACCAACAGCCTCCTCCTGGCCCCTCTCTGATCAGGGTGAAAGTCCACCAGGAGAATATGTATGTATGCACACACACACACACACACACAGAGAATATGGATGCCCCTGTAACTGGCCTTGGGCTCACTCTGTCTCTCCAGTAGCTGTCCCCAGAGCTTTGGTCTCCCCAGCACGTAACCCTCTCATAAACACACCAACACACTCCCTACAGATCCCTCTAAAATCTGGCTTTGGACTCTTGGTCAAGCCAGCAGCTGGCACCCAGACCCTCTTGCCTCTGGCTACCTCACACACAGACAGAGGTCTCACCAGACCCCACAGTCTCCCCAGCAGCTGGCCTGGATACCCAGGTCCTCCAGCAGCCATGTCCTCCAGCTGGCTCATGCAGACACATACGTGCTTTGCCCAGACTCCAAAGCCACTCAACTCTCTTCTGCTCCCTGGCTAGTCCTGCTTCACAGTCCCTAAGATCACACACCGATGCTTGCGCTCTCACTCGCCCCAGCAACGTGGACCCATCACCTAGGGTCTGACTCCAGCTGCTGGCACACACAGTACGTAGCCCCTTACCCAACAAGAGTTTAAGGATGAGACAGGACAGACTGCACCGATCAGGGCAGGGCATGGACAGACAAAGATACTGCCCAGCCACCTGCTTACGCTTACACACAACCTGCCCATTTTGCCCTTCTATTCACCCATGGTTGTTCCTTTCCCCAAAAATCACCCCGAACCCTCATTTCCCCAACCTTGGTCCCACCCCTAAGCATCCCGTGCCAAGCTGTGTACAATCCCAAAAATGTTCTTCCCCGAGTCCCCACACCAAGTCCCACGGTGACCCTATCCTCCCCCTTCCCAGTCTGCAAGCTGAGCCCACAGAGCCTCTCTGTTTACTCATCAAGTGTCTGTCACTCAGGTCCTCAGGGCTGATGATCTCCAGTGACAGCCCCGCCAGGAGCCAGGTCAGGGGGCTTGTTTCTGACGAGGTTATGGGGGTTCCCCTGCCGGCCACTTGCCTCAGGGCTTCTCTGTGTGCAGTCACAAGCTTTTTAATCACATAACCTATCACCCTCAATATTTCCAGACGGAACATCCAAAGCCATTCCAAGAGCCGTGAAAATAACATTTCAAAGTTCAAAGCTAATGTGTTTGGAAAATCATCATGTTCACCACTTGTTTTAAGTTGTGGGGTTTTAGATTAAAAAACACAAGCACATCATTTATCAGATTTAACTTACTCAAGCTGTTGCTCTTAAGTGTCAGGTGCTTGCTCATGTGTAACCCTAATAAACGTTTTCCAACAGTTATCAGGACACTTAAGTAATACAAAAAGCACCACATACCTTGTTGACCATATCGTATTATATTTGCTTTATAAACACTCATGACTGTTAATGTTATTGCTAAGCAACTGGACTATCTACCATACAGTATTTGCATAGCACTGTCTATCGGCAAACAAATGATTCTGAACTTTTAGTTCACAATTCAGAATTACACACAGAAATAACACTGCACAGGTTTGGTTTTGTTTTGTTTTTTTTTTAAACTTTGGATAAACTATCCAAATCATCAGATGTCAAAAAAAAAAAACTGTAAAGAGATTTAAAAGTATGGGAGGTTTGGTTGTACGGGAGGTGACAGGAAAGCTGAAGTTTTAATTATACAGCAGCTCTGCAAGCTAGAGGAAGAAAAGCTAAAGACATCATCTGGAACTTACCATGTACCATTTTATGTCTAGAAAGTGAGGGAACTCAGCTCTTCTTACTAGCTGCTACAGCAGCTGCAAAGATGCAGGTCTGTTCACGCACAGAAGAAAAAGGAAGGGGAACAGACAAAGAGGAACCAAGGCTGTGTTTCTTACATTAAAACTGAGAAGCTGCTCTCTTCCATCACCTCCCACACATCACCTTTGCCAGTAACCCTAATTCTGTCCTTTCTCTACCAATCCATGGTGCAATAGCTCTTTCAGATCCCTCTTCGTTACCATTTTCTCTGAAAAGCAGAGTTTTATTTTTATTTGAACTAAAACTTCAGCGTTTCCAAATTATTTGATCACAATTGCATAATTTGCAATACGGCAAAACCAGCCACCAATACTGAATTATACTCTTAACGCCCCCCTCCCTGAGTTTCAGTGATGTTCAACGGTGCATTCCCTTGTGCCAAGAAATCTCACAACAATTCATATTCTGAGAGCAACGAGCTTGGATCAGACAAGCTGAGTGAGGGCACAGGGCTGGGCAACCCCAGTAAGGGCAAGCAAACCGGGGCTTTGCAGGGGTTAATACAGGGAGCAACAGCTGAATTTCAGTGAGGGGCTGCGAACATCTGGACCTGAGAACCAAGTCGTGCTCTCATCACTGCAGTGATGAGCCGAAACCCTGTCGGTCACAGGTATGGAAAGGTCAAATATGACAGCAAGAGTCAGTGTGGCTTTCTAAAATGCCCTACTCTTCCATGCAGAAGCATCATCTCTGCTGAATGGCGTAAGCAGCCATACACCAGCAGAACAGCAGCAGGAGGAGCTCACATATTCCTGTTACTGTCAGGTGAAAACAGAGAGTTATTTTAGAACTACTCCCCAAGAGACACATTTAAAATAGACAGATGAATGATATGAATTTGGAGTGGTGGGTGAGACTACAAAGATTCTGATTACCAAGCATCTGGAATTGAATGCTCTACTAGCTAGAGATTAACCCAAATATTAGTTAGGCAGGTTTTCTAAGCATGGAGCTTCAGAAAAATCTATGGCCGCCCACATAACCATATGTTTAGGTTATACCAGACATTGCCAACAAATTGCCTTGCTTTTTGGGTTGATTCTTCCCTCATCATTATTGATTTCCCACCTGTATATTATCGGGGAAGCAGTGGAATCACTGTCAGGGGCCTACAGCTGAACATGGACATTAAGTGCAAAGAATCACACAGAAGAGGATATACAGCCAGGATCGTGCAAGAGAATATACAACAGATTTAAGCCACTTTTGCACAAACACTGACCTGTGAAGTTTCTAGGACAGAGAGTATCTTTTCTGTCTTCAACATGAGAAAGGAAGCTCCAGTTTGCTTGTAAATCCCACATTAAAACAGCTGGGGTAGAGGGAGGAAGAAGTGGCAAGACGGATGTCATACCCACCAAGTGGAAGCGGGAACCACAACAGAAGAACATCCCTATCCTTTTAAAACGGGGGGTGGGGAAACCCTTCCGAGGGGACACTCACAAAACTTTAAAGCCTATGGCTAAGAGAAAGAAATATAAGTAGACAGCATAAGGTTGAGGACAGAGAACACAACTCCCTACCTCGCCAGCTCTACAATGTCTAAATAGAAGACATTAGAAAAAAACATGTTCCCAATAGAAAAAAATAATTAAAATAAATCACTTCCTTAGGCTAAATAGTTTTCTGAAACTATGCACATTTAGTTTTTATACAGTATGTATTTTTCTGACAGTACCTGGCATCATACATGCCTGAAGTGTCTGTGTATAATGGACTACGCATCAACTGTTTTCATGTTAAAATCATGTTAAAATATAAGGTATTCTGGGGAATATATCCCTGCATTTTTTAAAGGAACAAGTTGGGAAATACAGGAAGAAGTGGTACAAGACAGATCCTTTAAAATACAGTACATATGCAGTACATATGCTCACTCAGATCAACAGTCACAGGTTTTTAAATCATTATCATACAACTATATTATTTTTCAATGTAACAATAAAAGAAAGGAAAATAAGCATACAGCATCAGTGTCAATGGAGAACTACTCACGTGCTGATATACTGGGATAATTTTAGTATTAGAATGCCATAGTGTCAAATTTGTGCTGGTTTAATTCCATTATCAAAATAACAAGTTGGATTAAATTTAATACTAAACCTTGGCACATCTGCATTATGCCAGAACTTGGATATCACAGTGACACCATGAAGGTGTGAAAACCTTCACACCTTTCAAGAAACTATTTTTAGATACATGTAACAGTTACACAGTGCCTAACTTTCTCAGGACCTATTACAGAAAGAATTACAAGCACCTCATCAAATTCAATGTATTTGATCATAAGAAACAAAATTAAGTATCCCTAGTCGAACCACTCAGGTTACAGAGGAAATGACTAATGTTACATCAACAAGTATCTGCCATACTTATATCAATATTATTTTATCTGCTCTTTGTGCTGATTCTCCTGCCATGGAAAACCATCAGTGCAGTGCTTAGTTCGAAGTGTATGTATGATGGAAGGAAAACAAAGTCTTTATGGCTCAGCAAAGACCATTTCCTATTCTCACTTACACTTTCAGTCCTATTTTAAAAGGCAGTCAACAAGACTTCACTAAATTACTTCAGTGAATTGGTGGTTCCTTTATTTTAAGGACTAGTCTACTAAGAAGAACTTTTATTTGATCTGCGTAACATCAAAATAAGCTCTAGAAAAAGGATTGGCAGAAAACAAGAACTCCAGCCTCCAATTTGCATTACCACAATTCAAAGATTATGCCCAAGCTGTATAAGATGTTAAGTCAAGATCTGTACAAGCAGAAAGCACGTATTTCTGCATGTGAAGCACCATCTGCAAGCAATAAACCTCTCTATCTTATTCTGGCCTCCAAAACATGAATAATGGCCTTTCACACAAAAGAAACACAGCTGGAGGGGGTGCCAAGATAAACCTGGAGTACTTGTATTTACGTATCACGTTTCCTACACAATCATCAAGAGTTCCCAGGAATAGCCTCTCCTTGAAGAGTGTGCCTCACTTCTCCCCACACGTACCCAGAACTACAACACCTATTCTGATATGCTGTAATAAATAGGTTTAGTATAACCCAAAAGCTGTTAATACCCTGGAAAGTGAGGAAGAGAGCCCCCAGATCTCCAGTTGAAATGTCAGAACAGGCCCTCTTAACAGCACTAGCAGGACTGCTTAACATTGTGTTCAGGGAAAAAGCACTTCCCTGTGCACAGTCACCTTTCCAAGCCACAGTGATGTCAAATAAGCACATTTAGACTCAGATGGTACCTATAATTTGCAAGACAAGGACAACAGGCAACTGCATCTACCAGAAATACTGACATGACCTTCAAGGGCACATCAGCTCACAGAGGATAAATTGAGAAAAAGATTCCTAAAAGGTAGGGCAAGACAAGCTGGTAAAAGCATTAGGTAGGACCTGTCTATCCATAAGGACCACATCACCTCTATGCAAACTCAGCAGCCACCTCTCAGGGAGGTTGCGCTGCAGTAACAGGTTCTCTGTTAATGCCATATACAGTTCTTTTGCCTTCCCTACAAACATGAAATTAAACTGGTAATAATGAATCCTCTTGAGTCCTGAGATGACTGAAAGGTCTTTTTATGAAAAATGTTTTTATAGATGGCCTCATTACTTAAAAGCATCTCCTCAAAAGAGAAATCTTCAGTTGGCGCTCTTATAAAAATACAACAGAAACGTAGGAGAGCCACTTCGAAGTCCAAATCCACTTCTAAATCAAAATGTCAACAGTTTTTTTTTCCTTCCAGTGGAACCTTTGCTCTTGGTCTTATTTAGTGCTACAGTTGTGACTGAGAAATATTCAAGTACACCATATCTGAAGTCTAGAAAATACTGAAAAAAAATTAAGTTGAGGCTCATATTATGTTATTACCATTTCTAGAGGATACGATTCCACCTTTGTCAAGCCCTAGCTTGACTTTATTCCAAGTTTCACTGAGCTAGCTCACTCAGGTAACTAAGCCACAGGAGCAGCAAAGCCACCTCTCGATACGTACATCCAGTGTTGTTTTGTAACACAAGGAAATCCCTTCTGAAAAAACACATTTATAAATACGTGCTCTAAATCAGGCTTGCACATCTTTAAAGTGGTAACTTATCTAATTTTCATCTCTGCAATAGCTACCACGAACAAGCAGATTCAGCAATTTATTCTTATAAAGCGTCACAATTTTTAAAGATAGAGAACTAAAACCACCAAACTCCACAAACGGTTTAAAAATCTATACTGCTTACATAAGCCAACTCTTTTATTTAAAATGCAAATCAGCAATCACCAAACCCACGGTAATTCTTTACTTTAAAATGAAAGAATTAAGTGACTTAATGCCTTGTTAATCAGTCTGTGCTCAGCATTTAAAACCTCACCACCCTTACAGGGAAAGAGCTTTCAGGTCAAGTCAAAAAAGCAGCACAAAGGAGTAACAGATGGAGGGAGGAAAAGCTTCCTACAGCCTTATCTAGTGACAGGGGAGCACCACCACTGCAGTGACCGATCACCACTCCTTGTGGGGACAAACCCATTGAATTACACATTAGCACAGATTCATCAAGAATACAGTATAGAAATACTGTTTTGAAAGGCTGAGGAAAAGCTACGATAAAGCCCTCATCTATTCAATAATGAGATGCATGAGATGCTGGGTTTGATGGACTTTAAAGACAAAAGGAAGAAATTAAAGTTACAAGTCCCCAAAGCCTTTTACAAAAGTGTTATTCTGCACCAACATGCTGTATTATCTACAGAAATAGATGGATATACCTATTTATATACACATATAATCTCACCTGCACAGAAAAATATACCTGAGACTCCCAACATGCTCTTAGAGCCTGCAGGAGTTTGGAATTTATATAAATTCATGCTTTTAATTCACCAAACACTTAAAAAGACAGTAAAAGTAATTATTTTGAAGCTGTAGAAAACAATATCCTCTCTCACTGAATGTCCCCACTTTAAAAATAAGTCATCTGCATTCTGAACTTGACCTCCTTATAACCAGAGGAATATCTTCCCCTAGAATCCTCACAGAACTTATCTTAGCCTGCTTTCTACAGGCAACCATGTTAGTTGCTTTGGCTTGAGCTTATTTTAGTTTTAGCTTTCATTTTAAAGGTCAATATGAGCATCCAGTGCTATGAAGCAACTCTTTAAATACATTTTGGACATCAGAATTTACTTTAGCACTCCTCTTTCACCCTTCAATATAACTGCCACACAATATACAGTATCACCTTCAAACCCCCCACAATATACTGCTATTCAACTGTAGAACCCTTTTGTAACCTGACAGACACTTACTTGTGTCTATATATGCACACACACCCCCCAGATAATAACTCACGGGTTGGAAAGATATATGTTGATTTCTTCCTATATAGAGTAGCATAACATTTGATCTAAACCACTAAGAATATCTATTTGGTTCTCTTACCTGTAAGGCAGCTTTAATGTAGCAAAAGTCTAACAACCTCACAGCTAAAGCTGTCACAGCACAGTAGAGAAAAGCCCCCGAATCTTTGAATGTTTAACAAAAGAAGAAAATATGTATCTTTCTACTGTCTTTACAAGAGGAAGACACTAGTACAAACCCGGTCAAAAACCCCAATAAGGTCAGTGGGCTAAATAAGACAGGAACTAGGCAATAAGGACAGAAAGCTTATTAAAAGTAGGTGGTCGTCATTAGCAAAGCCTCACACTACTCACAAGTATGAATAACTCCTTTCAAAAAAAACCAAAAACCTTAAATCCATAATCCATCTTGCTAGGATTTTAGTCTTAATGAAATCCTTGTATGACAGCCTATGCTTAAGTTGGAATTTTGAGGGAACAACGTTCAACTTTGGGTGCAAACGAAGAAGTTCAAGTTCCTTTTGGGTGTAGACAAAAACCCTTGCCTTATAAACCAAATCAACTAATGCGTGTACTGACATACCATCCATGGGTCTTATTTAACAAGCAAAGTCTCTTTCTTTGAGCAAAAAAGGGGGGGGAAATGACACCCTGAATTATTTTATATGGGCTAAACTGAAGTTTAGGTTTGGGGGAGGGGGTTTTAGGGTGGGGGGTGCAGAAACAGTATACATGGCACATTAACAGTCACTATAATTTGGGTTTAAAAGGTAAATTCCTGTATTTTGATACAGGTCAACACTACTTTTTTTTTTTTTAATAAGTATCAAGATTAGTGTTTTTCATAAATTAGGTTACAGATCATATTGAAAGCAATGAATTTTCCAGGTTTATCTAACCTGCAAGGATTCTCTGATGGACGGGGGGAGTTCGCTGAGTAAATAAAATCTGCTCCCCTGTGCCAGAAATTAAAGAGGAAACAGAGGGGGCAAAGATGAGGGAAAGAAATAGGGGACTCTTGGCAGTTTACTTGTATTTGCTTTTAGCTAGAGCAGAAAAAGCAGCTCCTTCAGGCAACAAGAACACCTGCTTTGCAGAAAACCAGTTACTACGTGATTTACTCCAGTGCAGTCCACATAAGTTTTTCCAAGAAGCGTCCTGAGAATAACCGAATAGCACATGCCAATCAAACTGGTGGGACTATTCACTGAACCATGAGGCTTTACACAACGTGGTTAATCAAATATCTCCAAACTAAAATTCTACACACCCTGCGCAAAGAAACCAATACGAACAGCTAGTCAAGTCACAACTTCTTGCACAGCCTTCAAAATTTAGGTAAGGGCAGAAAGGAACATTTTCTTTAATAGAGTACACTGAATCACAGAACAGGCCAGATTTTGAAACCGTGGGTGCTCCAAGAGGGACACAAAACAGATGGTAGTTCAAGGGGACAAAATGTGACAATATAAACCACTCACTGCTCAAGTGTAAACGGCAAGTGAAGACCCTTGATTTATCTCATTCAGTCATATACAGTGTTCAAGCTCTTCAAAATTTGTTTTCAACTTTAAGTCATAAGGAGTGGGCAAGGAGCATAAGCCTTTCTAGCACTATTGCGTTGCCGCCACAATTACAGCTTTAGGAATTCTTTGAAGGCGGCAGAAAATTAACCTGAAACAATAACTTGAGTTCAGCTACATGCAGGAATTTGGGTGTTAAGATTATCTGGAGAGACAAGCAAAAACGCCTTGCAGCTGAAGTACTGCCACACTGGAAGCACTTGTTTGACTCCTAACCATGGAGATACACTCCAGTCTTCCAAGTAATATGTATTTTTGGAGAACAACACTAGGACTGATGCAGGGACAAAAGTTTCCTTGATTATTCTGAAGCATTAATTCTCTGAACAAATATAGTATTACCGTTTGTATTTCTCATTTGCAAAACTGCTTTATTAAAAAAAGAGATAGTTCTGGGCTAGTTAAAAAGGAAGTATGAGAATCCTGATTAGTGAACTCTTTCAACTGGGATATATAGGAAAAGTCTCCAAAATGGATGCAAGTATAGGAAAGAATAGCTAAAAAAACCCCAAACCTATAAAATTTAGTATTAAGACAAGGGAACAGACACTTATATCACCAGTACAATTATATAGGGAACAAAAATGTCAATACAGAAATCACTTTTTGGAACATTCCTCAGCATAATATGTAATAGAATGAAGCATTACTGTTCCCTGAAGTACTAAGAAAATAATTTCATCAGGTGCTTTGTAAATATTGTTTTTGAAAGTTCAGCAATTAAGCAACATGAAAAACGGTTGTGTTTTAGGATACTATAGAGGTAAAACTAAGAAGAAATTAACACATGAAAAGCTACAAAGTTTGTAATAGCCTATTCTCATTTTTACAACTACCCTTAATTTATTAGGAAACGAATTCATATAAGTTCTTTCTGTGAATGTCCCTCTTTGCATGTCCCCATCAATTTTTTTAACCTATTTTTCATTTCAACCAGATTCAACAGAGGCGTAAACAGCTCCCAAAGATACACAAGCTCTTAAAAAGTTACATAAAGGTAAATGGACAAGTCCCAGAGCCCTTCTAACTTCTCCTCACTTTCCTCTTAAAAACCAAACCCAACCCTGCAGCATTCACGCAAGTGTTTTAGACACCTTTAGGTGATAAACCTAAGCAGTGCCCAAGCCACAATAAAGTTTCAAATCAGTGCTGGTACTTCACTAGACAGCAGATAATCTAACCACACAAGCTCCCCATCTATGAGAGTCCAGACTTTTCTAGCGGAGGGGGAGAGGGGGAACGCTCAGCTGCTGCAAGTTATTTTCTGTCAGGTCCACTGCCTGCTAAGGGAGGGTTTCTACGTTAGTTGGCTGCTTCTTATTCCAGTTCCTGGGCAGTTCCAGTACCCGACTCGGCCGCAGTTTCTCTGCAGTCTTGTAGTCACCCAGGAACATCCCAATCTGTACACGGCAAATACGCTGAAGTCAGCTGTTCTTCATTTACTCTTACGTGCTTCAGTCTGATTTCAGCTCTCCATCTCATACACATACTCAAGAGATTTGTGCAAATTAATTTTTCATGCTTCCCTTGTCTAATATGTAGTACTACCAGAGATCAGGAAGACATTTTAAAAGGTATTTACTATTCTGAAAAGTTCTAGACACATGCCAGCAGCATGTATGTGAAAATTCCCCTGAAAGAGTTGGGAAAGGATCCTTATCTAGTCAAGTCACAGCCTCTATGTTTTCAAGGTAATTTCCATTGTGCCTCAGATTCATGTTTCACATTCACATCCTACTTCATTTATGCTCCATATTAAACAGTATTTCCTAACCTTCCATCATACCCTCCCTGGGAAATGCCAGAATATACAGCCGTGTGACAAGGTAACACATGAGAATAGAATTAAACTTCCACCTTAAGGAGCTGAGATTTCCTGATTTTATGACCTGAGTCTTGCCCTACCCATAGGGAGCCCACGCTTTAGAAAAACTATCCGGTTTTTCTCAGTAATTTCTGCAAAATGACGTGTCCAAACAGTCCTTCCATTCCTTCTGTAGCCCCATGCAAAGGAGTACACAACAGTGTATTTTAACTTATGTTTTTAAAAAAGGTTTCCTACCAACCAGAAGCAAAAAGTTTGCAAGCTCATGCTGACTGGAATGTTAAACCAGTGTAAGGTTTCCAAAACCACTGTGTAAACAGCAGAAAATTCCATCGTATTTTTAACAGTATATTAGAACAATGAAAATACACTGATTTACCATTTAACCTACAGTTTCTCCATAGTGTTGTTTGACAAGTCTTTCCATTTTTCACCAAAAAGGCTAAAACCAAAGACAGAGGCAGGTAATTTCCTTACATGCCATGCCAATAATACTACAGATTACTTCAAGTAGTATTAATTTCTAAAGTATTGCTTTTCTGAATAGGAGTTTCCATTTGCTGGCAATCTTTCTGCATTAATATTATCATGATTTTAATGTGGGCTCTAAATGAGATAACTCCATCGAATGAATAAGCCTCAGTTCAAGTCAGCACAAAGCTAAATTTTAGGAAAATCTATATAAATCACATTTGAATCTTCAAAAGTCAATTATGGTCGCATTATATGTATTTATAATCATAAAAGTTTCATTATTCATTCAAACGCTACTTACTTCAGGATTACAGATGGTATCTTTATTTGAAATTTGGCAAGAGGGGGTTAGATACTGGCAAGGTTGAAATTGTTGAAGTAATTGCTAAGAAGAAAACCACCCCAAGCCATACACCCCTCTGTGCAATCTCTTCCAACCATCATTTTATTAATCAGGATGAAAAACATTATTTTGCCCCCGTAAAAGCAATACTTGTTTGTTTATGCAAGACAGAGGTGTTCACTTACTGTTATATCACAGAAGCCTAAACCCCACGCATTTTCCCAACCTCCACTTGATCACTACATAGGAAAAGCAAGAAACATCAGCTTCTAGCAGGCAGAGAGAAAAGGAAAGCCACTCATGTGACAGTGAGTCAAGGAAATGAAGCAATATAGGGCAGTTTATTAGAACAGTAATTGTATATTCTCCAAAAAAGTCATCAAGGGAAGCATCACTGTCATCAGTAGAAAAACCAAAAACTTTATATGGTCTTCAACACCATTTTTAAATAGGTAACGTGTCATGCTTTCCATGCCATTTAGGCAACCTAAGTAGCAAAACCAAACAATTCCTGAAATAACCCCCCAACTGACCAACTCACCTCAAATTGCTGATACCAACTTATGGACCTGGCTTAGGAGCTGTGCAGCCGCCAGTTCTTCATAAAGTCCATGCAAGAAACCCATGGAAGGGTTCAACCGTCTGTTACCACTGCTTTCAGAGAATGCCTTTTTCCAATGTTCAACTAAAACCAGTTTTCTAAATTAACTCTTAAATCACATTCATTCTTTGAGGGACCAATAACACAGGTCTGGCAAACCAAGGTATCGTTCTACTTTCCTTAATCAAAAGTGAGCTGAAAAAGGACTTTTGTCGCTGGTACCTCCTAATGCCCTGCAAGTGGGACTGGCAAAGTGAAATCCAACTTAGAGCACAGCATTGCTGATGGAGGCAATCTGGCCTTCAGAAGTTCACAGAAAACTGTTGATGTTTTGTTACCCACATCCCTCACTGTAAAGCAAGGGAATATAAACACCCCAGCACCTATGCTCTGTACTCTCATTTTCTTGTTTATAAGATCAACATCATTGTCCGATTTACAAAAGGAACACATTTTCTTTATACACCTCCCTTTCCTGAACTACTCTAAACTGACAAAGGACCTCTAACACAAACAACAGGTTTAGCTCTGGTTGAAGTAGCAACATCAACAAGATTTTCCCCCAAATTTCCTGATTTTTTTTATAGAAAACTTCCTCACTCTCAAAGCATCTCTTAACAGAGGAAAAAGTTGCAACATGAGCCAGAGAGGGTGGATAGGTGAAAGAAGCAAGCAAATCTTTCAGGTTAAACAAGATAGCTCTTCTGGGACACGAAAAAATAGGAGCTGTCAACAGATGGGATTTTATTGACTGGTCATGAAACAATTAGGAGGAGCTGGCATCTGGTCAAGAAGATGTAAAGGATTACATGAAATGAGTTAGGTAGCTCAAATGCTGAGGGAATCTTGAAGAGAATAGAAAGAGGGAAAAATAGGAACACTACAAGTCTACCTCATGAAATTGTTAGAACTGGGGATTCAAAACCTCTAAACTCGTGCAGTGTTTTTCCATGCTTCCTGGCATTCTGGAATCAGTCAGAAGAGTCACTCAATACTCATACAATTATGTTAAGTACAATATAAACAAGAAGAAAATGGTTTTAGATATCTTTATTATTTTAGAACACAAAGGCAGGAGTTATTGCTCTGAAGATGTACCAAGAACCCAGGATTCCAGTTGCAAAACGCAGAGCATGAGAGTAATGTGCTAACACAATGCTGATAGACAAGAAGTATCAAAATACTTGACTGCAGAACAGCAACAGGGATTTTGTTTTGGTTTTTTGGTTGGTTTTTTTTGTTTGTTTTTGTGACTATGGACAGGAGGGGGAGAGTAAAGTCATTTTAACAACTGAGACAGTAACATTAGAAACGGTCCCTCAGTGCCCCTGTTATTTTACTACAAGTATTTTTCTAAGTATCTGAAGGTCTTAAATTTACTTTATGCTATAGGACAAAATGTCCAAAAACTGTGGCTGAGACAAGTATACCTATTAAGAAAGGCACAAAAGATACGAAACTTTAAAAGGACTAGACGTTAGAAAAACAGGTATTTTCAACTAAAAGCACTGCTGGCACAGATTTCTAGCCACAGATGTTAGCATTCATTTCTGAAACTCAGTTCTTCAGCTTATAACCTCTAGATTACTCCTGTTCAGCACACAATTCATGTCTGTACCTATAACAGCTACTCGATTTAAAGGTCATCACATACATATTTCCACATATTAAAAAAAAATAAATATTGAATTTGATACATTAAAGTGCTTTCTCTTTAAAATTCAAAGTTCACAAGTGTTACCGTGGTTGCAGTTTAATACATGCACCCGACTATCAGTTTTCTAAAAATACCAGGTTATAAATTTAGCATTTTACTCAATAACCACAGAAGCAGCAAGACAAAGAAGGTTCGATATTCACAGCAAAAAAAAAAAAAAAACGGTATTAAAGAGCCATCCAACAGATAAGCCAAAGTTCAGGAAGTCCAGTGAAAATGGCTCACTACATAAGTATGTACTTAAACAGCACCATCTGAACAATTATTTTTAGAATGTACTAAGACTGCAATGCATTCCAGCATAGTAAGAAGTCCCAACTGCCATGAAGCAGTAGCCTCAGGGCTACATTAAGACTGTTCAACAATTTAAATATGCTGGTGAATTTAATGAAAGATCTAGGCATCAGTTAAAAAACAATGTTTTGTGGTAACTGATTCAAGAAATTAATTGGATTCAAGCACAAGCATCTGACTATTTTACTCCAACTGCCTGAAGCAGAGAACGGGAAAATAGAACTGCTCTTTCCCTACTGCCAGAGGGTCCGGTTCACCCTCCTGCCACCCCTTCTCACACTCAGCTTCAGAACAAAGCTCTTCCCTTTCCTAATCTGAACATTAAAAGTAAGTCCTGTCCTTCAAAACTTCTTTCTTATAGCAAAAAGAACAAGAGTACATGGGCATGCGCGCCTGTTGTTCACTACTGCCAAACATAAGGTTTTCATCTGAGATCTCGCAAGACATTTAATTAAGTTTGACTATAGAATCCCTTAGGGGGTAAACAATTAAAGCTTTCTGCTTTCTAACAAATAACTTTTCACTCTTAAAGAAAAATCTAAGATTTTCCGCTTTCATAGCTCTCAAACGCTTCCAATGTACCTTTTCTCAACACAAAACCACAGGAAACCTCAAAAGATGCAGTAACTTCCCATATTGCCATTGCAACATTTTTTCCTACTTAAATACCATTTTCACAAGAAGCTTTATTAATATTATTTCTTAATCATTTAAATGGACTATAAGTAGAAAAGGCTTTACAGATAATAACAGTCTGAACCACAGCAAAACCCTGCTTCACAGATTCACGTGGCATCTCCTATGCAGGGGACAGCAAGATCCAATCACATTATTAGACCTGTAAACTCTTAAACTTGGTTTTACCAACTCCATCTTCAGAGAGGAAGATGCCAGGTTTAGCTTTTATAAAAGACATCTTTATGACATTGTAACAAAAGGACCGTGGGAGACCAAACAAATTTCCTAAGGAATGGTGCATTTAGAAGTAATTTTCTGCCTAGACCTCCTAGGGTGGCTCTGTGTGATGGAAAAAGGAGTCATTTCTTTCCCAATCCCATTTTTGTCAGGAGATCCTGCTTAAGGAAGGCCAAGATCCAAACCCAGTCATCTTCCAGCAACATAAATGGCTCTCAAGATCTTCTGCTGAAGGCTTGTGATGCAGTATAAAGGTTAGAAGGTGTCCTGAAGCAATTTGGAGGGAATGAAGAGGGAGAGAAGAGTCACAAGATGCACCAAAGTAATAATGCATGTAACATAGTTCCAAATGACTTCAACTCAGCATGAAAGAGGAACTGGTAAAATCTCCTTAGAATTTCAAGTGATTCCTTCTGCTAAAAATCAAAAGGAAATTTAGAATAAACTTCCTGTGCCAGCAATGACATAGCTGGAGAAAGACAAGGTCTGACTGTGGGCTACTGATGTTTGCAAGGAAGAGGCTGTTGCTCTGCACAGCGTGAAGCGAGGAAAGCAGAATTTACCTGAGCTGATTCTACTGATTCCCCTTCTCTGGGCCTGAGGGACTGCTGATCTTGTGGGTTAGTAGCACACCCCCTAAATGGGGAGATCCCAGTCCATTTCCTTCACGTGGACAAAGAAACAGGACTTAACACACCCAGCAGCCACAGGTTCCTCTAAAGGATGAGCGTATTCACATGTTTAGAACTGGGGATCTTTGTCAGTGCTGGGAATCGAGTCAGATTTCGAACCCATTTGGCAGGCTCCGCCCTACCGCACATTCAAACCTGCCACTGGTGTAAAGAGACAGGGAGGAGATGACAATTGTGTGGCTACAGGCCATATACAATCACTGGCCATACCACGGCCCCAGCCACTAGTTTTTGCTCTCGACTTAGTCTCCTGTCTAGAAAAGGGTCAGACAAAGAATGTCACTAGTGCTTCAAAGAACTCAAGTCCAAATATGACCCACAGACAGGAAGCGTACACGGAAGCATAAAGACATACTTTTCCAAGTGCCCAGGATATTTTTCTCTCTCCTCTCTCTCTCTCCCCCCACAATTTTTTCTTTAAACTGTTCACACTCTCTCCCTCTCTCAGCCTAGAGAAGTGGAAGACAACATGAACACAAAAAAAAAAAAGCATAGAGAAACAGCATATAGCCCATCCTTCACACCTGAGTGGATGGCAGTTCAAAGGGGCCCTACCTACCTGCAACCCTGTTGTTTGCTTCAAGAACTCTGTTTGCCCAAGGAAAAAGAGACGAGCAAATCCTGGAAGCAGATCCTTCCCCCAAAGGAAGTTTCTTTCTGAGTCTGCAACCTGGAGCTTTTGCTTGAGACTCAGTCCTCTGAGCGGATTCTTTCTTCAAACTCTCACACTGGTTCTTTACTTTTGTGGGCAGCTGGAAAAAGAATGAAGCCGTAGGCTGAGGCAGGGACTCCATACTTCCAGGATAGGGAGGCAGAAAGACTGGAGGGGAAGGAAAAGTGCTAGTTGGTAACTTCTTGAATCATGATCTGCATTCCCTCATTTTCTGCCACACAGAGACATACACATAGTCACTGCAATAGGGGAGGATGACAAGAGATGAGTACTAGACATGCAGGTTTTTTTTTCCATGCTCTGATGCCAAAAAAAACCCCAAAGTGTTGAGCTATGAACTTTCAAGACTTTTAAGACATCTACCAGTAGATGAGATCAATCATAAGATGCTTCGTCCAGAAAGTTCTCTCAGTTTGTTACGAGTAGATGTAGGTGGAGTGGGGAACAAAAATTAAAAACATTTAAGTGCTCATTTCTTGGAAAAAATAAAATCAAAATCTTTCCTCTGTTCACTTTCTCTCAAGTGAATTTAAAATAGTATCTATTGCAATGCAGTGAATGTCTCCCCATAATCTCTTTAAGAAGAAACGGTCATACTTACCTGCATGTTTCCCTCACCAGTGACTTCCTAACCCCACCTAAAACTCCTCTGTAAAGGCTTTAATCCCGTCTCAAGTCTTCTACTCTACTCACAAAATCAGATCAGTCAAACACCGAGAGCAGTTTAGTGCTCTTGTGACAACCTCTGCCTTAATCTCAGCACGTCATGATTGCTGTGGAAGCTAAGAACCTACCCAAGGTCTTGGATTTCTAGATTATTTTTTTCCCTGAAAACCTAGATGTCCTAGGAGTTAACTGTCATTACTTGACCAATAAAAATACGATGCATAAAAGCATCGAAATCTTCTCCTTCACCAATTGTGCAAGCCAATAGACTCCTTTGACATTTCATCAGCCTCATGGAGACAACATGGAACAGAACAGAGCTAGAAGTCATGGGACTTAAAACAGGATTATATGCATAGGTGCTCGTGTAGACATTTACTGGTTATCACCCATTGCAGTTCCTTTTTGCACCACAGCAACGGTGCCTGGTATTTGCTGAGTGCCTGAGGTGAGGCACTATCATTTTACCTGCAGTGCTCTTCGTTACTCAGGCACAGTACGATCCAACAGTCAATTAAGAAGGTGTATGCTACTCATTACGTTTGATGCAGCTTCACTTAATTCATTTTGGGGCAGTTTTAGTGGTGTTTCTTCATCCTCTGCTTTAGAGCACACACCTAAACAAAGCAGCTTTACATGGTTAGGCATCTCATGTGCCCTGTAATTATAAGCTTTCCCCTCCCCAAAGAAACTTTCCTTCCTTGTGCTCCAAACAGTACAAGGAGAAATTGGAAGAAACCCCAAGGTTTCGTCATTAAAACCAAAGTATTTTTTTTTGTTTTTCTTTTTTAAAGGCATCTGTAATTTTTGCAGTTAGGAGTAGCAGACAGGAACACTTTCTTTTTTTCTTTTTTTTTTTTTCCCCTCCAAAGTGATGGATAAAGCCATCAAGGACAGAACCTGATATCGTGCAGTAGTTAAAACAGAAAAATCAGCAAGTTTCTACCACAGCAACTGCTTGGGCACGCAGACAGACACTCTGCTTCTTGGTTCCTCTGAGGACACTGAATGGTGATGGTATCTCAATTTAAGGTAAGAGGTTTTGCTCTAAAGAGCAAGACTGTTTAATCACAAAAATAGAATTAATTGTCTTTTAGGGCAATTTCATGATTTTTCAACAACATGTTGTTCCTATGCCTTCAATCTGACATAACATTGCCTTTTTTTGTCATTTCAGATCAGCCTTAGAGAGACAGGTTCGGTCTTTTCATTCCACATGCATGCTTTTGTGAAAGATCTTTCTGTTTGGAAAGAATAACTGACCAACACACACATAAATGTACTTGGCCAACAGATGCCTCCAGGATGACGTTTATACTCTCCTTTTCCAGTAAGGTAGAGGATAGAAGACAAAAACAAAAGGGAAAAAATATAATAAACACAAACAATGGAACTGTCTACTGCTCTGTAATACCCAACTAAGAAACTATCAGAAAAGAACAGTATAATTGACAGCACATTTCTTCTTAAGATTCCCTTATAGCATAAGGTTCTTTTTTATCAGATAACTTGCAATACTTTCAATCTCAGGAACTTTTCAAGTCGCTAATACTTGTTGCCTACAACTCATAACCACAATGCCAGATACAGCATTATAGGCTTAATTTCAAGTGATGCATTGAAGCCTACAAACACGACTAACGCTTCTGAAGTCAATATTCTTTTCCACCTCAAAGTAACAGGAGGTATCAGAGCACATCAATCAAGAGGAAGCAGCCTGACCCAGCTTATTGCAGGTTCCTTTCAAAGGGGAACCTGCCTGGGGCCTCTGAAGTATCAAGATACGGCTGCCTTTGAGAAATCCTCTTTCACCAGGGAAAGATCCTATTCACTTGAAAAAGACTCCAGATTGCCTTTAATATACTGCACCTACTAAATCAGGTATTGAAGTTTCAGAGATGTAGAAGAGTGGATTGCTTGGTTTTATTCTATGTAATATTTTACTAGAAGAGAAAGAAACAATGTAAAATTTAAGCGGGGGGAGGAGCAGGGAGAAGCATTTATGAGGACTTTGTCAATTAGCATTTTCTTCATGGAAAGGGGTGAGCAACAAAACAGTTTATGGAAGATCAATCTGAAACATGCTGTTAGGACTCATTTGTTTTTAAATTCCTTTCCTTACATCAAGGTCATAGTATCTCTCCTTTTCCAAGAAAGGGAGAAACCTTTACTTATGATTTTTATCCTTTCATACATCTTTCTTCCCTTGAACAGACTTGTCTTGAACTCTAAAGAATAAATGAGGTTGGTAATCTTTGCATTCTATCACAAATACTAGCCTGATTGATTCCTATATTCAGTTATGTACTTCAGGCTGAAACAACTACCTCTTCCTGCATTTTGACAGAAGAAATGCTAATAAATACTCCTCTGGCTCTTCTAAATGTTTCAAAAAATGCAAAAAAGAGGGTCTAGAATGAACCAAAGTACCTGAATCTCCCTTACAGGAATTTGGGGAGAGGTTTGGGGCTTTTTTTTTTGTTGCCTCATGTCAATCACCAGAAGTGATTCACCCTACTGAGATGGGATGTTAAGACAGTTTAAGGAGTTCAATATACAACAGCTCTTCTCAGTCATTGTGATTTACCTCAAGTGCAGGCTGTGATGGGATTCTTCTAGTTGGAGCAGGAAGAAATTATGGCTGTGATGACACAAAAACAACTTGTGTTGATGATCTTCAGACACAAATGAAGTCAGGAAAGGCACTGGTAGTTCTGTTCATGAGCATACGGAAGAAGGTAAGGAATCCTATAATCAATGTTCTCATCTCCTTTTGGCAAAGGAAGGAATCTCTGCAATGTCTTTCCATGGTGACCTGACTGTTGATAAATATTCTGGGAGGAAAACTCCCTTTACTGCTTTCTTCCGCCTTCCTTATCTACACAGCAGGCTTCACTGCTACTCACTAATTCAAGAGGCAGTGAAGAGTGATCCCCATTTTTCTGCATCAGTGTGGTTTTCTGCTCAATAGCCAGTAAAGAAAAGTTTAAACAATTGTGAGTAAATTCTACAAAATAGCGTCTGCAAAATAAGCAAAAAACCTCTATCTGTGTATTTGGTAAAAGGTATAGGATGTAAGCCACAATACTTTTATTTCTAATGCTGCAGCTCCAACAACTGCAAGATCCAAGTGAAACAACATGGAAACAAAACACGAAGTGCCACATCTGATTCAGTTACCTGCTGCTAAATCAACTATTTTTCAACCCTCAATTGAAATGATAAAGCAACATGCAATTAATTCATATTTAAAGTGCAACTAGCCACATTGTGTATTTGCAGTTCTTAAAATGAAACTTGTTCTAGGTTAAATAGTTGTTGTCCTGCTGTTGTTAGTCATACCTCTAGAAATACGTGCAGGCTGCAAACCCACTGCAGGATCTACGCACCAGCATCCAGTTGAACTGTTATTCAAAATAAACATTATAAGAACAACAAATTTTAGCAAAGCATCTTTCTCCTGGAAACTAGCACCAACATGACATGCATATTAAAGCATCAACAGGAGTGATGTAAATCTGATCGTTTAAATTCCAAGCTACTGACACTATGAAAACATACTAGTTTCCCAAAACTTCCTGGTTGTTGTTGGTTGGTGGTTTTGGTTTTGTTTTTTTTTTTTGGAGTGGGAAAGGGATGGGAATTGACAGGAGAGATGGGAAGAAGTCATTAAGCATTACAACAGCTATACCAGATAACGTTATCAAGTGCCAAGATGGAAAAAAGACAGCAAAACAATTGATCAGTGTGTTGATTTGGAAAGATTAAGCGTCACGCAACCCATCATTAAAAGCTAAACAAATAGAATGGCAGGAATCTTGACTTTCTGAATCTCAGAATATGTTTTAAAGCATTTAGCCTCTCTCCAGCAATATTTCGTGTTCAACTTCTTTAAAGGCCTACTGAAAAACAGAGAGGGCTACTGAGTTGTCTGGTTTATCAGACAAGTTGTCCAACAACACCTACTTGAGACTGGTGCAGGTACCAATCCCTGAAACACCCTTCCTACGGCCAGTTTAGGACTAGTAAAAGCTATGGCTTTTCTGAACTCTGTGTGACAGAGAACTCCAAAAACTGTATAGAGCCATCACAGCAACATGCATCTGAGAAACACAGCCAGTATTTCTTTACACATAGATAACAGCAGAAAAACAAGAGGGGTATAAGATAGAATAAATGGTTGATTACAGAAAATACCACCTTGTAAAAATAATTCCAATTAATAGATGCACCAATTTTATAAAATTAAACAAATGGGTATTTATTAAACAATGTTATGATTATGTTTTATTAAAAAATGTTGTGCAACAGTATTTTTAAATGTCTTTATTAACATGCTTTTTGTTTCTTGTGTATTGCCAACTTTGTACAAAAAGGACAGCTGAGAGCAAACCTTTTTTTTGGCTTAACTAAACCACATTTTGAATTGGATTAATGGAATTTACTGGCATTAATACACATTCCTGTCATAAAGGCAGACCCTCATTCAGGCTTAGGGAAATTCTGTGCTTCTGGACAGAGTGCGTGAGCTAGTATTAAAAAAAAATTAATAAAAGGAAATCAGTGGTTTTAAGATCTATGATGCCAAGTTGTTCAACTTTTTTCCTCCTTAAGAAATTCACCAAAGGTTAAAGTATTTATGTATACCTTGAATTTATTTGAAGAAATTGCACAAAATCTGTAGTTTCTTAACATTAGTAGTGTCCAGTGTCTTTGTACTTTTTTTTTTTTAGCTCTTAATATATGGCTTGCTTGATTTACTGTGATTCTATTTACATGCAAGTAGCTTATATCAATTTCTTACACTTTTTTTTTTTTAAAAGCACCATTGTTCTGAGTTCTCAATCTTCACATAATTCCTACATGGAATTCTCTGGTCAGGGTCTTTCAGTCAGTCTATCTGTCGAACCTGGAAGCTGAAATACTACACATCAACAATGTTAAGAAGAATGACTCTGATACCATTCAATAGCCACACCAGACTGGATGACAGTGATTTTTTTTGTTGTTATTGTTGTTTTGGGGTTTTTGGGCAGGGCAGGGTGAGATTCAAACTGAATTTTCCAGTGAGACTAGCTCAAGGCTTTTCTCTGTAGGTTTTGAGCTTCTTCTTGACTTTCTTTGAATGTTTAGGACTGTTGAGGAACTCAAATACAGCAAAAATACCCCTTTTCATACAATAATTACTCCAATATACTAGCATTAATCTATTAAATATGTATAAAGGGCAACGTGGATGCACTGGAGAACAAAAGTTAAATAAATAGTTACTTTAAAGTTGCTTTTTGAGAAGTTCTACTTTGGAACGTACTCAAAATATGCATTTCAGAATTCAGCACTCATGTACTTCCAGCATCAAGTACCAATTTCTACATTTTTCATGTTAAAAGAACTTCCTGACACTAGAGCTTCCAAATTTATCATGCCATCTGACCAACAGGCTTGAGCCTTTTCTCTTTTTCAGTAACAATAAGCACTCTACAGCTGAAACTGGCCTGAGTTTTTCAGTGACTGTTACTGCTGAGACACAGACTGATGTCAAACACTACTGTAAACTGTGTGAGTTCTCCAGCACTAAGAAGCGTGTGATGTAACTAAGGTTCACTTTTGTCTAACACCAACCTGGTGACAGTGGGGACAGAAACCAATTCAGAGTCGTGACTTGCAAATGACGTGCAAGCGCACATGATATCTCTGCAATAGTCTGACTCTTAAGTTCAAGATTCAAGTTTTAAAAGTCTCACGTACAGTCAGTCACGTTTTCCATTAGAATTACATTACATTTTTTATTTTCACCTAGTAGGTGTTAACAGTACATATAGGCAATCTGGATTATATTGTACTGCTACCACTGCACAAAACATGCTGTCTTTAATTAGCTAATTAAATGTTTTCTGAAGATTTGTTGACTGTTGACTTAACTTTCCATTAACGACTAACGCCTCAAATTCACCCATATTTTAGTATCAAATTAAAATGGCGTAATTATCTCAAATATGACTTGGGATCAGACCACCACAGTTCTTATAATAAAAACATTCATAAAGCACCTGATGTAAAGGCTATTTGAAATGTAACTCATTTGGCTCTGTGTAATTAAAACTGTTTTCATTGAGTTGCCCCTGTACCTTCTCTTCATGCAAGCACCTTCACACCTACCTGCTGTGATCAGCCAGAACTCCCAGCTTTTGCACTAGACAATTAACTTTGGCAGTGCCTCTTCACAGGCATATACCAGTGTGCAATGTTTGACTGTCATTCTGTATCTGTTGAGATATTAGCACTTGGTTTAGGTTGTGTGCAAGAATAAATAAAACAAAACAAACAACAGTATCAAGTCATATGCAACAAAAGAATACACATGGAAAACACATAAGGATCTATTTCTAGCCTAAGCTTACAGCTTTCACAAAATTATTCAGAACAGGCAAAATGACAGACATCGAACAGCCATACCAAAATAAAAACTTACCCCACTGACTGAGCTGGTTTGGAGAGTGTTTAACCATACCCTGAATCTCATACAACCCTCCTTCATTCTTTTGAGTGAAGACTTCATTGACCAAAATAAACACAACCCAGGGCAGATAAAAAAAGAGCTTCCCACACACTGGGGCAAACACATTAAAACACTGTAACCCCTCTCGATAAAAAAGAAATCCACTATTTGAAACATTACTGAACACTTCTGTGTATGATTAATACATACAACATGGATAGTTTATTTCCAAGCAAGTCTGACAACACCACACACCAGAGATATTCTTGACATGACTCCTTCAGCATTAAATTAGTTGCCTGATTTCCTATTTCTGTACCAAAATGTAAAGGCCAATATTTCCTCAAAACAGTTGTTCCATTTAATAAAAACCTTCTGCCTATAAGTTCTTATGATCAGCTCTCCTATAAAAGGCCAACAAGGTTCCTTCCCTTCCATCACATTTGCTTTTTAAGGCAAGATTCTATAATTAGTTTGCAGCAGGACTGAGAGAGATCTGCAATAAAGCTCTCAGGTTTTCGCTGTATATGTAAAGTACTGTATTTTCTATTTAATTTCTAGCTACCAAAAAAAATAAAAGTAAAAACTCACAAGCATTCCACACTGACATTACTTCTACGTGGGAAAAAAAAAGGTTCGTATTAGAAAACTACCTTTTCCATTAAGTCAAACTCCATCTTCTAGTTTACTGAAACGTGCAAAAAGGAAAGCATAGTAAACGCGACAAAGTTTGACAAAGCCAACGTAAAGCAAACTGCAACGCAGATGCCTAATAAAAGTCCTTCATCGTTGGCACGCGCTCAAAATTCATTCTCTAGAGTCATTAATCTAGAGTTAAGCATTACATTACATTGAATTCAACTGAGAATGAGTCTGGTTTTTAAGCGTAGTTACCGTTCCAAATAGCTATTTCCCCTAGTTTTAAATTATTCTTAAATCATAGTGTTAATATCTGCATAACTGAAATCCCCATAAGCATTTTGCAAACTGGACCAGAGTTTAACATTACGTAACTGGTTCCCCCCCCGCCTCCTTTTTTTTGCTGGACAAACGTTATACAATTACTTCACGTATATAGTTTTACATGTGGACATCAGGTAATCTTATATTCTTTATTACTATTGTAGAACTCGGTCCAACAGAAAATTTCCTTAAACAGAACTGCCAACTTCATACTCCAAGATGTGATTTACTGTAACAGTCTGCTATTCCTGGCCTTGGCAATCTTTTAATGTCCTTTTCTCAAGTCACCAGGGAATTGCCATTTACCAGTTAAGTTCTTTCATTCTATTTTACAAAATAAAGCATGCATGTGGATCTAAGCAGCCTGCATGGCAAAAGAGTCGTATATGGTACCCAGCGAAATGTGTTCTAGTGGTACTTGCACAGGCAACTGCACAATTTTTGTTATTGAGAAGCTGTAAGAAGCATCTGGGTGAGCACCAAGTGACACACTGCAATACAGCACTGTAACAGTATTTTATTTTTTTCCCACATAAATGGAATGCAGGTTTCAGAAATATGGCATATTCAGCCATAATCAAAAGTTTGCTTTTCCAGCAATGTATCACAATGTATCGATTACTGATCTTATGACAACATTTTCATTCATTACATGTTTTCCTCTTGTACATTTAAAATATGTAGACAGAAAAAAAGGGTGTAGAAAAATCAAAAGCACTAACAAAATACTGATAGTCTCATTACCATAATCAAGGAATAATTTGGTTTTGGACTTAACAGCAATTCCTTACGAACACGTACAACGAAAAACATTTCCTGACTTCAACAAAACTGTACGGAAGATGCTTCCCATCTCCAAAGCGGGGGGTGGGGAGGAGGACATGGGGAAGGGTACACCCCCCAAAACTCCAGTGGAATCACTTGAACACCTGCCAGCAGCATATACATTGGCAGACCACTTTTGAAGAGCCAATGATTTAACCGTGATAACCTCGGCCTTTACGGAAATGAATCATTAACTGGGGACTGTAGAGACTTTTGAGCTCCACAGCACCTACAGCTTTAACTGCAGCAAAATACTACTGAGCATAGATTCAAAAAGTATGCAAACATATGATTAATCTTTAACTGCCACTTAATAATCAGTTGTAAAATACATTACTGAGAAAGCATATTTTAAAAGGAAAATAAAGGGGCAAAATGTAAATATTCACTTCCTTCTCACTACAGGCAACCACTTCGTATCTATCTTCTTTCTCCACCCGTTCCCCAGCATGTACTGACAGAGCACACACTCCTTCTCTCTGTCACTTAAATCAGGTCAAATTGTTGTTCTGAGCAGGTTCCTAAGTATTAATGTAAAAAAAAATAAATTATGTCTATTTAGCAGCTAATAATCACAAATCAGTATCATCCAACTGTCCTGTTTTACATCTATCATAAGGCAAACTGCTATTACATGTTCATTTGGAGCATAGAATATATAGTGTAAACAAAGATAATCTGAGGTAAAAACATGATACTATGGGCAAGGACGTCAATAATCCATCTCTACATGGCCTAGTCATAGAGTACACAATTCACTGGGAGGAACCAGAGTTACTATGAGGAAGCCAAATTCACAGAAGCTTAACAATCAGAGTACCGGCTAACATTAACCACAAAACCCTCCAAGTTCTAGGGAAAGAGGGCTCATAGCTATCATAACAAACTCATCTCCATATTTTAATTATTCATTTTGTTTAGTAAATGACTAAAGTTTACTAGGCATTTACTTCACACACAGTTTACAATTCCATAGACTTGCAAATTTCGAGTTGCTGCACTGAAATGTTTTGCAACAATAAACAGACTCAGACTCTACAAGATCAGTGCCCGCTACACATCGCTCTATCTCTATTTGGTCTTCAAAACAAACCAACCAACCCAAAGAACACACAACAAACCAAGAACTGTCTCTGTATCCCCCTAAAAACACAACCTTTCAAGTCACTGGTCAACTTAAACCCAGTTTGACACCCCAAAAATAGGACAGTGTCATGAAAGCAATGGAGCAGACCAGTATAGCCCTATTTCTGCCTCCACAAGGACAAGGCAAGAGATGGCAAGAAGCATCCCCAACATTCCTCATTCTGATGATACTCATCCAGGTAGCACATCCCAAACTGAGACAGCAGCAGTCCAGCCTAGGCTTTGGGTTTTGTGTTTGGTTGTTGTGGGGTTTTTTTTTGTTGTTTTGTTTTTGTTTTTCTTTTTTTTCCAGCAGCCAGCAAGCCAAAAGACAAGGCAAAAAAGAAAACTGAAAGATACAAGAACTCCTCAAAATTACTGGGGGCAAGGGGAAGAGCATTATGGCAACAGGAAAAGGATAACTGCAGTGCCACAGTGAGGACTACCTCTGATAGAAACCCTTAGAAGCTCTACACACAGCACTCCACCATCACCCCCTCCAATTCTTTTTTATTATTTTTTCCAGTACTCATGGAACTTTTTATTTGTTTCTCAAACAATAAACAAAAAAATTCTTAGGGGACAACAACAACAGAGTTCAAACTCAAACCTTTTTAAGGTTGGTTCCTACATCCTACACTCCCCCCTGTAGCAGAACCACGGACTGGAGTGAACTCCACTGACTTGCAGCGTTAACTTTCTTCATTTACAAAGCCACTGGCAGGACTGGAGCCAATGTTCTGGGTATAATACTTAGGCTTCAACATCAGCCTGGCTATTGCATCAGCCGTGCTATTTTTAAGTACAATTCAGCTTTTCTTTCATGATCTGATGCAAGCCTATATGGTTTTTTGGTTTTAAACGCTGTTCAAATGTAGTTTGCTCAACACCACCTTATTTGCCAAATATTGAAGAGCCACTCTAACACCATACAACACAAAGTCTATCAGTGAGAACATTTATTAAAAGCAGTGATTCCTATGCTTGACAAGAGAACTGCTAATACTAAAATTTATCCTTCAAATAATATGCAAAGCTGGCCACATTTTTTGTTATCACTTCCATTTCACTACTTCAGGCTGTATAAAGGACAGTATCAAAACGTTTGGCATCACTGTGCAAAAATGTTAAAAGGTGTAACAGATACTAAACTCTGAAACCAAAACTTTTCTAACAGAGGCACACACCAAAACAAACAAACAGAGAAAAGGCATTACAATTGACAATGGAGATTTTGAAAAAATTCAGACTACCATGGTTTAAAAAAAATCAAAGTAGGGGGATTCTCAGAAAGACAACTTTCAGCCTTCAAAACTTACAACCAGTGTGCATTCTTATTTATGCTGTATTTCAAAGATCTTGATGAGTTGAATTTACAGAGTCAAGTTTTATTGCAATTCTGATTTTTATTAATATTTTTGGATTATCAATGTACATATTAGCACTTACCAGAGCTGGCAGTCAAGCATTTAGAAGAAATTAGGCCCTGTTAAGAGTATTTTGCAATAGATATAATTGTTCTTCCCCACATTTCTTTTAATTGCTTGTACTGGAGGAGAAGAACATTAAGTTCCCAGGTTTTAAGTACTCAACATTTTAGAAATCCCTTCCTCTTTAACTAGTCAAAGCATGGACAAATGTTTTGAAAGTGTTCTCCAATTGCAAATGGGTTTGAGTGCCCAGTCTGAAGTATCCTTGGCTCAGTTTCAGGAGCATTCTTCCTTTGAGACCCCCTCAATACAAATGCGTTTTAGAAAAATATAAAGTGAGACTAGGCTGCGCTAGAATAAATACGATCCAAGAGACAGAATGGAATGAAAAAAAATCAACTAAAACCAAAGGGGTTTTATTAGAACATGAAGCTGCAACATAATGGAACGCAACAGATGAATCAAAAGTACAAGAGAACTACATTGGAAAAAAAGTTTCTTCCCCATCCTCAGTCCTCTGAGGCTGGGGAGGAAGAGATGCCCTTCTACTATGTATTACCTTATTTTTGGTTCACCTAACACAAACCAGAGTTCAAAATATTTCCACAGAAGTAAAATTACATTTATGAAAGATAGCACATACTTTCTGAGAAAGAATTCAACATTTTAAAAAAATAGCCAAGAGGGCCAATGGAATCCTGAGCTGCATAAGGAAGAGTGTGGCCAGTAGGTGGAGGGAGGTCATTCTCCCCTTTACTCTGCACTGGTGAGGCCACAACTAAAATATTGCATCCAGTTCTGGGCTCCCCAGTTCAAGAGAGACAGAGAACTACTGGAGAGAGTCCAGAGTAGGGAAACAAAGGTGATTACAGGATTGAAGCATCTCCCTTCTGAGGGAAGGCTTAGAGAGATGGGACTCTTTAGCCTGGAGAAGAGAAGGCTGAGGGGAGACCTTATTAATGCTGACAAGGATCTGAAGGGTGGGTTGAAGGAGGATGGAGACAGATTCTTTTCAGTGGTTTCCAGTGACAGGACGAGGGGCAATGGCAAAAGCTGTAACACAGGGAGTTCCATTCAAATATGAGAAAAGCCTTCTTTCCAGTGAGGGTGCCAGAGACCTGGAAGAGGCTGCCCAGGGAGGTTGTGGAGTCCCCTTCTCTGGAGACCTTCAAGCCTTGCCTGGATGCAGTCCTGAGTAATGTGCTCTGGGCAATCCTGCTTTAGCAGGGGGGTTGGACTAGATGATCTCTAGAGGTCCCTTCCAGCTCTGACAATTCTGTGACTGTGAAAAGGCTAGTCAGGAAGAAGACCTTGCGAGTTCTCAACCTAAGACTGCAGCAGAAATGCAACAGAACTCTTTACATGGTTTTGCTGAGCCCTCCCCAATTCCTATGCTGTGTATCTTAAAAAAAAAAAAAAAAAACCAAGCAGCTTCTTACAGTTTTCCAGCAGTTCACAACCTTAGGAAAAAAATTATTAGCTGAGGTAATTTAACTCACTGGGGAGGCTACCATCACTGGCTTGTTTCTCACACAGAATTTATCCTTAGACTTGCTCTCATTTTCATAAAGGTACCTTCAGGATGACATTTGAAATATTGGCAATTTCTCAGCCATACTACTAATGTATCTTTAAAAACACACCATGGGAAACCTGGCCTATCATTTGTAAAACTCTTGTTGTCATGGTGATGACAGATGGAGACTTACAGATATCTGCCCTCTCCTATTTCTTTTAATACTGAACATCCCAGTTTTTTCAAAAACTTTCATAGAAGTTCATGAAAAGGTAACCATCAGGCTTTAAAAAGGGTGTTTGAAGAGGGACATGCAGTTGCCAATTCCTCCACCTTTGTTTTGCCTCAAGTTATCTTCCAAAGCCATTTTGCAATGCAACAAACAAGAAAAAAAACAAGAGTTTGAATAAATCTGAATAAGGATTCAAAAGCATATTCCATTTTCTTGGCTCCAAAACACCCACTCTGGTCTGCTCACTGGCCAAAGTAAAGCCACAAAAAACCTAACAAGTTCTGAATTACTAGTGTAACAAAAGTCTGAGCATGTTATTTTCACCAAATCATACATTTATGCCACATTCTCTGCTAGTTCAGAAGACACAAAATAAGGAAAGGAAAGCAACGAACAAACTTTCCAATGCTAGAACATCTGGAAACAACAGGTCCAAAATACCTTGCTTGATTTAGTGATCCCTTAATACTTTCCAAAACACAAAGTCCAATGGATATGGTTCTCTGGTTTTGTGATGATCTACACCTACCGAGTTACTGCCTCCTCTGGAAGGAGTTTGAGAGCCTGCACAGGTTGATAGTTCTCCAGAGGCTCACAGGCTGCTGCCCAAAGCAACGGGGTAACCCGAAAAGTGGAAGAGTTGACAAACAGATGACAGGAGATCAGCAGGTTCTGCTGCAATACTCTGTCAGGCTCCACAGTTCTTTACTTCAAGCTTCTGTTCTCCTCTACGAGCACCAGTGAAAAGGAGTTGAGAAGACAAGAACAAACACAAGACTTTTTTCTTCCCTTAGAGGTCTCCCCCAAAAACTGCACAGCAAGATTAAAAATCCCTCAGTCCTCAAGAGCTGACCTCAAGGCAGCTTGGCCGATTGCACTGTGGATTCCAAGACTGAAGGTGTCAGGAAAGGGGACACTGTATGGCTATAAGGCAACAAAGGGTGAAACTAATCTTAATTATAGATTGCTCAAGCAGCAGTAATTTTCCTTATGGTGCTTCTAGAAATTTTACTTTACAGAAAGCTACACGTTCTCTCTCAAACTAGAGCACAGTAAATGAAATTTGTTAAAAATAGATACTCACAATAGTAACACTTAAGATACAAAACACTGCAAATTCTATAGCTTGCTAAAACTTGCTACTTTTAAGTCAAACTGACCATCATATAATGTCATATAACCATAAACTAAATACGGACCATAAACAGTGTCAGAACCACGGACTTAACAGAGATAAAATACTATGTGGAATTCACCACACCTCCTTTCCTTCCCACTCCGCCTTCCCCAAAAAACCACCCCACCTGAAGTCTTCAAACAAAGTGAGCTAATAGGTCGGGGAAGAAGGCAAAGATGCAGACAGCAAATGGAGACAGGTAAAGGGACCTCAGGAAGGAAGCAAGCTGTTTGAACCAAGGCAGTCACTGGAATTTCCAGCAGTATCTACAAGAAGTTTCTTGAAAAATGTCTCTAGGGAAAAAACGAATCTAAATAAAATGCAGGTGTGCACCAGGAATAAGTTAAAAGTGTTCTAGAGAAGCAAGAACTTACTGCAAGAACTTAAGAGCACTAACATAAGTCAGGCTTGCAGTTTACAGCCAAAACTTAAGATATTTCAGGTTGTTTCAGTTCTGTGATGAAGGAAGAACGTTATCCCTGTTTTAGCAAAGCACCACCTTCGGTTATTGTTTTACCATCACACATCCCAATTTTTATGTTCATTTTTTTTAAAAAAATGAAACCACCAAACAAGCATAAGTAACATGCTGCATAAGTAACATAATTTAAAAGAACAATTTACAGAAGTGGGTTGAATTTCTCAGAGGATAGCCACCTAGACCAACCCTGCTGCTCAAAGAGGAGTCAGACAGCAGAAAAGAGTAAGAAGCTACAAAAGCAGTAGTAAACTGCAGGATATTCCAGTTTACCAGCTTCTGAGACTCGACAGCAAGGGAGGCTACCAACGAACAGACCAGTTGCCACTCCTCCTGCCCATTTTTTAAAAGGTGGGTAGCAACTGTAGCTGTACTTCATTATAGGAAGCAGAAGCTGCATGTAAGAGAGCTGTATACTAATTTTTGGAAAAGCAGACCTTTTCTTTACAGGAACTTTCATACATTCAGTGAAGCACAATGTGCCACACAGCTATTAAGTAACTATATTTAACATATCATTCTGACACTTCACTATCAAATCAGTAAACTTTCTTGTTTACACATGTGTCACAATTTGATATTTCCCAATTTAGGGTAAGCTTTTCTCTATTTGTCAAGATTCTCTTCCAGGCAGTATGGCAGACCTCACTGACGGGAACAATCTATTATGGATTCCTAACTAAAAAATCTATACACAACAAAACTAGGGCATCACATAAAAAGCTTCATCTTCATTTCAAGAGTGTAAAACGTTTAGTGAAGATGGTAAATCTCCAACTGATACAGTCTTAGATCTGTGCAATAACCATATTTTTTAATTTCTAACTACTTGTTTTGAAACTGGAGAGCCAAGAGATAGCTACAGAAAATGTGTGAATTTCCTTTTATCTCACTTTATGCCTTAACCTAACAAACACCAAAAGACA
>VXBJ01006861.1:169394-191311 GCA_013400055.1 Nycticryphes semicollaris
ATAAATAAGCAATTGTGGTACAAAATCTCAATGAATTTTCAGATGGCTATGAGTAAATTCCAATAGAAAATTCTTCCCTGGCTACATCACTCATTTTAGCTCCAGGGAAAAACGGATTCCAAATATCTAGAAATAATAAGCATTTGTCAAAGGCTTTGAAATTAATCCTGCCTAGATACAGCACTGAAATAACTATCACATCATAAATGCTAAATATCTTAAGAATCCTTTCATACATCTATGTAGAACTGCAGGAATGATCAAGTATCAAATAAAAAGATAAAGATGTGTTGTCCACCTTCCTTCACAGATGGGACTTCCATGGCTGCAAATTTTTTTATGTAGGTTTTGTAATGCACAGCTAATTGCTTGCACTGATTATACTAACCTCTAAAGGACAAAAACTATTACTGCAAACAAAAGAAGTTAACAGCTTGTTTTGATACTGGAGTGCGATGTAAGGTTCTTTCATGCAGCAATTGAAAAACTTAAGTAACATGGAGGATCAGATCATCCACACCAAAACTGAACAACAACGTTACACAAGTATCCGGTTCCGGTTCCACAGTACTTAGAACAGTTTGTTTTCCATATGAACTTCAAACAACGCAAAAATATTTGCATTTCAGTCTCATTACACTGAATAATATATTAGTCCTATATTTTGGCTACTTAACCATCTTCATAACCTTAGTTTTCCCCTGCAGTCAAGTTTCTACTCCTGATCTTCAAAGGCCCTGCATTACTCTGCAATGTACAAATTGCTGACTTTTTCATGATCTAGATCAAGCCCAAAAAACACAGATCGATACTCATCCTTTACCCTAGGACACTTTAGAGATATCCACAAAGCTATATTAGAGAGGGTCAGATACATTTTCTTAAGAGTAAAGCTACCCAAAAGTAGCTGTATGTATGGCTGCATCCCCCTCACCCATCTTTAGTGCACACTTTATCTTCCAAGAATAGAAGATGTTCATGTTTGTCCCTCTTCCAGCAGATGCAAGCTGTGGCATGTGGTAAGCACCAGCATAATAGGACTTAGGGTTGTTATTGCTTTATATTATTTTATTCCACTTCCAATAACTGTGTACCCATTTCCTGAGAAGTTTAAAATGTTCAAGACTAAGCAAACACTTTATCACCTTAAGAGTTCCCCATAGACACCGCATTTTACAATATCACCCAGAATATAATCATAGAATGGTTAGAGTTGGAAGGGACCTTGAAGATCATTGAGTTCCAACCCCCTGCCATGGGCAGGGACACCTCCCACTAGAGCAGGTTGATCAAAGCCCCATCCAGCCTGGCCTTAAACACTCCCAGGGATGGAGCATCCACAGCATCTCTGGGCAACCTGTTCCAGTGTCTCACCACCCTCACAGTAAAGAGCTTCTTTCTGGCATTCAATCTAAATCTTCCTGCTTCCAATTTAAAGCCATTACCCCTTGTCCTGTCACTTCACTTCCTGACAAGGAGTCCCTCTCCAGCTCTCCTGTAGGCTCCCTTCAGATATAATATGATGAAAATTTCAAACACAGACTTATCCAGCATGAGGAAGAAATAAATTTCATAAGCAGTAATCAAAGTCTAAGTAGAACACTTGGCTAATCCTATTTTAGTGTCACACAGCACTTTCCATTCTCATAATCAAGACGCTTCATTAAGGCGATGGAAAGATGAACTTCTTGCATAAAACAGGTTATAGACAATAAAAGAATGGATTAAGCATAGAAATTCATCCCAAGACACTAACACTAAATAAAATCCCATCTGCTAACTGGTCTTATACATTAGATATATGCCATGTAATGACTCAGGAGTATGTTACCTTGGTTTTTTCTATTTTGTATTCTAAGCCAAACAGTAATTTCCTCCAATACTACATGATTTTGCAGCTACGAGGGAACATTTGAGGTATTTTCTACATGTCAAAGACAAACTGTTATGGTCCCAACTGGCTTTAGTAACTGTGATTAATTTGAAAAAAACATTTCACCAAACTTTTTATATTTAAAACAGCATCAACAAGCTTCCTGCATTTCTAAATTTATTCCCCATTTTACTGCTAACTTGCAACATAACTCCTTATTTCTGTGTAATCCACATCACACTCCGCTTTAAAACCTAATCAAACATCCTCTCCAAACACCAAGTACAACCCACTGAGAAGTCTGCAAACTCCTCCAGCTTCTGCAGTAGGATTCCTGGGAACAGGTGCCGTAGACCAAAGACAATAATAATATTTAGCCAAAAGCCACTTGATAAGGAGAGAAACAGCCAGATGCAGTACATGGTGTTTGTTTTAACCCAGGTTTTGACTTGAAAAAAAAACTTTAAGTCAAAATTTTTTTAATCTTTAAATCTTAAAAATCTTTAAGTGAAATACTTCCCATGAAATTAGTGGTTTGGGGATCTTACTCAAGTCTTTTGTCAAGCACAAACTCATTAAGCAAAACATTCACTTCCACAGACTGGACAAAATATACACATTCTACCCTGTGTAAGTATTCTGCTGCTGGATGGATTAAAACAGAAAAACAACACAATTAGAAGAAAGCTATTTTCAATACTTACAAACCAGAAGTTCTAAATAAAGTCAGAAAAAAAAAAAAACCAACCCCAAACCCTAAGCAGATTACTTGTCTCCTTTAGGGTTTAGTGACCTGTGACGTGCTTGCTGATCTGCAGGGCACCTGATACGCCAGCAACTCTAGAAATCCGCAAGTCCTGAAAAACGTGCTCCAGAATTTATTAGTAGCCTAAAGTCAAATTCCTCCTCACTGTTACTTTTGAAAAAGCAGCAGTGTGATGAGGGAGTGTTGTGAAAAAAGTTACACCACGCCTCAGAGTCCTGGTAACACTCTTTAAAGCGACTCCTCATGCCCTGGTTGCAAATGTGACCACAGAGGCAGGAATCAAGCTCAACTGTCCGTTTCGTATTTCTTTTTATTTATTTTTTACTGTCAAGACAGTGCAGAGCAGCTTTGACAGAATGGGAAAAAGCAGCATGGGGAAACATTTCACATCTTTTATTCTGACTTCTTTGCAGGCAGCAGCAAAATTGAGAACCTGGTAATTTTAAGTGCTTGCTACTTGCCTATTTATTCATTAGCAAGAGCTAATGGAGTTATCCACAGACACTCTTAGAAGGGTTATCACAACAGAGGGCCTTGAGGCAAGGTGACTGAGGGAGAAGCAGGGAAGGAGGCTGCTAAAGGCCATCCCTCCTCCCGATACCTGCAGCATCCTGCGAAAGGACAAACATACTTCAAATTCCATCCCATAACCACTAAACATATTTTTATGTTTATGAAGAAGAACTAGCCTAGAAAGGCCTGCAGTGTACCCTAACGTACAGCCAAGGATTTGAAATATAGACAAGCAGGAAGAACAGAAAAATCCAACTGCTGAAGTTTCTTTTTACCTCACCAGTGCTATTATCACTACACTCTGTACAACTTCGGTGCTTCAGCGACCCTCTCCCTACAACCACTTCTACGGTAGGTATTGTGTGTTGCCAAGAAGAATCGTTCCTATCAAGCAACTCTTGACACAGGACTTTAAGCTCACTCTCAAATATTTTGTTAAACAGGCATACAATTTATACATTTTAGAAGATTTAAACATCAGAAGCTGTCGTCTGAAGCTTTAATATTTAAAGCAATTCTTTTCTTTTTACAGGCCTCCTGGATGTTTGCCAGCGGGGCTCTAATGCCAGTGCTATACATCTAAAAATGCTATTTTAAGGCATTGCTGTGCTGACCATTACATTTTTCAACCACGAGAACAGCTTCCTGAAAAATAATTATCATGGATAAGTGTTTTTGTTGTTAATGAAACCATAAATATCTTGCTTCTGCTTCCATGACATCTTAAGTCCTGACCTACGCTTTGAAAGAGTAGGGCAGTTGTTAGAACTTCCCCTACTTGAAAGATACAACCACCTCTAAACTTTTTTTTACTCCATAAAGCCAGTAACACCACTACATCCCAGCTAGCTTTTAGCAGCCACAGGATCAATTGCAATCATGTACATTTCTATTAACAACAGTCCAGTGTACGGCCTTCTGTACATTTGTTTTTCTATTTTTCTCTATTACTTTCCTCTCTTGCCCTCACGCTTCTGTTTTCAATAAAGTGCAAATTAATAAATAATTAAATAAATCAAGTTGTAGTTTATTTCCAATTTGGAATAAGATAGTATGGAGCAGTATCCCACCTTCAATAGGTGCCAGCACCAAGCATTTCAGAAGACACCTCAAAAGGTGCAAGAGGTAGCTACAGCAGATCTGTCTCAAAAAGATGTACTTGCTTACCCTGAATTAGCTACAAGTAGTCCTAGAAGCAGAAGCCAGATGTTATTTACTTTTCCACATACTATTATGATTTTGTAGTTTCCTACATAAGCATACATAATATACATGTACTCACACACCTTTAAGTGCAGCTAACTTATCTGCCTGCACTGGCATCTTGTGGCAATATGCTCCGCAGACAAAATCGTTCTTAAAATTAGCCAAGGCAATTTCACCCATGTCCTCTTGTTCCCAAACTGAGGGCACATAAGGTCCAGATCACGTTCTGAATTAGTTCTCATTTATAATTTAAGTACAAAAAAGTGGGTATGTTATCATAGCTCTAGGCTCCTTATGAGTCATTGTCTCAATCAGAAGATGTAGGTTTACCATTAGCTTTAGAGATTTGTTTCTTAGTTCAGGTATTACTTCATCATTTCATTTTGAATTCCTTCTAATCCCTGTAGATCATCTTTAGTCATTTAAAAAAATACAACATCACAATTGAATTCTGAGATGTTTTAGGACAAGCTCCAGCTACGTAGCGGGCCTTAACTCATGAGCTTTTTGTTTTCAAAGGCTGAAGTTAAAGCACTCACTTGATTTACAAGATGAGGCATTCTGGGCTTTGTATTTGTCCACACCAAGACCAAATTAACATTTTGGCACATTTGGCAACAGGTTCGAAACTCTTAAACATATTAAATCGTCACAGTAATAGTGGGCAAGAGTGGTAAATCCGTAGGAAGGCAGAACCCATCACTTAAGACAATCCACTGTAATTAGAGAACGTATGTGTTAAGTTAAAGAAGAGGAAAGGCACTGGCCCTAATGCCGGCTACGCTTCCTGCTGGCACCAACAGTTAGGAGCAAGCAAACCTGGCCTACAAGGACAATACAAAAGGCTTCTGCTTAAGGAAAACAAAGGGAAAATAATGCCAAAGGAGATCTTCCCACAGTCTGGCAAGAAGAATTAGCAGCACACAAACTCACCGTTTAGTAAATCACTCAGACCATCTTTTTCCTTATCCCCCTTCCTTGCTTCCGCTACAAAGACTCACCAACAGACTGTCTCCTCTTCCTGAGCCAAAGTACTGGCCATTGCTTGAGAGCTATTGATCAAAGTACAGCAGATGCCGAACCAAACTGACAAATGGAAAAAGCACAGGAGACAGTGCTAAAGCTGAACAACTATAAGACCCCCCCCCTTCCAGGCTTAGAAACAGGATGTATTATTAGTTCGAGCAGAATAATCTAGTTCTACAAGTGTTGCATTTCGCCAACACTACTGGGAAAGGAGCAAAACAAAGTTTTGAAGCCTGTACTTCGGTACATAAGCTGAACGTTACAAACTAGGAAATCTTAAAACGTAATATGCAAGCACATAAAGAATGCTAACCTGGCAAGTCTACAATTAACATCAACAAATTGCTTCCGTTACTTACAATTCTGGAAGGTGCTGGCCTCAAGACTTAAGCTTCAATTAAAATAGTTACCTCCAAGGATACATAGCATCCCCACAACACTTGGTCACACCAGCCAGACTCTAGAAACTCCACTTGAGCTGACTGAAAGCTTCTCCGCTAACTACTTCTTCCTCTGGCCATTAGCCACGAAGAAGGAGCAGATACCTTCCCAAGACATTATATAGAAGGTGAGAGGCATATGTTTCTAGCTACCTTTCTTGTACAATGCAGTGGAGATTCTGAACCTTTAGCAAGATGCTCCAAAATGCAAACCTCAATTCAGGATTTTCCAAGCTCTCCACAGGGCTCTATTCGGCTTCCTTTTTCAGCAGCACTTTCTTCTACTATTGTTACCAATTACTCAGATGAATTAACACAATTATGTCCTTCAAGAAGTTCAAGCTGCCAAATCATCAGCAGCCTTCCTGGCATTTTGATTGCCATGTTTCAAACACTTTTTATTTCATTTTAGTTTTCAGAAAAGCCAGAAATGAAGACACAGTCTTAATTTTCATGTTTTGTGTCTGTGCAATCCTATCAACCCACTAACATCAGTATAGTTACAGACAGAAAAACTGCTTACTTCACTAGAAAAAGTTGCAAATCTCTTTTCAGACACTGCATTTCAAATCATTATCTTACCAGTTTGAGATTACAAACAACCTTTGTTTACCACTTAAGCACAGTCTTACAGAAAACTGGTCACTTTCAATGGCAGACACTATAATTAAATAGTATTCAGACATGGCTTGATTTTCCTTCATAAAGAAAAAAAACTAGTTTTCCCAGCAATTATGTTTGCCTGGTACATTTCTTCTGTGGTCTCTTTAGGGAGAGCAGACTACTATTGCTACTTACTTCTTTTAACTCTTATTTCTGAAGCAAAATGTAGATCTTTCCATCAACTTCAAGATTTCTGAAAGGGCTTTGTTTCTAAATCTTGCTTGTTCATTAGAGGCAGACAACGTAAATCAGTGGCTGAAGACATGCAATCGATGAGCAAAAATTAAAGTATCTCAACATGCTTGAAGTATTTTGCACAGGGACAAATAATTTTAATAACTTTATAATGAAGTTATACCTAAAATAGATTATATATTTAGTATATAAAATGGTACAGAAGGTAATGATTTTTCATGTTATAGTTACATTTTTAAGAATAGTGGCCAAGAAAGTTGAAGTTTTTAGTAGAAAAGGCACTGTTTAAGAAGTTCTAGCATATAACTTAAAGAAGATCTCCAAATACATATTGCAATTTAGTACAGGAAACAAATTTACACTTGAACATTTCTGAACACAGACCTCACAGTGCCAAGTTGCCTATGCCAAATTCCACAAAGCTACATGGCAATATTATTTGATGAACGCAATCTGCTTGACTGTTCTAGTGGTCACAGTAACATAACCATGGGAAGACTTGTCTGCATACACAAAGGCTACAGATTTAATCCAGAAGCTATCAACTTTCCTCTTGAGGCACAGATGGCACATCAAGTGACTATCATCAAGTAGTTTCGTTCCAGAGCTATCTGACAGCAACTTTGATAACGTAATTCTAAAGAATGCCTATAAATTCATTCAATTATAGGCTTTTTAAAAGTCAAAGCAGAAGAAAGAAAGGGTGTTTGGGATTGTGGATAACTGTATGGATCTTACATTGATCTGACCTCTCATCTCATATACAAGCTCCATGATTTACATAAAGATATTTCAATGTTTTGGGGAATTCCTTTGTTGCTGTTGAAATATAAAAATGAGTAAAACTTTTTAGATATTTATAAAATGTACATGTTCTTGAAACATTAACAATGGCTTAGTCTATCATGTTCAGACACCGGGTAGGAACTCCTTTTAAAAATAAAACTCTAAAAAAAGCAAGCTTCTTTAAACATCTCTCCAATTAAGAAGCATCAAGACTGAGGGTTCCATGGCTTTCTTAAACACTTTTTAGGTCACTAAATATGAAGACCATCTTCGATTTGAAAATACTTTTGAACACTTAATTTCCAGCATCCTTTAGAGAATCCTTTGGAGGACTGTTTGTGATGCTTTCAGACAGAACACATTCATCCAATCACAGGCACTAAAAAATTATGTTACAAATATTTTAAGTATTTGGACAGTAAATATACGCATTAAAGATTCACAAAGATTGGATTCCGATGGTCAGGCAAATATAAAAATTGAAGGAAATTACTGCTATAACATGTTAACATTTATTTTTCCCCTTCCGTGGAGCATAGTGCTCTCCAGAAGCTGCAAATAGCTTCATGCAAATCATCACCTACCATTTACATGTTAAACACCAATAAAATAAAAAAGGCTGCTCAATTACTTCACTGTGCACCAGCATATGCAAACAGCACTAAGAACACACAAACACATGTTCAGAGTACAGTCAGTGAAACCTTACAGAAGGTGCTACCCTATGCTTTCATGACAAAAGGATGACTCAAATATTTCAACCCAGTCATATTCCAGAGATGGTGTAATTCACTACTAACAGGGCGCTTCAATCTCTACAGGAATATACAGATTATTATCCTGCTTTATTGCTCTGTTGTTTTCATAAACCACTACAAACATTTAAGATTTTGCCCTCTTTAAAGGATGACCAGCTTAATCACATCAGAAATTGTATCAACATCAGACAGCAAGTCCCATAGGAGCACCTTTTCTGCTCCTTGTTATAATCAGCAAAGCGGAGCCCCAATTCACAACTAGGCTTTTTAGCTACTATCCCATAATTGAGAAGAGGCTGCATTGCCAACAACTGCTTGTACTTGGCTCTAACACACTCGCCTGATACTATTTCAAAAATTAAAATCCCTTTCCCTGCTAGAAAAAGAAAGAAAAAAACCACTGTCATAGACTTTTCACACCTCCCTTCCTCCCTCCTCTCTCTCCAATCACATACGTGCTCGGGAACTCCTCTCTAACAAGCTATTACAGAATTGGAAAAAGTCTCACAAACTTGGAAAGAAAGAAGAGAACATGGAGGCACAGGCACATCCTGCACCATTCCCTGAACATTTATGAGTAACTTGCCATTTCACCCAATTTAGGATATTAGGTCTACTAAAGAAACACTTGGCAGTGCAGTACGCTGAGCCATTCTTAACATAATAACCTCATTCAATAGATTAAAGAGGTGCATTTATACCTTGAATTCATTTGAGTGCTACAGTAAATTATTTAACAAGTACTTAAAATATGTAGTCATTACTTATGGTTCCTTTTATTTTATTTTCACTTGGTCTTATTTTTTAAGAATGCAAGAACTGAAACCGTATGAGCACCATTTGCTCCTTCTCTCCCAAACAGGTCTGTTCAGGGTTTGGTTGTTGGATTTATTTATTATTTTTTTTTTAAGGAATTAAGGTTTATATGTTCTCATATACAGATATACAGCATTCAGAATTTTAGACCAAAGAATTTAAAAAAAAAAAAAAACAACCAAAAAACAAAGGAATGAATAAAAATATTTAGTAGACATCTCAAGTTAAGGCCAGGTGAAGATTTTCACTTAACAGCTAATAATATAAACCATAATGTTGAATACAAACCAATTACTACTACAAAATCATTCCTCGTCAGTTGTCAGAGATGCTGAGTTTTGAGTACCCTGTACTGCAAGTGACATGAAGGGACAATAACAATTAGTACCACACGCAACTTTCCACACCCACAACAATCATGAAATACCCTGAGTTGTTCTGCTTCCCCTTACGTGCCTTCCTATAGGGCAGACACTGCTGCATGAACCCTCAAAAATCCTAGAGGAAACAAAAGCATTCCACTTCTGCCAAACACAACCTGGAAATAAGAATTCAAATGCTGTTTTAGAGCCCACAGAGAGACTTCTTCAAAGAAATATGGAATCTTTTCAGATGGTAGAAAAACACATTATGATACTTTGAAGTTTATACCTACATCCTGTAAAATTACCAAGCTGAAAATAATCTTCCAGGAAATCTATAGAAGCTGGATTGGTTTTTTTCTATGCTTATCCCAACTCAGAGGGAATATACGCAAAACAAGTCTCTCATAATTCCGCTTCCGCCATGAGAAGTTTTCGCTTGGTCTTCTTTAAAAAGAGAAATATTTCAAAATTGCAGTCACAACAGGAGTGAAAGCAATCATCCATGAGTTGTTTGGTCTATTTGTAATCACAGTCTTCATTACCGACTACAACAGCACTAAATATTTAGAGACACAAATTTAGTGTGGTTACACTCTGAATTCTTCGATTTCTACCATTTCTTATATGTAAGTTATGACTGCCAGTCATCATCTCCCTCCCATCTGTACACAACTGTGACAGAGAGTTGGGTGAAGCGAAGGTCAGAGGAAGCTTAAACAGCATCTGAGTTTTCTTTCATCTTAGCAGGGATTTCATCCCTCTACATGGTACGGGGAGTTCAAAGTTACTGGGAAAAAACATTAAAGGGTATTGCTATACCACACATTTGTTTACAATGACTCAAAGGAAAATACCATTTCTAAACCAAGCGAGAGCAATTCACCACTGATACTAAGTCCTGAAACATAACACTTTATGCAATTAAAAGGACTGCTGACTGGGGATGTAAGCAACAAAGATTAACACTCATTTACCAACAGCTAGGACTGTTACTGACCCAAATTAAAAAAAAAAAAAAATTAAAAGTCTGCAAAAAATGTTGCAATTTACATTTGATTCGCACCTTCTGATCTTATAGGAATAAACCAACTGTAACACTGAGAATACAGAAATAAGCATACCACTGCATGCAGAAATCACCTTATCTGCATAACTCATCTACAACTTTTTACTACTACAGCATAGTAGTAAAAAAAAAATAAAAATCACTAAATACAGTAAGACACTGACTATCGTTGACTGTGTATCCACATTTTCAGCAGCTTTCAGTACTGTCCCTGCGCTTCAACAACTGCTGGAGAAGTTCAAATCTTCATATGTAGGAAGAAATCAAAGCCCTGAAAAGTTCCTGCTGAATATCCATCCTAATTAAAAGAACCAAAAAAACCAAACCCCAAACCCCAAAAGACACACAAGCAGAAGGCTGGACAAGTATTTAAGTCACACACAAGCTCCAACAATTTGCCTGGCCAAGTGGTTTAGCACACATAAGCAGCAGGTTAGAAAACACTCTAGAAACAACTTCCGTTTGCGATCGAATCTATACCTTACTAGAAATTCTGTCTGCATTTTTAACAGACTGTGGGCCCATCTGTATCTTTCTGTTCGGCCTAAATTTACAGAAGATCTTCTGCTGCCTGTCAAATCAATTTATAAAACTATACTCCTCCACTATACTCAAAAGAATGGGTTAATCGAAAGTATATAAAGAGATGAACAAGGTATTTATTAATTTTGTTAAAATAAACACAAAGCTCAGCTTTCTGTGAAAAGAATGTTTCCTTGAGGAAAAAAAAATATCAGTGGTGCCCAAATTTGTTTCTCTACAAGGATTACAGTCAGCTTCAAAAAAAAAAAAAAAAAGTGTTAAACTTCTAATTCCTGAATGATAAAACCCCCTCAAACTGCTTTACTTCCTACCCTATTATTCTAACATACCTTCAAAATTCTGCACCCGTTTCAACTTGTACACTGCCTACAACCCCCAGCGAGAAAGGCTAATAATAAATAGTAGTTTGTTCAGGTTGCAGTTCTCTGCTGAACAAAGAAAAGCTCCGCTGTCTCTCCCGGTCCATGCCTAGCCCTGTACTGCAAGGGGAAATGTGAACTGGGACAAGAGCTTCAAGCTTGAATGCCCACAGTACTTAAATATATAATTTGTCTTGAACGTCAAAAGGTACCCAATATATGAAGCTTCACTACCTCACGAAAGCAGTATAATTTTTTTCTCTGTATTCAAGTGTTTATTAAAAAAAAAAAAAAAACAACCAAAAAAGCACATGACAACACACATTGGCCTAAGTGTCCACACCTCCATGTGTATTTTTCATGCTTAGCACAGTGGTGAAAGCTTGACTTTATATACATATGGAAAAATACTTAAGACTCAAACATATTCCTTGTTTATAGAGCCCAGTTTAAACGTTGGGTTTTTTTTAACAATCTATATAGCATTGTTTTAAACTCACAGCAGTAGTATTTAGACTCAATGCACACCTCTAATTTTACATATTGTGTAAAAAGGCTAGTGAAATTCTGGAAAATTACTAACTGAATTAAAACAAAAAAAAAAGTTAAATTACCAACAGCACTAAAACAACTTGATGAAGATCTATGTTAAGCCTGCAGAGCAGAAAAAATAAATAAATTCAAGAGTCATCTCAGAAGCACAAAAAATAACGCCCAAATAATTTCAAGTGTAATAACAAATGAACTGCTAAAATAAAAAAAAGTGAACAAGGTCAATGTGACTTTTCTACTCCATCAAAACAAGTGTTCAAGGTTCTACTTTGCAAGTGTAAGAAATCTCATAAAATTGAACAAGTTTAGTTATTAAAGCATAATGTTGCATCTCAACTGTGAGTGTTATTCTTCATTTCTGCACAGCACCAAAGTCAGAAGTCTTAAATTATTAGGTCCTAGCAAGTAATTTAGTCCATAAGGCAACCAACAATGATGAAATACCCAAACTATCACAGACAGTACTCTCTAGCATTTACACGGATGGGATCATTACAATCCCTGCCTGCCAAACATTTATACCCTCGAAATCTCTCTCTCAGGAAAGTCTACCCAGCTTCAGTGGAAGATGAAGAACTTCTGTGCGTAACTGCAGCCACAAACCAACTCCTGCTCCACACACTGATAATTATTTCCCCCTCCTTGGAGGCTCGCACAAAATGAGCTGATAAGGTTTTCTACACCACCATTTACTGTAGCACAATTACTGTCTTTGTTAGCAAATTCCAAAGACAGACCAAGAGCTGAAGTGTTGCAAGACATTAAGGCAGCAGGATGATTAGGTGCTCCAATTTGATACCATAATTATGCTGCACTTCCATCACGAAGCTTGTAACTCCGCGAATGCTTTAGAACAGGCTAAAATAAAGTGGTATCTCCAGTCACTCAAGAGCTTTTCCCATCTTAGCTTTAGGCTATGGTTTCTTGTACTATCACACTGAGAATAAACTAGTTCCTTATTTATGATGATCATTACCATGAAATACTTTACTGAATAATCTTACCCTTAGTCCCTGCTTAGTATGCTGATAAAGCATGCTTCTGCTTAATAGCATTGCCTTTGGTGGCCTAAGTGCAGTAAATGAAAGGGATAGACCCACTTTTAAAAAAAAACTTTTCAGTCACCTGCTGAAGTATAATACGTATTACACACAGTACATTTTAGTCTCATAAATTAATCAAGAACAGAAAAAGAACCAGTGCATTAAATCAATGAGAACAAAGACACACTATTCTTTTCTATTCTTACGTTTCACCTACACCAAAATGCAAACCCAGATCACACGTCAATCCCAAAAAAGGTCATACCTAAAATACACTTGCTTTTGTTACACTGATACTCAGGTGTGCATAGTTTCTTCTTCTAAAAGACTATGCTAACAACACTACTGTTTATAACTTGAGCTACTTCCTAAGCTGTTAGGTCTGAAAAGGCTTATTTACTTTATTATCCTCTTAAAGTAAACAGCATTATTAAAGGGTTGTGGGGTTTCTGTAGCACAGGTGTGCTATCCATATATCTTTTTACCTACACCAAAGCAAGACACATTAACATTTGGGGGGGTGAGGGGATGTTGTTTGGTTTTTTGGTAGTATTATTATTACTGTTATTATTTCCCCCTCCTCATAACTTTGCTAGCCTGCCACTGACTATTACAGTCATTACTCTGCTATGGCATTACCTAGAACCCAGTAACTTGTAAAGGCTGAAACACTTCACAACCAATACAAAGACTGGCAATCAGGTCATTCTAATTTCCAGATTAGCCCGTAACAAAGAATGCAACTCCCAAGACAGTAACAAAGATCGCTTTTCAACACAAAATACTTTAAAACCTTTTGTTTTACATACACAGATGATTTTTATGCACTGGCAATTTCCAAAGAGCAGGCAAAAGTGTAGTGTTAAGGACCATTTCCTGGAAATCAAGTTATCAGTCGGAGAGGTACATTCCTCAGCATCTCCAACATCTGCCTTAAATACTAAATTACTGCTTTTACTATCCCCAGAAACCTGTTGGTACTTCCTGTCTTTAAAGACAATGCAATACCAAGCACTGCAGCAACCCTCAGTTCAAAGCATATCACAGCATTTAGAAAATGCACTTAATAAAAGACAGCAGAAAAAAAAAGGTCCACCCAAAGAGGTATTGCCACCTACAGCTGGACAGCAGACATACAAAGTGCAGACCCTAAATTCCTCGTCGTTCTTTACTTAGAGCAGGGAGGTAACAAAGTCAATTCTGCCAACAATAGGTATTTTATTTCATCAGATGAAGTGAGAAGCTGGACTTGTCAGCATGACACAACAGCAACCACATTTTCTTTGCCAAAGTGCTCTCTTTTTACTCATGTGATTTGCCATCACCGAGGGCAACTATTTTTTCAAGTTCCATAAATAGCCAAATCAAAGATATGAAGATACTTTTTTAACAGTCAATCTCCTAGAACTGAAGTTGTGCAATTTTCACATTGGTGGCAAAGACTCTGAAGGAAGTTTAAACTCTGGAAAATGGAAAACAACAACACAGTCGCTAGGATGCAACTAAAACAAAATACCACCATACATCTGTGCTAAGCCACTACAAATCCTTTGTTGTGCAGTATCTTCTGAAAGCATCTTCTCCCTTTTTCATCAAATACACAAAAGCAAAAGTTACAGCAAATAAAGAAGTTCATAGAAACTCGGAATCAGCTTACAAAATAAAAATCAGTATGCAAAATAATTACTATACAAAAGTAACAATTAACTGAAACTTCCAGTTATATTTTAGTAAGCAGTAGTCAATGAACATACTAAAATCTTCAAAGAGTATTTGATTACATCAAATTACATCTGTAAAAGTTTTATTTGGACTTGATCAGCCGTCGTACTCAATACTTGCAGACATGATGAAAACTCATCCAATTTTCTGACTGTACTCTTGCTTTACAAACTAGTACTAGCTGCTACTACCAGAGATTCTCAAAGGCTGTTCACAAGCCTTTCAATTTTCACATTCAGTTTTAATCTTCCAACCTCTCCACAGAATAAGAAGCCAAAACATACACTCCATATGGAAAACATTTCCTCCACTTTTTCCCCTCCATCCAGCTGAAAAGGGATCTTTTAATAAAAAATTACCTTTAAGAAGAAGTTTATAAGATATAGACAGATAATAAAGAACACTTTACATCTCTATGTCAGTTTTATGTGTTTATCACCACCTTTTCCTCCTTTTTTGTTTCGCTGTTGGATGAAATGCATAAACAGGTGAAAATAACTTGGATCAGACTGAAGAACGCAAGCAACTCTACAGGAAACGTTGTCAAGGACAGGGAGACAGTTATTAGTTCTCTTGTCCTTCATTCACAAAATCTGCTTTTGAGTAATGGTAAACATCGTCTCAGATTAAGCTACTTTTAAATTCACTTACAGCAACCCGTATAAATACTGTAAAATACATCGATTTTTTTTTTTAAGTTTTCACTTAAAAAATAATTCAAGAAGTCTACAAGCCTGTACAAAATCTTATTGCAAACATCTATAGCATAATAAGCATTGTCTACAAAGATATAAAACTGATTTTGCAATACTAAGCATGCATGCACAAAAGAATTCACTGCCAAGTACATATGTATTTTTCCATACTTACACAAGTTTCAAAAGCATAAAAATAAAAGAAATCCTCTTCTACAGTTCTAGAGATGAAATGCTAAGCTCAAAAGACCACCTTTAAAATTGACAGGATTTAATAACTGAGCTGAATAAATTGAGGTAACTGCTGCAAATCCAAGAATCTAAACTAGACTCGTGCACTAAAATGAGTCCATACCATCATTCAAGCCAAGAAAAAAAAAAAAAAAAAGATATTTAACATCCAAAAAACCAGCCTGCATTTTTGTAGATTGAAATATTGGAAGAGATGATGGATCTACCAACATAAACACATCTAGGGCATACTCAACAGGCTGAAGAAAGACTGATCAGAAGAACTAGGCTTGGGGTGGTTGCGGTTTATTTGGGGGGGCTGGGATTTTTTGTTTTGTTTTCAATAGAGAAACTGTAGTGGTATTACCTGTATCCTCTCTTTAATAAATAGAGTCTGCAAAATAATTTTACACACAGCGTTCTGCCAAGCAGTTAATTTCTAATACCTCTTATTTCAAGTCACAGTGACAATTTAAAAAAGAAGAAATCATTCATACTGGGGAAATAAAGGTGACAGTGTTCAAAGCACATACACTCCACACTGTATATATTTAAAAGGCCATGCTCTGATAACAGGCATTGAAAGAGCTGCAAAAGTTGTTCTACAAACTGAGCAGTGCTAAAGACTTAAAGATACTGGCGCATCTTTAAATGCAATTACATACAGGTTTAACGAAAGCTGGGAGTTAATCTAAACAAGGTATTACATGGGTCATACGTTTTTTCAAAAGCACACTAAATGGAATTTTACAGGTTCTCCACTGGCCCAGTTATGTCATCACTTACTTCTTTCTCCTACCTTTTCCCTTGTCAGGTTTAGAATCACTTGGGATGTATCAATATAAATCATCAGTGATATATACGTGCACACGAGGGACACAAAAGGGGATTTTATACACATATTTACAGCATATCTGCTTCTTAAACGTTTATGTACTTCTGCAATACAGTACCCTTTGCCTCCTGTAAAAAAGGGAATAATCTCACAAACAGGCAAAAAACTCTCAAGAGAACTCTAGTTAGAAATATCCAACAGCCAGAGAAGTGAGAAGCCAAGCAGAGTAACAGCATATCTTGCACTCCCCCTTAGTAAGGGATGATTTCTAAGCACCATATCAAAAGAATTTCCAGTCAAGATGACCATACAAGTAATACCTTGCCCTGAGATACCCTGGAAGCGGAAACAGAAACAAGTTTTTAATGTATCAGGCAGATATACAAGGAGAAGTGCTGCTGTAAATTATTTAAGTGTACAAAAAAAAAGTGACCTAACCATGCAAAAAACCCACAATTATTTTTGGTCTCCATTTAATAGAGTCATATCCTGCTCTGTAAAGAATCTAAATGATTTTCCAACTGCAGCTAAACAAAAGTGTAGTCTACCTGGAGATGACAGATTGAACAAAGACGCAATGTGCATTGAAGAAGAAAGGATATGATCTTTGGCTAGCCAAATAACAGAGGAAGAAGGTATTTCTGGTTATTGTTACCCTGAGGGATTTAAACATTCTGGAAAAACTACCAATCACGACAAACAGCTAACATATGCTCTTAAAATCAGGGTACAGCCACATGATAGACATCATTTCCCAAAACAGTATCAATGAGTTTATGATTCTCTTACTCAGATGGGATCCCCCCCAAAAGCTCAGGGGGCTTTTTTGGTTGGTTTAAAAAAAAAGGCAAATAAACACCACAGGAAAAACCCACACCACAAAGCACAATGAGACCCATGAAGAGAAGGATTAGTGTCCTGGTTTAGAATGACTGAAGGTAGGAAAAACAAAACATGTTTTTGAGAGAAGTGGCTGCTAGTAGCATAATGGTGACACTGTGGGCTTTAACACCTCAGTCTGTCTTCTACCACCGTCACTTATTTATTGACTAAAAAACAATCATAAAGAAACAGTGTTGGAACTTGTTTTCTAGCACTCCTGGAAGACAAGCTGCTACTCATTATAGCTCTCTGGCATCTTAGAAAGACATGATGAAAGCCAGTAAGACAGTCAACACCTCATGATCAACATAATCAGAGACTGCTGATAGAGTTAGTATTTTCAATATTAACAAAAGAATCCAGCCTCTCCCAGCAACCCGTTTTATTAATATTTGGTTGAGGTTTTTTAAATAAAGTTTGGTCACTGGTATTACTCCTGATTTAAATTATGGCACCAAGAAGGTATTTAAGGAGTATTTCACCTTCCATTGCTATGCCATTTTTCCCCACATTGTATTTAGTGCTTTATTTTGTCTCCTCACTTGAGCCTCAGTTTTTTTTCTTTTTTGTCCCCTCCCACATTCTCAAGGCAGGCTATTTATCTTAAAAGTTACTTCTCCCGTTGATGTAGCTCATCCTTAAGACAAGAAGATCTTTAAGAGAACCACCACAGCCTTCCTGTCCAGTTGTAACGTGTATAAGAAGAGGCCCTCAACACAGTGAGGAATTTCCACACGTAACTAATATTAAAAAAAAATTGCACTTTAAAACTTTAAAATATTCACATGCATATGCTGTTGTAAGACCAGCCAGTGGTCATTCATTTGAAAAGGTGAGAGAACACGTGCAGTTTCTTACTCTTGACTGCCCAGAATTGGTGCACCAGACTCAAAGGCTCACCATCCTTCCGCAGGCCCGAGCAGCTCTCACAATGGATTCATGCTTTGAAGCAAAACCACCAAGACCAAAAGTGCCCCAAGTTCAATTTGAAGAGCCACAACGGTGCTGCTGAACCTCCCTTTTCCCACCAAACTCATTTGCCTAAAGCATCTCTTGGCTGTCAAAGAGAAGGCTTCTACATACACCACAGACTCGCAACTGGTTCAACCTGAGCAAAGTCAGTACTTGAAAAAGAGAAGCTGGGGCAGGATGGAGTCTAGGCTTGTGAAAAAAAAGAATCTACCTAAGAATAAGTATTAATTATTTCAGTGTAATAAATAATCTAAACTACAATCACCACTGGCATACCACATTCCACTATATTCTTTTGTCTTCCTCCATACAGTAGGAATATACACACTGTCACAGATCGTTAAAACACAGTTTACCCACGCAGTTGTTTCAGGGCACGATCAATACAACCCACCCCCTCAAGAGAAAAACAAGTATTTCAACATAATACCTACACGCGTTGGGACCTGAGAAAACAGTATTTCTAATTAGACAAAAAAAACATCGCACCGCTTCATGTCACGGAATGGCTGTAACGAGACCTGCAAGTCAGCGCACATCAAGCTATCAGATCGTCTCTCTTTCAATAAAGTTCCGGGCCGACTTACCTCTCATCCTCACCATCCACAAGGGGCGTTGTCAAGGGCAGCACCTTCAGCGGAAAGAGGGAGGCAGAGGATGGCACGTTGCTGCTACCGCCGTCTGAAACAGCCGATGCTCCGACACCGCTCTCGCCACCGGCAGCTTGAGGTAAACCCACCAAGGAAGGTTCCGTAGGGCGCCTGCCATCTTCCATTTGGCTTACAATTGACTGAGCTAGTGATTGTGCGGGGAACTGGGTAGAGCTGAGCGGCATCTGCTGTGGCACACTCTGTGCCACCGGCATACCTATACTTGTCGATATCAAGGGAGGCTGACTAACGCTTTGAGCCAGATTCCCATTCTGCACAGCCGAAGCTTGTGCTATATTCTGTGGCTGTCCCAAACCTATAGAAGCAGAAGGTATGCCAGGAGGCACAGCTGAACCAGCTTGACTTGGTGCAGGAACAGTACTAGCAGAAGGTATAGGGCTGACTGCAGGCATCTGCTGGCCAGTCAGCCCTTGGACTACAGATTCCACTCCTTGTGCCTGCGGCTGTACAGGTAACAAGGTGTTTTGCTGAGCAATGACCATTTGCTGAGGAAGGCCCGAGGCGCCAGCCTGTAACCCCTGCTGCATCATTCCTGTCTGCACAGGCTGCACAACTTGTGAGGATGGAGGAGCAGCCGCCGACGGCATGACTGGAGGTGGAATTTGGGTTGCAGCAGACGGTGGTTGCACCACAGCGGCTACGCTTCCTTGCTGCCCAACGTTCAGCATTTGACCACCGGTGGCTACACCTGGGATGGCTGCTGGAGCGTGGGCAACAGGCTGAGCTGGGGCAGCGGCTGGATGCGCTTGCACTGAAGGCTGCATGCTCTGCGCCTGGGCGACGGGAACCGGCTGCCCGGCTCCCACTCCTGCAGAGCCGGGCTGCATGGCAGGGGCTGGAGTCTGGAGGATCTGCTGATGTTGGATGTAGTCTGGCATAGCCCCCGTAACAGAGTTTTGGTTCACCGGCTTAACGTGACCCGTGGCCATCTGCGTAGGAACTGGCTGTTGCTGCTGCTGTTGCTGTTGTCCGTACTGCAACTGCGGCTGCTGTACCACTGGCAGAGTCTGCACAGGCTGCGCGGGCTGAGAGTAGGGGAGCTGCTGTTGAGCCATACTTTGCATGGCAGGTTGCTGGTGGCCCAGAGATGGGGATACACCTAGTATATTAACCGGGGCTGGCTGAACCCCAGTAACAGTGGTTAGACTGGCCTGTGCAGGTGGTTGGACCCCTGGCTTCTGCTGCGGATAGTTTACGTCTTGAGAATGCAGCTGGACTTGTGCAAGCTGTGATTGAGAAACACTCTGTGGTATACTAGATGCTGGAATTGCCGGAGGAGCAGCGCCGCTAAAATCCATCTGCTGCGGACCCACACCTTGAAACGCTTGCTGCTGTACCACAGTAGGTGCTCCCATTTCTCCGCTTCCCACACTTTCTGTATAGTGACTCAGTGTGCTTACATTGCTGCTAACAGAACTCCCACTGGTGCTCTCCCTTTCAGAAGTCACTTCAAGCGGGTTTTGTTTTATCGTCTCTACTGCTTTGTTTACTGCCACTCCTTCGGAAACGGCAAGAGTGTTTTCTTTATCATAGAACTCAGTGCATGTCCATCTACCTTTTTTGAAAGGTTCAGAACTAGAATCTAACTTTACAACCCTAAACCTTGACGTGCCAGATGCGGGCTGCTGCTGGCTTGATCCCACTGCCATTCCTGCAGTTGGATTAGTAACATTGTTAATGACACTAGAGGAAGCACTCGTACCATTGCCAACACCACTCAAGATATTCACATTAACATTGCCGCTACTTCCAGACAAAGCATTTACATTACCAGTACTCGTGATGTTGCTTAAATTTATAGTACCAAGCACATTGCTTGCCACACTAGAACTACCACCACCCATATTACTTAAGGTACTAGTTCCAGTAGCAGGACTTACACCTAAATTGCCAGGAGTACTTGTAGTGCGGATATTAGACACAACAGATGCCGGGGAACCAGTGGATGATGCAGCAGAAACTGGTGCAGTTGATATAACATTGTCAGAGCTTCCAGTTGTTGATAGTTTTCTAAATGAGGGACTGGGCGGTGGTCCTCCAGAAATCGGGGCACTGCCCACCCCAGGATGCGATGGATGATGGTGTCCGTGATGGTGGTGGTGAAGATGGTGGTGGTGATGAACATGATGGGGGTGAACACTTCCGTTGATCACAACACTCTGCTGTGGGTGATGAGGCAGAGGAGCATGCTGCTGAGGAAGATGAGGCTGGTTTGGAGACACAGCCCCAGGAGTCTCTGCCTCTTGGAAGTTATTTAAAGTCTCTTCAGAGGAGCTCCTCTCAGGTTCTCCCAAGTCAGTGGCCCTGGATAAAGAAACATCCAAGATCTCCGAAGACGACAGGTCTTCAGTGTGGGACTCATCCAGGTCATCGTAGCTTTCTGTATCTTCAGCTATGCTGTTATTAGAGCTCATACTAGCTGATATTTGAGCAGGGGTCACACTGGTGATTTGGAAGCCACTTTTCTTTTTCATTTGAGCTCCAGTCTGTGCGAGAGGCTGTGGCTGGAGCGCAGACTGCGAGAGGAGGTTCAGGCTTTGTGGAGGAGGGGGTGTCGGCTGTGGACCCGCCGCTGAAGATGCTGCAGGAGACGGAGGCGGCGGCTGGACCAGCAAAGGCGGCTGATAATCCTCAGCGGAGAGGGCAGCGCTCCCAACGCCGGTACCTGGTGCAGTGGGAGCAGTAACGCAGCTGCTGCCGCTGCTACTGCTGCTGCCCCTTCTAGGAAACATTGCCGGGTGCGCCATCTTCCTAGCACTAATGTCTGCGGCTGAGTCAGGCTGGTGCATTGTATCGGGTGTATTTTAAGAGTGCAATTCCCCCGGTATGGAGAGAGACAGACACACACACGCACAGTTAGCTTTGCGCTCACGGCAGGGCAGAGAGACACCGCGTACAAACCGTCCCCCCCACCACCACCACCACCCCCCTCACCACCA
>VXBJ01006861.1:191353-238381 GCA_013400055.1 Nycticryphes semicollaris
TCCCCGCGGCTCGCCGGTAAGAACCGCCCTCCCCGCGGCGACCGCCGCCGGGCCGCCGCCTCCTCCTCCTCCTCGGCGGGGTGAGGGCAGCTCGGCAGGGCCCTCAGGGCAGCCCGGCCGGGCGGCCGGCGCCCCTCGCCATCGCCGCTGTAGTAGTAGTAGTAGGAGAGCGCAGATACGTACAGGACTGGCGCACAGCAGGGCGGCAGCGGCAGGCTGAGCCGGGCAGGGACATCCCCGTCAGTGGCAGCCCTGGAGCTGAATCATTTTGGATATGAAAGAGACGGAATAAGGAGAGGAGAAAAGCAGCAGCAGCAGCAGCCCGACAAGAGAGTCCATGAAAAGGAGGGAGGGAAGAAGGGGGAGCCAGCCGGGCAGCCTCTCTCTCCTCCCTCTGTGTCTGGCTGTCTCTGGAGGAGGCTCCGCTCCGCACGCTCTTCCTTCCCCCACCGCCTCCTCCCCCTTTATAACAGGCGGCACCCGCTCTTCCTCCGCAGAACCGCGCCTGGGATCAGTTCTCCTCCTCCCGCCTGCGCGGCTGCCCCGTCCTTTCTTCCCTTCAGGTCTCTCCCGGCTTCCCCGCCGCCGGTCTCTCCCCCGCCCGGCCCCGTCTCCTCACGGAGCGCTGGAGGAGGGCGCTGCGCTGGGCTGCGGGGGGGAGGAGAAAGAGGGAGGGGGGAAAGCTCGCCAAAGGGGAGGGCAGGCGAGAGACAACGTAAGATGGCGGCGGCCGCGCATGCGCGCCCGTCCGGCAGACATAAAGCCCGTCTGGCCCCGGTCGGCGGAAATCGGCTGGGCTCGCGTGGCGGAAATTGCCGAGCGGAGCCGAGCCTGGGGAGGGGGAAGGGCAGGGTACAACGAGGGGCGTCCCTTTATGGCAGCTCTCCGGGATGGGGAGAGGGCAAACCTGTGGCTATGGTGGGCAAGCAGACACCACCACCACCTCCCGCCCTAGCCACTTTGTCCCTTCGGGTGCCCCTCTCCGCCTCTTCCACGGACTGCAGCATGACTGTGCCTCACATGACCCACCGCCTCCCTCCCTTCCCCCCTCTCCTCGGCTCCGTTGCGGATTTATTCAAGTTATTCATCTCTTTTCGCCTTCCTCCCCTCCCTCGGTCCAGAATATTCCTGCCCGTTCTTTCCCCACCCCGCGCATGGGGGAAGAGGAGGATCGGGGGCCGCCCTCCCCTTTGTGCCTCCCCCGGGCGGGGGTCGCCGTGGGTGACTACCCTCACGCCCCTGAAATGGCCGCTGTCCCCGGCGCTCTCCCCGCTCCTCCTGCTGGAGCGGGAGGGCTGTGTCATCGGGAGGTGACTGGAGGCCCCCGGGCGCTGCCACCCGGGAGGATGGAGGTCGAGCCTGGTGCCGGCGAAACGATGTGGGGGACGGCGGGGCTGTGGCGGGGACACGGAGAATGATGGGGCTGAGGGGGGAACGAGGCCCGGGGGCGTCCGGGCCAGGTGAAATCGTTTAGCTGTGACAGGAGTGTGAGTGTGGAGGAGCTTCTGGTGAGAGCTCGAGGAGAAACACAAAAGGTATTTTTAAATTACTGAACGGAATTGAGGTGAAATCAACCAACCTTCCTCAGTGCCAGGCAGAGAAGCTTGATGTGCCCATCATGGTGGGGCTACTCCAGCTCTTCCCCCATCCCAAATTGAGCTTCTCCTCATCGTGGAACCACGACCACCTGACTGACCTGTGAAGATGCTTCAATGCACCATCAAGTCCACCTGGAGATTCTCCTTCGTGTCTTTGTGGCTGCTGTAGCGCATGGAGCTGTGAGTGCCCAGCAGGTAGGCAGGTATCTCATGGCCACACAAGCCCCACAGATCTGCACCATCAGCATTGCTCCACCTCTGCCATCAGCAGGACCCTCTCCAGGAATGTGATAACTTGGGCGTCCCACTTTCCTATGGAGAGGTGGATATGTTCACACCCTCTCCCCCATTTCTCCAGCAGCCTGGTGATAGGGTACCTGGAGAGCTTCTGATGATGTCCCATCCCTGAAAGTGCTCAAGACCAGACTGGATGGGGCTTTAAGTAACCTGCTCTAGTGGGGGGTGTCCCTGCCCATGGTAAGGGGATTTGAACTAGATGATCTTTAAGGTCCTTCACATCCCAAACCATGTTATGTTTCCCACCTCCTGGCAGCACATCCTCATCTCCAAACACAGACGCCCATGAGGTGGTATAGGTATCTCAAAATGCCTCTTTGAAACTTACCCAGTTTGTATGGAATAATAAAACGTTCACAGGACATGACTGACTCCGGCTAATTCTGTAACCTGGCTGCAAAACCCGTTGATTAGGTCAGTCATCAAGGAACGGTTTTCTGCAGTGAATGTTTAAGCACATGAAGAGTAGTAGATTTTTAATGGCAGAGAAGTTGTCAGAGTCCGAGGTGTTATATCATATAGCTGAGTCATTAGAGAGTTCTTGTGGGAGATGTAAATGTTAGTTCCTTCAGGCAGAGAGGAGATTTGAGTCTCCCATGTTCAGTGCGTGGTGAGCTACTAAAAGCTGTTTTTCTGGCTCCATTTTGTGAAAAGGGTGAGGATTCAAGGTCACACATGCAGTGAGAGCTTTTGCAGCCTGTTCCTGAATTTCACCCTGCTGTCTCGCCTCTCCCTGTTAAGCTAACTTATCTAGCTCTCACTCAATGTGGGGACATGGGCGGCTTTGAGAAAATCCTGCTTTTTGCAGCCTAATTCCTTCTACGTCTGGAATGCAGACGTGCAGCTCAGGTCTTCAGGTACCTGAAAGGTAGTCTTGCAACTCTGTGGCTGTAGGACACTGGTTGCACTGAACTGAGTTGCAACTGAATGCTGAGCCCTACAAAATCATTGACATGCAATTAAATAAGATTCTGCCTTTTTCTGAGAGCAAGACGGTATTATTCTTTAAAAATTATAATCAAATAGAACAGCTTGAAGACCATGCTACCTGAACGTGAGCGCTGTACGGGAAGGAGCCTTCATGTAACCCTCACGGATTTCAGGAAAGCATCACAAAGGTACCCCCAATCTGTCTACATCTTGATGCAACAGTGAAGCCTTATATGTGTCTTTAAAGAGATACTCACACGTGTAAACATTTTTTGAGATGAGAGCCTGAGGTTGCAAGCCAACTTCCATTATAAATTCCTGTTCTGTCTGCTTATAACTTTCCCAGCACAATTTCCTTGAGGAATTAAGTCTTCTGTGATTAGTCCCAGCTCAAAGATGGTTTTTTGAACAAAGTCCAACTACTTTTAAAGCACATAGGCTATGAATACAGATAAATCTTTTTGAACCTTAAAAATCTATGCAATAGTAACTGAAAAAGGGTTGAGCTACAAAGTTTGTGTGTACCCAATAGACATTAACAAGCCTAAAGAAGTAAAACAGTGGCATCGTAATTGGTTAAATGTTGGGTTTTGCACATGCTAACTTAATAACATCTTCATTTTGAAAAGTCGGTAGTCTTTGGGGTTATACTTCCTGGTTCTTTAAAATGAAACAGTGAGACATTTCTTTAAATTGACTCCACGTTATTCTTTTTATACACAAGAGAAACTGAAGAAAAAAAATGAAATTTAGATAACAGTGTTCACATATCTATCCCCTTGCATAATGTGGTCACTGGTCAGTTAACAGTCCAAATGACAGTCTAGACTAGAGAAAGGACATCTGAAGTGGCACATTTGAAATTAGTTTTGTAATGCGGTTAGTAAATATGAGTGTTGTGTTACACATTTTTTTCATTGCTTACTCGTTTTCATTACATGTATGCTTACCCTTCTTTCAATTTTTGTAAGACTTAGTCTAAGCATGAAAATGGGATTCTCAAATATTTTAATTCCTCGTCATATCCATCAAGGTTTATGAAATTAAAATCAAGCCATTTAAATTGATAATTTAATTGCTATTAATTGTTTTATTTAGTTGTTCAAAGTGGGAAAAGAAATTTCATCGTATACCTCATGTACAAAGCACCAAATGTTGCAAAATTCAGCCACAACAGAACTGACCACCTTCACTTACGGACAGAAAGTGAAATTACTCCATAGCTATTCCAAACAAGTCCCCCTGCTGTGTTTTTTAATAAACTTTATCAATTGACTACTTGGAACCAGAGTCCTTTTGTCACTTGCTGGGCCCAGCACCTTGTTCACCATGGTCACTGCTCACGGCTGCAGGGCAGACCAGTCCCACAATCCCATCATTACCTCAGCTGGAAACTGAAGGCTGCTGGAGGGTTGCCAGTTGCAGAGGAATCCCCTTGGATTGCATCTCCTACATCCATGCTTCCGAAATGAGCACGCACAGATGGACTTGATGCAGCAGCCGGTGCTGTCAGGTAGGGAGGGTGAGTGTCCAGAAGAACTCTTATTTCAACCTTCAGATCTTATCAGGCGTCTTAGTGCAAGAGAACAAGATCTTCACAGTGCAAATATTTGAGGTCTGTCTCCCATATATGTAATATTTCTTCAGACAAGCCTTGTTGCCACCACAGATTCTCTAAGGATACCAGAAGAAGCAGTATTTTAGTATTTTCTTTCTTTGGCTTCTTTACTGTGTGGCACAGTTGTATGTGTGGTAATTCATGTCTTTCTGCAGAGTAATTATAAAGTCAACAAACAGGATTACGATGGGGTTTTTAGTCAAGACAGTCAGAATCATGGCAAGTCAGCCTGATACGTGTTTGAAATCCCATGTGACTGCTTCATAAATAATTTTTTTAAAACTTAAACTAAAAGAATTCTTTATGATATGAAGCTGCCACTGTTAGTTTAGACAGAAGGTTTTTCTGTGCTCATTAATATTGCTGACTGTAGTCTCAAAGATGATTTGCAAAGGTGTATGCAATTTTCTTTCTTCCTTCTCAGAGAAGTACTCCAGAAAATTCTCACCTTTCAGCCCTGCAAAAGTTGTAATTCTGCTTCTGCATTTTCTTAGAAAGTTCAAGTCAAGTCTTGATCTTCCTTTCTTGTTTTGTTTTTAGTTGGCTGGTTAGTTGGTTGATCGGGTTTACTGGCTGATTCCAAAACGCCTACTGAGACATTTTTCAGTCCTTATTTTAATTCTTGTGAAATAACATTGAACTTTTTGCAAGAGGGAAGTTTTCTCACAAGTTTCTATAAAACAAATGCTTGCAGAAATTCTAGCAATCTTTTTAAAAAATGTATTAGTCAGGCCTATATACTCAAAATTGTATCTTTCTAGATCATCTGAAAAAGTTGTTTTAAATTATTTATCGCACCTGCACTTGGCCAGTGGGGACAAGTAGGTAGTCTTTTGCTGTTGTTGTAACGGGGATTACATTTAAATTCAGATTTTTATTAAAGACTTCTAGAAGCTTTTGTCATCTTCTATAGGCTTTAAGACTCTGTGCGCTCTCTTGTAGGAGCGAGGGTTAAAAGTATATCCAGCCTGTGACTGATGCGTTACCAGCCAAAACATCACCATGATTTTATCACTGTTACCATCTTGCTTTCCTTTATTTCTCCGTTTTTACTTGCGGTTGTAGTCATCTGATGAAACTGCATCTTAAAGAAGGAGCAAGTTCTGGAAAGCAGCTGTAATGGATGCAGTTCCATAATTAAATGTTTGTAGAGTGCAGGCCTTGGATTGTTAACTGTTTGATCTTTAATTAGTCAGCAAAGTGGTATATATAATTAAGCTGAAGATCAAATGAAATAAATGATCAAATCATTGAGAAATGGTCCAGTCGTTAAATAGACCCTCCTTTTTTTACCTCTGGAAAATCTGTGAGCAAAGTGGCAAGTCAACCAGTTTTTAGATTAGTTTTAGTTCTTATGAATTAATTATAAACATTTGCGCAGGACTATTTAATAGTGTTGGAAATGTGAGCTCTTAGCTTGTAGTTCTCAGTCACAAAGATTGCGTGGATTTGTTTCCTTTTGACTGATCCTAACCCTGATAGAGGAAAGCACTTAAGAAGATGCTTTGTTTAAGAACAGACTGTGTCCCCTGACTATACTGGGGGACATCACATTCCATGATGTCTAAAAGTTATGCACTTCATGTGTGTTTTTCTTGAATGATCAAGGGTGAATGTGTCTGTTGTGATAAGGCACAAATCTTTAAAATCTCAGGCTAGGAATAAATAGAGGGATTTTTGAATTTCTGCGCCCCACCCCCTGAACCAACAGGCTTGTTTGATGCAGAATTCGTTGGAAAAGCAGAATGTGTAGTGAGTTACTATTTATCACAGCAATGTATTATTTTTCGTTATATTATCACATAGTAACCCAAGGCAGATAGGCTGTCCTAGTTGTGAAGGGTACAGAGAAATCCTTCCTGAATTCATTTAATTGTCTGAATCTTGTGTATCTAATTTTCATCTCCCTTTCAACTGTGTCAACAGTATTTCTTCTCATCTGAAATATATTCTGTGGAAGCAAATATTTGTTTGCGCAAACCCAGAATTTTCTATTGGACAGTACTTGAGCAAACTTAAACTTTGGTTTTTATATGCATTAGCCGTAGTGTAACTGAACTGCTTACTGAAAGCAAGCACAGACTGGTCACGAGCACAGCAGAAGCAAACACCATTTTTCTGAGTAGTCACTTGGTACATTTTTTCCGTAACTCCAATAATTAAAATCACATATACTGTGTTATATCTCTGCCAAAGGACATAGAAACTTACTCACAGTAATAGTAAATTTAATTCCTCTGTTTCTGTGAGGTCTTTGGTTTGTTTCCCTACTTTATAATATATTTTTCAGGCACCTGCCCTTTGATTATCTCTGCATTTTAAATTACTGTGTGTGACACCTTTGCTTCTGCACACATACACTGACAAGCCCTGAAAAGTCAAATTAAATGTCCTTGTGACAAAATTCAGTGGGAAACAGGTTTAGGATTTGCAACTCAGGCACTAGAAAAAAATTGTCTTTATCAATTTCAGGAGAACAAAAGATGTGCAAAGTCCTGACAGTTCAAACACATAGTCGGAGGCTTAACTTCAGTCATGTGAATAGCCCTTTGACTATTAACTTTTGGTCACTGAACCCCTAAAAACTTAACATTAAATGTGTAAATATTTGTCAGCTCAGAAGACAAAAAGATGAGGTATGTGCTAGGGTGTGATCTTACAGAGCTTTAGGATTATGTTGACCTTTAGTTGGTAAGAGCATTGAGTCCTTATCAAGAAGAAAGTTACTACATATGTCACCAGACCAGGTATTCTGCAATATTTTTTGAAAAATGCTGACTTTTTGTCTGACAGGAGCTTTGTGTCTTAGCTTAAAAGCCAGCCCTGCAATATTTCACTGCTTTAGGATCAAGCCACGTTACCACGTTTCCAGTTTTACCACTCATTAAGGCATTTTAACTGTTGTTAGTAAGAGACTAGAAATTTGCCCGTTTTAAACAGGGCATCAAACAAAAAATCATGTTTTTATTGATTAGAAAGTGCTTTATTTCTGCTCAGTCTAATACCTTTATTAGTCATTTGGCATGGAAGCGCTGATGAGAGTTGAAAACCCACCGGGGTTTACTTGCCACGTCTCGCTGCCAAGTGAATTTTTAGATAATAGATGAGAAAAGGCAAAAACGGTGTCAAAGCAACGCCTCAGACCGTGCTGATCAAGGTGCTCGTCCTACTTGAATGAAGGGCAGTGTGTCAGTGTGCCTGTCCTGTGAGACAAAATACAGTGACGCCGTAAGCAAGGGAGTTGGTTCCCAACACCCCTGTCTGGGGTCTCTCCAGTGACGCAATCGTCTCTTTTAAACCATCTGTAGAGGCAAATGATGGTCAATACACATTGCTAAATCCAGCTCAGGAACATCCAGGGAACTTGTTCTCGAATTGACACGTGTCTTCTCAGCAAGTAGTGAGGATGGTCAGCAGGGAGTACTGTGTCCAGCTCTGGAGTCCTCAACACAGGAAGGACGTGGACCTGTTGGAGTCGGTCCAGCAGAGGGCCACGAAGATGATCAGAGGGATGGAACACCTCTCCTATGAAGACAGACTGAGAGAGTTGGGGTTTTCAGTCTGGAGAAGAGAAGGCTCCAGGGAGACCTTATAGCGGCCTTCCAGTACATAAAGGGGGCCTACAGGAGAGAAAGGGAGGGGCTCTTTACTAGGGAGTCTAGGGATAGGATGGGGGGTACTGGTTTTAAATTGAAAGAGGGAAGATTTAGGTTAGATATTAAGAAGAAATTCCTTACTGTGAGGGTGGGGAGACACTGGAACAGGTTGCCCAGAGAAGCTGTGGATGCCCCATCCCTGGAAGTGTTCTAGGCCAGGCTGGATGGGGCTTTGAGCAACCTGGTCTAATGGGAGGTGTCCCTGCCCATGGCAGTGGGGTTGGAACTTGATGATCTTTAAGTTCCATTCCAATTCTAACCATTTTATGATTCTATGAATCCTTGGTGAGAGGACTTCTAGCAACTAACTCCCGGTTGATGTGGGCTGTGGGAGATGGTAGCTTTTTACTTCATGCATAGAGGTAGAAATTAATAGGATACAAATTAAATTCACAGACATGGAGATGAGAGGTGGTGTGGAAACCAGACAGATCCAGGAAATAACACACGGACTTAATATTTCCAGAAAAAATGCATTTGCTTAGTTCACACACTTAATAAACACAAAATTAGATGCAATTTTGGAATATAAAATGGATGTGAAGTAACATTTTTAGTGTTTGGTGACATTTGTAAAGATGATGTTGCTGGTGTACCCTAGGAATTGTAATAATTTAAGGACACTGTGGTACTGGAAGTATATTGGAGAACTGGAAATAGTCCAGAGAAATGCAACAAAAGTGATGTTGGAAGGAGCTGGAGTTTCAGTCATAACGAGCATTTATTTTCCAAGTGTCTGCGGGTCGAGGCATTAAATCACAAGATAACATTCCCTGAATGTTTAAAGGAGGGGAGTGATATTTCAGACCCAGATTCAGCTCACCCCCCGTGCTGTACCTGAGTTGGAAGTATTGCTGTAGAACTTCCCGTAGAGAACAGGAACCTTTACCTACAACCTCTGCATCTTCTGGAGCTGCTCATTCCTCTCCATTGACTGCCCAGGGTAATTAGATGTCTAGTGTGTGTCACTCGAGAGGGACCTAGGGTAAGGTGGGAGGTACGTGAGCCAACGGCATAAGAAAAAGAATATTTAGACTGAACAGCAGAACAAACAGTCCTGGTGATACATTGGATACTAACAGTGAAATACAGCCCATGAGAAAGTGATAGAAAATCAATGTCGGGGACACTTAAATTCAGCCAGGATAAAATACTAAAGAATTGCCTGTAGAGAGTGATCCAGAGAGGGCTCATATGATCTGTAAGATTATTCCTACCATTAATATATATTGTACTCTTTATCTGGCAAAGGACAATGATCTATAATTTAAGGCTCTTACCCGATACCAGGATTAATGTGACAGCTGATTATCCAGTCCGGGAATGAATGTGATTTTATTCCTTCAACATTATGCTGGGGAATAAAATCACATTATTTCTGTAGATATATATATGTATGTTTGTAAATATATACATACATTTGTAAATATTTATTTATGAATATATATGCATTGTGGTACATATATAGATATATATATATGTGGTGTGTATATATATATATATATAAAATTCTATTTTTTTTCCCTAACTGAAGCTCGGTAGTGCTTTCAGTGTCTGCTAATTGACACTTTTGCATCCCCCTGCTGTCAGACACCATTAGCAGAGGGTGCTCTGAGCCAGGTTCAGCCCGACCTGGGCAGCCAAAAACTCCTTCCAGTGCTTATTGCCTTCCTTCTCACAAAACTGGACAGCTCGCTCCGGTCCACATCAATGCGACCTCCCAAACCAAACACTGGCAGGTAGGTGAAACCAGATTTGTGGGTTCAGCCCTGGCTATTGTAGACCTTGCCTGCTCTTCCTTGCTCTGGCATATGCTGTGTTTGGAGGCAATGATGGCTCTTCTTCATTTAAAAAGTGTTCAGGAAAACCAACTCTGTATTTTACAGATTTCTTAATTGTTCAGCTTCTATCGACTGTGCTAACATACCTTTAACCTGTCATTTAAATTATATACTGTGTTCAGCACACTGAAATACATTTGTTGCTGTGCTGATTCTGGGTGGTTTTTCTTCATTTGTCTTCTATCCTACTTTACACTTCTTTTCTCTAATTCTTTCTCTTTTCTGATGCTTAGATGACTTTCTTTCTCTGTAAAGCTCCCCCTTAGCTTAGATCAGCTCTAGCACATCTAATGCTTAGCTGCCACCACTTTCAAAATGCTGCTTTCAGACTTCCAGTTAGACCAGCTTCTTCTCGGGTAGGGTCAGAGAGAGGTTACGCTGAATCTGAGCTAATCCTCTGAGGCCTAGAAACAGGTTTTTCAAGCAGAATAAATAACTCTGCTGAGCCATTACGCTCGTTACAAAGTGTTAAATAGCTGATTTCAGTGTTTTTGTAGACAATGATGAGTGAATACTGCATTTTGTTTCTTTTTTTAGCCTGCTTTCCTAAGGAAACAAAGCTTACACAACTGTTCTGCCTGGCTGTCCCTCTGCTTGTCTGTCAGCCTCTCTTTAATAACTTTGAACCTGTTGGTTGATTTCAGGCTGGGATAGAGATCACAAAGGTATGTGGGCCCTAAAGTTCACGTTTCACCAGCTTGGGAGAGGACAAAGTCCTACCAACCCCACTCTACTGGGACAACAGGCATCTCCATGGCCATTCGGGGTGGCAGTGGCCACAGCATCGCAGTCCAGCCTGCAGGCTCTGGCCAGCCACCCCATGTCCCTCCCCAGGGGCAAAGGGCTTGAAGAAGGGAGAGTTCTGGTAAAGAGAAAAGCATTGATGAGGTGGGAAGGACGGAAGCTTGTTCCATACAGGGGGACAACAGCCTGCAGACAACAAAGTTTCATTTTTGCTGTTGTTTACGGAACAAGTGTATTTATGACAAAGAGGAAGGCATGCAAAGACTCTTCCTTCACAAGAGTCTCTCTCGAAAAGAGTGTATGCACATCATAGGCTCACAGGGCGTATGTATTTGTTTTTCAGTTACATGGCTCAAAATTTGGATTAGGGTCACAAGGTTCCACTGAAATGCGAACAAGAGATGTTAATATTATTGCAGCAGGAATGTTTGACTTGGTTCTTTGGTACCCAAAATACAGAGCCTAGAGCTTACAATTTTCAGTGTCCTCCTGGGCATTCAAGTTTCCAGCTCCTCAGATTCTTAATCTGCTTCTCAGCATTGCTACAATTTTCAGCTGTTTATTCTTTCAGGAGGCTGGTCTCCAGATATCCAGTGTCCAGATACCCAATATTTGTCCTCTGTCTCTCTGTGCTGTGGAAGATGAGACTTTGCAGCTGCTGGTTAACAGACTTCATAGTCTTAAGATTTTAAAGTCTTCATGTTTTAGCTCTGAACCAGTAATAGCAAATAAGGTAAATCATCTGATTCAGGTGTTAAGCAATAAAGGTGCACATAATTACAGTGTCTCAAAAAAAATTAACACAGCGACAGCTAATACAAACAAACGAAAGAACAGAATATGAACAGCTACATGAATGCTAAAAAAACCAACTCATGCATCTGGCATCCAGGGCTGAGAGTTGCTGTATTATATCTGAAATGGGTTGCTGGTGGGAGTGAATACTAAATAAGGTGCTGTCATCTAAACAAGTTGTTCTGTCAGCAACAGGTTTAATGAGGCCTATTTCTGGGGGCTTTGCACTTCATACTTGGATTCACCATTGTCTAATATGGTTCCTAACTTTTGCAATGGATGGGGCACTCCTAACCCCTTTCCTTTGGAGTTTCTGGGCCAGTGACTGTACTAAATCAAACACTCCCAGGGAACATTCCTGGCCTCTACAGTTCGATCCTCTGTACTGTCAGTTGTCTGAATGTCTCCCCCGTGCCCCGCAGCAGTCTCCCAAACAGCTCCTAAACACAGTCTGGGAGTAAGCTTAGGTATCCTGGTTTGAGGCCATTTCCACCAGGTAGTTTTTGCATTTGGTCACCTTGTTTTGGAGGGCAAGAGCATTTAATAGTACATGGTTTGGGTTGTTCACTGCCTGCTGCACTTCATGGCAGAAGATGGTCCTGGAAAATTTAATGTAGGAGTGTAGACATAGTCTCAGGTATATAATAGGGCTATGACCTTTTCTTTGTAACTACTGATACACTAATAGAGCTTTTATCCATTAATTAACTGCCTATTTATACAGACCCATAGGAAATAAGCATGCTAGAAATCTCTGCTGTCCTATCAGATTTGGCTGGAAGCGGCTGAGAGCTTCACAGATATTAGTAGGTGGTGGACAGTGATGGGAAAGAGAACTCACAGACATGCAAATTTACACACACATGTACGTGTGCCTGCATACAGGCTGCTCTCACAAACCTTTCCTAAGGAAATCAGGCTAAAAATACGGTGGACAAGCACAAACTCATCAAACTTGGCAAGGTGAGCTCTGTCACCAATCTTGGCTGTTTTGATGTAGTTTAATGGTAAAGTTGGAAGGGACCTTAAAGATCATTAAGTTCCAAACCCCCTGCCATGGGCAGGGACACCTCCCATTAGAGCAGGTTGCTCAAAGCCCCATCCAGCCCTCTGATCATCTTTGTGGCCCTCCACTGGACGTGTTCCCACGGGTCCATGTCCTTCCTGTTGAGGACTCCAAAGCTGTACACAGTACTCCAAGTGGGGTCTCACCAGAACAGAGTAGTTTAAGGTAATTTCTCAAGCAGCTTGGGCCTTCAGAGCTCTTCATTTGGTCAGGCCCCTTGAATTACTTCAATTGTACCGAATTTTAAGCAGAAAAAAGGCTACTGAGAAGTTTTTGAACACATTTAACCAGGTCATGTAGCAAATGATCTACAACTGTGGGTGTGCACAGGTGTACGTGAGCTACTGCTAAACCAGCTTGGGGACTCCCATCAGTGTAGCAATCCGAAGCTCAACACTGACAGTTGAAGCCACTTGAGTGATGGAGTAAATTCTTGGTTGATGAGCCTGTCCTGAGCTTAGGCTAATGCATATGTTAGCATATGGAAGGTGCTCTAACAAGGTCAGGTCATGGATATCTCAGTGTGGCCTGCACCCAAACAGGGTCAGCATTCTGCACAGTCTACAGGTTCTGCTGTTGTTGCTGTCCATTTCCAGCCTGAAGTGCCCTCCTGCCCTTTGAAGTCGCAAAGAAAACCTTGAAAACATGGCCCGCTGTAAACTTAGGCAGCAAATCTTCCTGAGCCTGCAGGCAACTGAACCAAAGGTTGCAGGCAGCGAGAAAATAGCATGTGCTTTCTGTAGCATGAAATCTTCAAGAGGAGAGTTTAAGAGGTCAAAAATGTTATCTGGTTCACATCTGGTCTCTTTAGTAGATATAGTTTATGTTCACAGTCTGAACCTGCTTCTCTTGCTTCCCCTGACATACCATCCTTCCCTTCACACCACTCCCCCAATGCGTGAACACTGAATTGATGATATGCTACCAGCTGTGCCTGCTTTATTTATCATGCACGAGGGGAAGAAAAAATATGTGAATGTTTGTTTTTCACCTGCATTCTGAACGATCTTCAAACAATCTGCGCTGAAAAGGAAAAAACGTCCTCATAAATTTCCATGAGGACTCGTGAAAGTCCATGTTCTTCATGATTGGGATGGTGATTATGATTATTTTTAAAAAAAAAAAAGAAAAAAAAAAAACAACAAACCAAAAATCTCTGTCAGGAAACAGCAGAAGATAAAGGTGGCAGCCTTAAAGACAGGAGATATAACTAGCAAGGATACAAGACATTACAGGCTGTCAAGATGGTATTGTTCAGGGCTGTCAGAATTAAAGACAATTTATGCATTGTAAGGGCAGGCTAAAATGAAGGCCTTGCAACTACAGAAGAACCTAAACATTATAGTAGTCTAGCTGCTAGAAATATCTCATTGACTGAATGTTAATGCATCTGTGGGATTTTCAGGAGTGCACATTGAGGGCAGCAGAAAATGGAATGGAGTTTAATCTGGAAGGAGACAAGAAAATTATGTCTTTCTCTCTTAGAATCAAAGCCAAGGAGAATTTGGACGCTTTCCATTACTTAGGACTGACTCAGCCTCTTTTTTGAATTTAGTGTAGTCTCTATTGCAGAGATGCCAACAGAGCTATCCATCAGAATGCTGGGAGGAAAAAGCACAGGTGCTCTCCTGCCCCAGCTATTTATAGGGAAGGCTTGCAATCACATGTGATACAAATGCCCTGGTTGAGTTTTTACATTCCAGAGCCCTAAATCCAGCTCTTTGGCTGAAAACACAGCTCAAAAATTCTAATTGGCTATCGGTTGTAGCTGTTTAGCAAAGCTGAAAAAAACAGGAATTAAATTTAGCTACAGGAGGCTGGGAAAGGAGAAATAAATTTGTGAATCTTTGTAAGAAACATAGAGGTTTGAGAGAAAGTTATTAGGGCACTAAAGAATTTCCATGGTATATTAGTATAAATATAGTAAGATTTTATCAAAACCTTTGCATCTAGTCATATGCATATTTCAGATGCAGAAAATGCTATAGTTTCTAGCTACAGGCCAGGATTTGGATTGGCACATCTTTCATTAAACTGCCCAGAAATTTTCTATTTGTTCTTTTGCTGTTTAAGGAAATCCCAGGTAAACTAATTTTTTCTATGATGATGACTGTTGCTGTAGGGTTTTGAAAGTTCTCATAATTTGTTAATTTTAAGGCTAAAAATTATAATAAGTATAAGAAACGTCTGGGATTAAATCAGAAACATTTGCAGTCTACTGAAAGAATCAGTTAGAGCTTTGCATAATCACATGGACATGTTGCCTCTCTTCTCAACATGACTCAAAATGTCTCAGTTGCCATAATAATTGTTTCAGTATATATTTAACCACTTCTTTAAATAAGTCCAAGCAGACTGCAAAGACGGCAACAAATAAAGCAAAATTCAGATTTTTACCTGTCTCGGGAATCTTCCAGCAGTTTTGCTAAAAGTGATGTGGAAATGCATTGACCTACTTTGGGAGAGATCTCCACAAGAGTCTTACAGGACTTAGAGTCTCTCTGCTCTGTTGTTATTGCTTTGTGTATTCTTTGAGCCAGTCATTTCTTACAAAGCCACACAATCAGCTGTTAAATTGCTGGTGGACAAAAAAAAGTGCATATTTAAAAGGGAAAAAAACCCAACAAACAAAAACAACCCAAAAAACCTATTCTGTGCAGAGTGATGGATGCTGCTTGTTCAAAGGCAGCAGACTCTGTGCAAGCTACCAGCTCACCTGAGAAAGTAGTGGGAAAGACAGCATAAACCAAGGGCGTGGGCAACAAATCCCAGGATATACGGTTTTGCGGGAGTACCAGATGTCATGGATCCTCTTCCTCAGCTGGTCCAAAGAAATCACGCCCCAGCAGTACTCTGTTCTGCCTTGTGTGAAACCCCGTCTTTCAGAAAGGCAGTTGAGTAGCTTCAGGGAGCTAATAAGGTGGCTCTGATTATACCCAAATTTTGGCAGCAACAGCGTTTAATTCTGTGCCCCTTGTTTCCACTGTGTCCCCTAGCTAACTAATGTTACTGTAGGGATCCGACGAAGATTGGCTTCCTACTGATGAAAGGCTTTTTCTACAGAGCACAAGTGCCCCTGCCAGAGAGGAGCCCAGCAGCGCTGTCCTAGAGCTGTGTCTATAAATACAGTTCTGTCACCATTTTACTCCTATTGTTCAGCTGCATAGTAGAAAGTGAAAGCCCTACATCTAATATATTACTTTTTTTTTTTTTAACCTAGTTTCCCAAAGATTTGAAACTTGGGTAGTCGGGTTTTGTGAATGCATATTTTTTCCCATTTTTTTTTCTCTAAACCCCAGCAATTCAGGCAATGAAGCTGGTGAGGGGTCTGAAGCACAAGTCTTATGAGGAGAGGCTGAGGGAGCTGGGGTTGTTCAGCCTGGAGAAAAGGAGGCTGAGGGGAGACCTTGTTGCTCTCTACAACTACCTGAAAGGAGGTTGTAGGGAGGTGGGGGTTGGTCTCTTTTCCCAAGTCACAGCGACAGAACAAGAGAAAATGGCCTCAAGTTGCACCAGGGGAGGTTCAGATTGGATATCAGGAAAAAAATTTACACCAAAAGGGTTACCAAGCGTTGGAATAGGCTGCCCAGGGACGAAGTAGAATTGCCATTCCTGGAGGTATTTAAAAAACAGGTAGACGTAGTGCTTAGGGACATGGTTTAGTGATGTTTTTTGTCAGTGTTAGCTGGATGGTTGGATTTGATGATCTGAATGGTCCTTTCCAAACGAGACAATTCTATGATTCTAATTATTGCTGAACGATATACAATTTCTACCATATTTCACCAAAAGACGGAGATCCCGAACACCTTTAGTTTGTACAAGCTTAGTGCAAGTAGGGGAGAAAGGTTGTCGTGTAGCTTTCACTCCTGATACGACATGAGGGTGGAGGGAAGAGTGNTTTCCCAAAGATTTGAAACTTGGGTAGTCGGGTTTTGTGAATGCATATTTTTTCCCATTTTTTTTTCTCTAAACCCCAGCAATTCAGGCAATGAAGCTGGTGAGGGGTCTGAAGCACAAGTCTTATGAGGAGAGGCTGAGGGAGCTGGGGTTGTTCAGCCTGGAGAAAAGGAGGCTGAGGGGAGACCTTGTTGCTCTCTACAACTACCTGAAAGGAGGTTGTAGGGAGGTGGGGGTTGGTCTCTTTTCCCAAGTCACAGCGACAGAACAAGAGAAAATGGCCTCAAGTTGCACCAGGGGAGGTTCAGATTGGATATCAGGAAAAAAATTTACACCAAAAGGGTTACCAAGCGTTGGAATAGGCTGCCCAGGGACGAAGTAGAATTGCCATTCCTGGAGGTATTTAAAAAACAGGTAGACGTAGTGCTTAGGGACATGGTTTAGTGATGTTTTTTGTCAGTGTTAGCTGGATGGTTGGATTTGATGATCTGAATGGTCCTTTCCAAACGAGACAATTCTATGATTCTAATTATTGCTGAACGATATACAATTTCTACCATATTTCACCAAAAGACGGAGATCCCGAACACCTTTAGTTTGTACAAGCTTAGTGCAAGTAGGGGAGAAAGGTTGTCGTGTAGCTTTCACTCCTGATACGACATGAGGGTGGAGGGAAGAGTGACATGAGGGTGGAGGGAAGAGTGCAAGAGAAAGAGAGAGCAACTAAGGATATTGCATAGAAACCTTATAGTCATAGCTCTCCCAAATTCCTCAGATGCAGCTGGGAGGCACGCAGCTGCGGGGAGCCAGGCTCTCCTAGCCCTGCGCTGCAGCAGCCGTGAAGGGTGGTTGTAATGCCGTTACTAATACAAAAGCATTATGTGATGATGACTTTAAAATACTGACGTAAGGTAGGCGGGGAGGTGACACACCAAGACCCACACCTACCGTAACACCCTAACGTCTCTACGGAAGGCCAGTGCTATTCTCCCGCAAATCCAGAGGCTGTCAAATCGCTCTGTATGTAATGCTCTGTGTGATAAGCAATGTGTACATTGCTGTGACGCTATCACAAGTTCCCCCGTGCAGGTCATGCCATCTGGGAAGGGCAGGCTCAATCTGGAGCAGGAAGGTAAGCCTGGCACCGGCTGTACATCCCGCATCCACGCCACTTTTAAAACATACTTAAGGCCTTGCAAAAATAGTGCAGGGTTCCTTAGTAGCTTAGTAGAAGAAAAGTCCATCCAAACTTGAAGGTTCATGGGCACAGAGTGAAGCCCTGATACTGTTGGGTGCAATGGCAATCTGGGGAGATTGGGGTACTAAACAAACCAGAATCGGCTGCTCACCAGTTCTGTCTTAGACTCCTGTGATTAACACCATGCTTCAGAGAAAGTTCAAGTGACAGCGTGGGCATAGGCAGCTATCAAACACAGTTTAAGTTCCTGGGTGTTGGGTTTTTTTAACGTTTTGCTTCCATGGCAGTGTTTCCAACTCATAATCAAAGGTGCAAACCTTTGCCTTAGCTATACTAAAACTAGCTGCTTTCATTTGGAGAGTGTCCAAAGTGTCCAAAAGGGATTTGAGTGAATCTGATGGGTTGTGGCACAATCTTTTTTTTTTTTTTGTCTCTGGTAGAACCAAGCCAACATTTGCAGGCAGAGCCTGTGGGTACCTTCAAGCCCTGAGCAGCTCAGCAGTCCCAAGGCACATCTCCTATCAGAAAAGTCAGTTTAAGAGTTTTACAGCAGGAGAGGTGCACAGAAGTCTTTTGCCTGGCTTATCTAGTGTGTCTCTAGTGGGGCAAGTGGTAAAATGACATCCCACAGCACTGAGAAATGTATATCATGGCACTGTGTGTTCACAGTGTTTACGGTCACGGGTGAGTTACCTGAAATATGAAGACCAAGAAATGCATGATTTTGAAAAAAAAAAAAACCAAACTAATCCTATTTTCTTGAAGTGCTGCAATAGCACAAGATAAGCTTATCAAATCAAAGCCTAGCTCCACTGAAATCAGTAGGAGTTTTGTTCGTGACTTCAAAAAAAAAGATGGTAATTTTGCCGTAAACAAGTTTATAGCTTTCCCAAGGTAGGGACTACAAAGTGAAACCACATCCCTGTACAGTAGACAGGTATTTGCCAACTGGATTTGGGTTAGGATTAGAAAGAAATAAAATTTGTTCTGTTCTTCCCTTTCAGTCCTCTAATTAATTTCTGCTTAGTTCCACACTGCCTTTTTTTTTGCTGCAAAGAGCAGACATTGAATTGGGATTGTATGTGTTGACAGTCCTGGCTTGAGCCTCCCCGCGGGTTGGCTGAGATTTAACAATACATTTTTTTCCCATGGCATTTTCTGTCACATATTTTTTTAAACAAACACTATTCTGTCAGCTATAGAGAGCAAGAAGAAAGATGCGCCGTAAAGCAGCAAACAAAAGGCAATTTCAGGTTTAGCATTTGCAAGATTGTATAATTATACTGGCAACTCTCCTTTTCTATAATCTCTTTATGAAATGTATATTCTATTTACTGTGCAATTCAGAGGAATAAAGGCAATTAAGGAACACTTCATTAAAAAGAATGACTCAATTTACCTTTGGCCGCAGACGCATAAGCTTTACTGACATTTTACAGAGTCACTGCCAACAGATCTGGACTTTGGCTTCAATTTAGAGGAAACAGACACCTGAAAATGAGCCCAGCTGTGCATCTACTCCCTGCCACGCTAGCTGTGAAAACTCTGAGGAAACGTGTGGAGCCGAATGATGTCATATGGCACATATTTGGTGCCTTCACACATACCATGGTACCTTGTGGTCAGGAGTAACCTGATAAAATAACCCATTTTTTTCTGAGAGAATAGCTTTATGGTGCAATTTGCTGTTGACACCGTTGGTCCGAGCTGATTCCCTTTGAAATCAATGACAGAATTCCTGTTGTCTTGAACAGGAGCAGTATGGGGCCAGGAAGCCATCGAGCTGAACCACCACACACCACTTTGAAAGTCAAGGAAGCGTTAAGGTCAGAATAATAATCTTCATTAAGAATGACAAAAATCAATGCAATTTGCACCGTCCAGCTATTCGTCTTGTTGTACATGCAGATTATCTGCATCTGGTTATCACATTTTCTAATCCCAGCCTGGCACTGACTGAAAAACTGCTTTACAAAACATACAGCCCAGGGCAGGAAACTCCATAAAGTCAATGTTTTTATTGCTTTTCTTAGTGATGCAACAACCTTCTTGTCATGTAGCTTTTCTTTTCTTTCTTCTTTTTCAATTTTTTTTTTTTTTTAAGAGAGGGAAAAAAATAGATATAAGATGATAATGCAATGATTGCTGGTTGTCCATGGAGAAGCATAAACTTGATCCAGGATTTGGAATACAGCTGAGAAAACTGCTGAGATGGATCCTTGGTGTCATGTGAAGCAGATCATTGTGGGACCCTTTGCAGAGCCTCTCTGTGGGCTTTGTCTCTGCAGGCATCAGTGTCACCCTGTATAGGAACCTGACAGCTCTTCGGGTGGGAGAAAGGTATTTGCAATTGAAAACTGCAGGTATGGTGGATGTTACATCTTAAAAGAAGCACTTGGATTCCTGCCACCCCAAAGACCTACCTAAAAGAAAAAAACTGGAGAATAGAGGTAGAACTGAATCAAGTCCCACTCTGAAAGGTGTCTCTGTTGAGGTGGTAGTGGTGCACTTCTTGCTGCTGCTCCCTTACCTTACGTGCTAGTCTCTTTGCTGATGGCATCAACATTTAGTTTGGGATGGTGTGCAGGCAGAGAGGAAGAAGGGGAGATTTTGCTTGCTGCAGCTTGCAGGAACAATCTGGATCCCTATATTCCTGTCCTGTTATTACTTCCAGAAGAAATATTGTGTGGGCTTATTCACAGGCATTTTCCCACGGGCTTCCAGGTTGAAGAAGGCTTGAAGACTGAAGCTTGCAGGTCCCTTCCTCCTGGCCTGTCACTTAAAAGGAAAGCAGCACAGTGCCCGCTGTAGACTAACAGCACGGGCTGACTGGCTGGAGCTGCCATTGGGATGCAGAGGACAACCTTGCTGGGATAGAGCTGGCCCTTCCAGCAGCAGGAGTTGTCCCTGAAGCTCCCATTTCGGCTTGCATGGCAGCAACCACAATCTCACCTCATCTTCCTCCTCCCCACCTGCAGCATCCCAGACCCGATCCCTGGGCATAACAGGAAAGAGGTGAGGGCTTGCTGGGAAGAAGGGCAAGCAGCTCCAGGTGTGGATCAGGCAGAAAGGGGTATTAAGAGCAACTCCAAATCCCAGATCAAGATGTCTTGGCTTCTGAGGTTGGAATCCTTCTTGGATAGGAAGGTCAGTGCTGTACAGCATTGTTGAAACTGCATTGACAGAAAATCTAGTTAAAGGCAAGTGATGAGAAAAGCCTAGTGGGATGGGGTCAGAAGGAGGAACAGACTTCTAAAAGGTATCAGGCAAAGCCTGACTGGCAGCTTCCCTGCTTGGCCTGCTGCACGGGAAAATGTGCAGTACGTGCATCTGAACTCTCCTTCCAGAGGTCATGTACTGAAAGAGCCTTTTGAGAGGATTTGCATGAACTAAATGGCCATATTTTATTTTTCTAATAACACTAGTCTTTGCAACCAACTGGCATAAAACCTGTGGTGTAAAATACCGTGGCAAGCTGCTCAGGATGCATCGTAGCAAGGAGTCCATGGAAGCTGGTAGCGTTTTTATGTGCTTGGAGTCTCCTCACTGTAGGAGGTATTAAATTACAGTGAACATAATGAAATGCTGTTAACGTATGAGCCTGGATGGACAGGGGCATTTCCAAGCAGGCATCCCACCAGCAGCAGGATCCAGGCGTGTAACAAGCGCTGTGACACTGGGCCTTTTTGCTCTCCTGAGCTCTTAGATAAATTAGCTTGTTATTGCTTCTTCCCCAGGCACAGCAGAAAGTTCTTACTGCATATGCCTCTTAGCTGAATTAGGTTGGTACTTGGCCAACCTTGGTCACAGAATTTTATTGAAGAAAGCTCGTGCTGTTGGCTGCAATAAGCTCTTCATAAGTGGGTGATCATTACCAAAATACATTAGATAATAGAGGAGTTATTGTTCAAACACTGTACCCAATAAGGATAACTGAAGAAGCATGGCTATAACATTGGTGTAAATATAGAAATGTATCTGTTGCAAGTTTCTCTTTTTCTATCTAGTATCATGAAATATGACATGGAGCATAACATTTATTTTACATACCAGAAGAAAAATAGCTTAAATAGTACTATTCATTATTCAAAAAACACCTATTTTTCATTTGTTGTAAAAAAACCCTCCAAACTATCTGTTATTTACAGTCCTACCGGCATTTTGTACTATCTGACCACGCAGCACAGCTTGTCTCTGACAGCTTGGTTGTAAGAGGACTTTCTTAGAGGGTGGAAAATGTCTTTGCACCTCAATCTAGAGGAGTACAAATCCATAGTGTCCACATCCCAGGAGACAAGTATAGTTCTGTAAGTGGTACAGTCTCTGTTCTTGCTGAATGTAAATCACTCTGCCACACAGGTTCATGGAAGCAACATGGTAAGACAGGCTGGAAGGTAGCTTTGAAAGCTCAGCGTTTAAGAACAGGGGATCTTAGGACTGGTTTTGTGTTTTACCCGACATTAAATACAGGTGCTGCCTTGGGATCAAGGACCTGAACCTCAGGCTCTCCTTTCTTATACAATTTTTTTGCTTACTGGTGTTATTAAGAACATACCTCCATGGGTTATTCCATTTCATCAGCAGAAACCAACTATCTTCCTTACAGCAGAGCCCAAGTATTCAGTATTCTTTTGGAGGGGAGCGTAGCTCATTTAAGCCAGAAGTAGTATTTATTGGCTTATACCTCTCCTAATTCTGGCTCCTAGGAAGTGAACATTCAACTCTCAATTTGAGGAAATCAACAACTTATTATCCTAAATACAGGTCAGAGGTAATGACATCTGTGATGTTGACCAAAGTATTAGTATTATGTATTGGTATAAACCTAGAACTACTCTATTCAGATGCAGTGATTTATAGTAGAGGCTGACTTACACTGTTTTAACCAGTATCTCTCTTCATCCCAGTATTTCACACTTCTGAATGCATGTTAGAGAACCGTTGTTCTGCAGGAGGCTGGATATCTTCCCTCCCAGCTCAGGGTCCATCCCGTTGCTCGCTGCAGTCTCTGGGAAGTTTTCCATGGCTTCAGGACGCACTGGAGCTGGCTCACAGTCTATTCCTTTTAAAGCAGCAAACTGGTTTAGCTAGCACAACCAGCACTTTGCAGACAACTCAGCAATTACGGGATCATATAACTACAGTAAGAGGCTGAGCTGCAAATTACTGTAATTATGAATATTTCTGTTGCAAGGCAAATTTACAGCCAGATATGTCATGTCAAAATTATTTTATTTTGTGGGCAATTCTAATTTTGCAATACATTTCTAGAACTTCATTTTCCTGTTAAACAGCATTTTAATTTGAAGAGTCTATTACAGCGGTTATGGTGGATTATTGTTAGAATTCAGAGGCAGATTATGAAATGCAAACATGCTCCATCACAGGCTAAATCCTGATGCCAGGCAGAATAGCACAGCTGGGAAAGGCGAGTAATTTCATTATAATGGTATTGGGCAGTGTCTTAGGAGAGGGTCAGTTGTCTACAGTTCCTCCCATGTACCCAGATAAGGCTCCTTCTGTGATCCAAGGGGAGAGACAAGCACCTACAGAGAGCTCAGCCTTTGGGGGAGTTCATCTCAGAAAACAAAAGGAATGGGGATGGGACAGCTACCAACATGCGTACTTGGCTTGAATGCCAAAAGCAAGGCAGTGGGCCTTTTGTATGACTTTCAGTAAGTCACTTTATCTCCCAGTGTCCTTTTTTTAAGTTCTTCACCTGGACAGAGAACAATACAATACAATACAATACAATGTTTTGGGAGGATATAGTCACTGACAGCATTTAGGTTCCCAGAAACGTTGGTAAAACGGTCTTGCTCATTAATAAGTAGCAATTTCCCAATCATTTGTTTATCTCAGCAAAACATCAGGTCATCTATATCAACGCTAGTGCCACCTCTGACCTTAGCTCCATGATCTGAGAGCAGTACAGACTGCAAAGTGGCAATTTCCACAGGTTTATGTCTTGCGAAGCACACCCGGCTCCCAGCTACAGTACTGTTTTTTAAGCAGACCTCCCTAATTCCAACACACCACCTTCTCCAAAGTCTTCCCGAAGCTTCAGGCACTACCCAAGTGTTACTGAAGGTGATGTGCAGCACAGCCTGGCTTCGGGGGCCAGCGTGTATGAGCATGTGGCCTTTCCCTGCCCTGTCCCTGATTGACATCAGGCAAGTGCAGCAGCGTCACCGGGCTCCCCAGTCGGTTGGCCAAGCGGTCACCCAGCGCTGGTGGAAAGAGCTGCCACCCAGGGCCGCTGAAAGCAGGGGATGACCTTGTCACCTTTGTCTTCGTATCTGGTTACCTTGTGCTCCTTCTCAGGAAGAAGCCAAAAAACAACTCCGATCCGTTGCCAGCTTGTTCATTAGTAGTTAATGGGTTAGGCGTGACCCTCATTTCCCCTCTGCAGCCACCTCCCCTGTTTGCAGGGGGCTTGAGGCATGCAAAGCATGCAGGGCCAGGCTTTGGGGCACACTCCCAGCCAGTCCCAAGTGGAGCTGGTGACCTGGGATGCAATTTTTTAGGGGGAAAAAGGGCTGGGGCCATAGCTGGGAGCTGGCTCCATTCAGAGGGCTTGCACCCCTGAGATGAGAGCAAGAGGTGCTGTGTGCTTCAGACCCTTGCCCTAGTGATGGAGGGCACTTTTCCCCCATATCCTTAGAAGGTTAGGTGCCAGCAATTGTCACTCTGGTACTCAGAAGATCCTGGGTCTAGTAGCCTGTCGTTGAGACATTAAAACTTCATTTTGTCTCCTTTTCCTGGTGCAGAGGTAGCTGATAAAGATAGGGGGCTGCAGAATTACTTCCCCTGGACTCTGTTTTACTCCTGGCTCGGGTGTCAGGCAAAATCTCTCATCTGAATCTTGTGCTTCCAGGTAGATCCAGAGCATGGGACTGAAGACTCAGACCAAGATACACAGCCATTTCACAGACCAGTCTCACTTACCCCTTTCCCTGTTCCCTGCTGTTTGTGTTGTACTCACAGGTCATTTTCACATACCTCATCTAGGTTCCACATTGAGCATGAGGCACTGACTGGCCAGTTTGCTGTGGGATTTTCTCTTGGTGAAGTGTTTGCCCCCAGTGAACACAAATGAAGCCTCTGTGATATGAGCTTCCCGTTACAATGGCTGTACAACCAGTCTTCCCCTCCAAAGACCTTACTTACAAACCAGTCAGTGCCACTGATCCCATCCTGTTTCTGAGGTGTCATTTGCAGGATCCTATCCCTTAAAAGCCTTTATTTTTAAAAGAATTTCAGTCTTTTTACTCTCAAGCACTGTAACATCTAAGAAACTTCATGGTGGAGCTGGAGATAGCCTTTGCTGGGTCTGTCTTACCTGCAAAAACACTTTCTGGAGAGCTGCTTTGTTTCAGCAGGAAAATCAGGAGACCTTCTCAGTGACCAAGCCTGGTAACCAGGCTACTTGGGATGGAGTGCAGTGTTGAATGGGAAAAAATTATTCTTTTGCAGACACTGAAAGGATTTAATGAAGACCAGAGAGTAAAATGGTATAACAAAATATTGACATGTCTTTAACTTCTGCATTATGTCATAGCCAAATCACTTAGCATCAGAACTGTATATGGTCTGGCCTTGCAGACATCCCCTCCAATGAGGCTAATTCCCATCAGCTTGATGGCTGAGACGTGATAGTCCCCCTCAGGAGGTATTAATTATTTATTCTGTGCACTCTAAAAGTCGGTGGGTCCTTTTGATATGCAAGACGACTGTTAAATTAGCTGCATTGCAAGCTCCAGCCTCAGCAAGAGACATTCCCAGCCCACCGCTCCTTAGCTCACTTGCTTCCTCCTGCAGCAAAACTGATTTAAGCCATTTCTGCCCCGGCTGCTCATTCCCACTTCCACGCCACAATTGTACCGGTGTGATCGTTTGTGGGGTCAAGCAGTAAATCCGGTCCCTGAAACGTTAGTGCTTCTCCAATTCTGTCAATGATTCCGTCCAGGATCCGGGTAAGAAGTTGGTTGTCCCAGCACTTCCTTCTGATGTTCTTCTGCACAGGTAACTTCTCAGAGGTGTTCTTCCACTGCCAGCGAGGTCCACTCAAACTACCAGGCACACCTGCATAACTGTCGTCCTTCTTTCTCATATATAGCAAAGTAGATTAAATTCCTCATGAAATTCAGTAGCAATTAAACTCATAATGAATGTAAATGGCCAATTTAAAATACACCCAAGAGGAGATATTTAAATACACACTTACTGGTCATTTATATTCTATTACATTGCATTAGGCTAGGAGACCCATCTGTTATTAAACTTGCCCAAGACTTCTCATTAAATAAAATTGTAATAGTTGTTATAATGCAGAATTTTTTCATGCTGGTTATCTGCCCCAAGTGAAATAGCCACATATTTTACTTATCCATAAGAGTAAAGATAGGAATAACTGTTCCATCTCTTTCCTTCGAAAATGTGGGGTGAAAACCTATGCATTTTTAAAATTTAAGAAGCGTAAATGAGATCGATCTTCTTGGTTTTGTCTCAGACCTCACATTTGCACTGGATTCTTCTGACTGAGGGACAGGTATCATGGAAGCTATTTCAAGTGCATAAAAATTACTAATCTAAGGATGTGTCTACAACAGAGTTTTTGTTTGCAGTGGGAGAGTGCTTCTGAAATGCATCCCCCAGGCATCCCCACTTTCTGTGCTGTGATTTTCATCACGGAGTGGTCTCAGAGGCATCTGCTGGGTCCCTTGCTGATGAAACTAAGCCAAATCTGGTGTCCTAATGGGATGAGAGTAGAGAGAGACCAGTGTGTATAGTGTAAATGTCAAGTTTTCAGCACCGCTTCTACCTCTCCCAATCTGCTTCTCTTGCACTGTGCTACTTACTGAAGTATACGTGGTCTAAGTCAATACTAATCATCAAAGCTAACCTGCTGTCATGGAGATCATAGAATCATAGAACGGTTTAGGTTGGAAGGGACCTTAAAGATCATCTAGTTCCCACCTCCTGTCCTGCTGGAACACCTCCCACTAGATCAAGTTGCTCAAAGCCCCATCCAACCTGGCTTTGAACACCTCCAGAGAAGGGACCTCCATGACTTCCCTGGGCAACCTGTTCCAGTGTCTCACCACCCTCATAGTATGAAATTTCTTTCTAATGATGCCTGGATACACTCTAGCTAACAAACTTAGAAAACTCTCTTCTTTGTGGTTCAGGTTAGAGAAGATGACTTCACCCCAGGTATGCATCTATCTATCTATCTATCTATCTATCTATCTATCTATCTATCTATCTACCTACCTACCTACCTACAAACCATTTAGGACCATGCCTGTGGAGAAAGCTTAACCTGCTTTCAGACTCCAAAAAGTGCTTCTACGCATCATATATCTGCAAGTAAAAACCTCTGCTCTGAAAAGTGGCATTGCAGCTCCTGAGTCTTGTTCCTACTGCGACCCAGGAATGCCTGGAAAACTGTTTCCTGGCATGGGACAGCACATTGTATAGGCACAAAAAGTAACTAAGACTCTGGACTCAAGCAGAAACACTTCCTAATGGTGTTGTGTGCACTGGAAAGTAATTTCTGGAACCCAAACTATGTAAATAATGTCTTCTGCTGACCTCTTTCTCCCCTCTCAATTCCCAACCTTATAAATAACTCTTACTTCCACCTTCAGAATTTTTCCAGAGCTCTGCTGAGGCTCTTGGTCTGCCTATTTTTAGCTTTGCTTTTATTGACAGTCGTTTCCTCCATCTCTGCCTATTCAGGCTGCAACCTAGAAAACGCAAAGGTTATTTGATTCCCAGATTGGCTTTCCATGGACAGAACTGAAAAGTTTCTGAAGGCAAAAAGAGAGGTCATAATTTCCTTCCATCACGGCTGGCATCACTCTGAGAGTCACTAGGGGAGCCACACGCCGACTGTCTTCAAAAACTTTCTGAGACCTGGGAACTTGCTCTCTGATACCCAGGTACAATCAGTTATCTCTGGGGAAGGCGGCAAGGAAAACTCTAATGCACGTACCAAAGAGTAGGATTTTAGATAACTCTGGTAAAAAAATATTATCACTAAATGCATTGGAAAAACTGCTAGCTTTTAATATTTTTTCCCATTTCTTAGCAAAGAGCATAGGATCACTAGCCTTGTACTGTGCACGTCAACTAGATGTAAAACTGTAATGGAGGGCATTTCTTACCATGTAGTTGGATGTTGTGCATGATGGGCTGCATGGGATCATGCCAATTTGGTACACCTGAAAAGTGCATACAAACTTGTGAAGTTAGATGGTAGGCCCATACAGCTTATGGAGCTTAAGAGGAAACAAAGAGGTAGACAGAGCCCATAAAATGTGGCTTTTTCTGGTGTCTAGTTTTATTTCCAGTAACCAAAAGGAGGCAAAACCCCAGCAGATTCTTTTTTTTTTTACAGTGATAGTCCTTTCTTGTGAGGTAATAATACAGAAAAAATGTAAAATAATGGTAATATCACATTAATCCATAAAAAAATAACTGACAAACATAATAATTTATATGAACTTTTACATTTGCTTGATGTTCTGCTTCAGGCATAGAATTGCAGACAAATTCAACAAGATAGCTAAAATGATAGAAAAATCTGCAAATTGCTACAAAAAATTGATTTTTTTAGAGATACATGACACAAGGCCCGGGTTTCTGAGACATGCTTAAACTGGGACACATGACTAAAGAACTTGCTGAATCAGAGATTTTGTGTACAAAAGACCAGTTATGCAGCTAACGGGCTGTGCAAATAGACTGTGTGATTTCCTTGTGCAGTTGTAACTGGGGAGCGACGCGCTCATCGCTGCTACAATTGATATGAAGGCTACCTGCTAAAACACGACACTTATGGCAGTACCTCAGAAGACTTTTCCACTGTGAGTTGAATTTTGGCTTCTATCTTGTCTCCACAGGTAATAACTGCCTTGAAAACTAGTAGGTTAGATGTGGTCTGTGGTAGATTGATCCTCCAAGACTTGAAGTGTCTCTTGAGACACTTGATCTGAGGGAGTAATTGATAGCAGCAATAGGTTGCCATCCAATCCTTGGAGTAACAAGAAGATGAGGATGATAACACAGTTTGTGGGTGAGTTTCATGGCTGTTTCTTGCCAACAGAGGAGTGCCAGGATGGGTTTTGTCCAAGACCATGGTGAAGAACACTCTCCCAATCTCTGCTCTGTTTCTTCTCTCATCCCTGGCTTTTTGTCCTGATCTCCTAACCTTTCCATCCTTTCCTACTTTCCAACTTCTGAGCTACTTATCCTTTACCCAGCCTCTCCTCTCAGTCCGTGGTACAGTCTCTGCAGCATCCCATCCCACAAAGCCAGTGGACTTACCACAGTCACGGTCTCTGTTCCCCTTTCCCTCCTTCTCCTTGTGAGGGTCCTGGTCCTCAGATGCTTTTCCCAAGATCTCCCATCTTTGTGCCAGTGTTTATTTTATCTGTCTTTGAGGTGGGCACCTCCTTCTCCGTGCAACCTGGGCACCAGGCAAGGGAACGTTAAAAGGCCAGGTGAGGTAGATGCCACATCCTCCATTCATGCACTGAGAGCCACCCTGGCCACCAGCAGCAGGACATGGTGACAGTGAGGAAAGTCCTGCAGCCCTCAGCCTGATCCAGCCCACAGGGATGATGTCTCTCCAGTGTGTTTGGTATGTGAGGGCTTGGGAAAGGGTGAAGGGTGCTTAAGGCAGGTGAGACTCTAGGAGAATTTAGCAACCACGTTCAAGCAAGATGAAGATAAAACCACAGTCTCCCCTACAAATGAAGCCATGATAATAAATGAATTGATAAACACATAGTAATGATGAGTGACACAGAAGGAACCATGAGGAAAGGAACAAATCTACCTCTGAGAAAGGCTTGGATAACGTGTGGTCAATGGGGCATTGGGCTATACAGTGAATAATGATGGAAAACAAAACACTGAACAGCTGCTCACTTGGTGGGCACCATCCTCTCTGCGTATGGAAAGAGGCAAGGGCTTGTGACTGGTGAGGACACACCATGTTCACAGTGACTGGAGGACATCACAGCAGCGTGGCTGGAGAGCAATTCAGAGGAAGAAGCTAGATATCCAGTGGGTGGGGAAAGGTTGTGCCCATGTAGCCTGAGGTGGGATGTTTGAACACTCCTTTGTCATACAGTTAATGAAGACCAGAGGCTTCTTGCAAAGCCTCTGAACTAGAAATCTCACCGTCCACTTTCATACCGATGTTTCCCAGGGGTTGCCCACTTTGCAGCCTGATGTTCCCTTAGCGTAGCTGTGTGTGTGCATGCACAGCGTTGTACAGATTCAATGCAGCACCTCCTGCCACCACCCATGAATGGGTGGCTGGGACAGACGATAAGGCAGATGCATGAGACATTTGTGGTATGAAATGCTACTGAATAAGCAAGCAGCTGTGTACTGATCTAACTTCTTTTTCCAGATGGTCGCGGCGAGCAGCATCCTGCAGGGAGCGTTATAATGGTCAAGTCCTGAGCTGACAAAGGCTGAGTAAGTGTAACAATATCTGCAACTTGAAATAAAGGATTGTACAATTCCTGCCAAGAACAGATGGCAAGATAATGTCCTTACCCACAACTGATACCGACCTACCAACAGGAACCACTGATCTTTATTGCAAACATATCTTATGACAATTGATGCAATCCCTTAATCAAAGAGCCTTGACTGTTCCTCTGGTTAATTCCCCCATCCAATCAACATTACTGGGCAGCGTCTGGTACAAGGCTTAGCCACATAAGCAGCTCCTAGATTCCTATCTCGTGAAGATGCTGGCTCATATCGTGCATTACATCAGCCTGGTCAGATTAGATAGAGAAAGGGGCTTTATTCAGACTGACTATCAGCAGTGACTCGCGTAGGTGCTGTGACTCTTAAAGCTTCAAAGAAGTGATGAGTGATCCAGGTCTTGTGGCATCAGGAGACATACTTGTGGCACAAAAGTTAGGCAGATCCTCTACTCCTACCTGCAGTGCCTACCGGGGCCAAAGCAACTACTTGTCTTACATGTCTTAACATAACCTGTGGCTCAGATTTTCCATGAGGGTCCCCTTTGAGAAATCACGTGAGTTCAACATCTTGATGTGCTGAGAGATGGCACTCAACCTGTACTACAGATCAGCTGATGAGGGGCAACTTGATCAGCTACTACAACTGCTTGCAGCCGCAGACTTGTGCCCTTAACCTAGACAAGGAAAATTATTTTAGCACAGATTAGCCAGCTAGAGCAAAGTTAACTCCACATTAGCCTTCACTTCAGTCTGAGCCATACCTTTAAATAGATGATAATGTATTAAAATTAAAAATACTCTTTAATATGTTAAGAAATAGCAGTTAGAACATGCTAACTAATGCATTTTCACTATAATACTTTTTGTCCTAAACTAAATGAGTACTCACCATCTGTAAAGAAATCACCCCCAGTGTTTTATTTTACGTTCATCCTAGCTTTCTATGTGTGCACTCCTTTCTTTTTGCTATATGTGCACTCCTTTCTTTTCCCATGAGACCTTCCATATTTGTACTTGCTTCAGAAAGCTGTTGCTCTCCAGCCTACCATACATAATACCAAGCCTGTGAAATTGAGTTTGCCCTTGACCATTCACCCTGAAGTCAGCAAAGAAATGGGAAAGGTGAGGAGAGGAGGAATAAAGGAATATTTTTTTAAAGAGCTACACCAGTGCTGTTTTAAAAAACACTCTTTACCCACTGTTTATAATGGCTAAGGGAGAGTCAAGACACACTGAAGCCCCACATTGAACTGAGATTGGGGAAAAGAGAATTCCCATACAGATGGAATGCCAGACCCAGGCTGTCTCAGCAGGCAGGACCCCAAAGAATGGACAGACAAAGTAATTGTGGAGGGCAGTCTGAACCTGCCCCTATAAATCTGCCCCAGCTCACCTCCAAGCATCCCCCCCAAATCTCAGCACATGCTAGAAGAATCCTGGTGGCTTAAGGGAGAGCCCAGGGCTCAAGTGTGGTTTAAAGGTCAGCTCTGGGTGCCCGGAGCAATGCCAGGTTGAGCGTCTACCTCCTTCAGGCAGCACTTGTTCCTCCCTCAGCTCCTCTGCACACCACCAAACCTGCTCACTCAGCACAAGTCATCTTTTGTCATGTCAACTAACTGCATTCATCTCCCAAACCCACAAAAGTAAAAGCAAAAGCAGCCTCTCAAATGCCAACTGCACTTTTAGGAGGGGTGGTTTTTCCTCTTCAATCCGTATTGCTTTTCATCTTCACTGCTGCACATTTATACAAACCGTAGGGGCTGAGGGTGTTACTGTCACGGCTGTTTTCTTTTCAAACAGATGAAAACTTCATCCTTGCAGATCAGGCATAAGCTTGAACGCCCTCTGTGCCTCCAGAGTCTGAACCCACCTCCGGGGCTGCAGGCAGGGCATTCGCTTTCCCCTTTCGTTAGCTCAGCAGTTCCTAAAAAACCCAAGTACTTGTCTTTGATAGTCTGCACTCTGGTTTATTAAGATTCACAGATAATACTGTTGCAAACACCGGTGGGGATAGAAAGAGCCCGCACACACCAGCTGAAAAACAACAAAGTGACATTCACTCAGAAAATGAAACACAATACATCTAGGGAAAAACCAGCTGAAACACAGATGTTCAAGGGGACAGGAAACCTAGAAACTCAGAGCTCTGGAGGAGAGCCGGGGCTGACAGAAAGCCACGGATGTGCTTTGCAGGGTGATGTGAAAGCAAATGCTCGGGGTGATTTTGTTCTGATGTTCTGTGACCCCACAGAGAGATGGGGCTATGTCAGCAGTACTCCCCACTTGTTCATGCAGGGTCATAGAATGATAGAATGGTTTGGGTTGGAAGGGACCTTAAAGATCATCTAGTTCCATACCGCTTGCCTTGGGCACGGACACCTCCCACTAGACGAGGCTGCTGAAAGCCCCATCCAGCCTGGCCTTAAACACTAAAGCCAGACCATAAAGCTGAAGGCACAGCAGAGTGAGGTACCCCGATGCTGGAGCCAGGCTTTCCCTTGAAGATTTTCAGCATTACACACCCACACCCCAGCCGTCCGAGTTAATCCTGTCTTCATAGTATCCTAGAATGGTTTGAGTTGGAATGGACCTTAAAGATCACCAAGTTCCAACCGCCCTGCCATGGGCAGGGACACCTCCCACTAGACCAGGTTGCTCAAAGCCCCATCCAGGCTGGCCTTAAACACTGGGGCATCCACAGCTTCTCTAGGCAACCTATCCCAGTGTCTCACCACCCTCACAGGAAAGAATTTCTTTCTAGTATCTAATCTAAATCCCCCCCATTTCAATTTAAAACCTTTATGCTTTGTCCTGTCACTACATTTCCTGACAAAGAGTCCCTCTCCATCTCTCTTGTAGACTCCCTTCAAATACTGGAAGGTGCTATAAGGTCTCCCCAGATCCTTCTCTTCTCCAGGCTGAACAACCCCAGCTCCCTCAACCGGTCTTCACAGGAGAGGTGTTCCATTCCTCTGATCATCTTTGTGGCCCTCTGCTGGACCCATTCCAACAGGTCCATGTCCTTTCTGTGCTGAAGACTCCGGAGTGTCACGCAGGTGTCTTCCTGCCTGTCTGTTGCTGCTCTGCCACATGGTGACTAAATTCTCTCCTGACACTGACAGCAGCAGAAGTGCTTTGACAGCACCAGTCCTTGAACTGGCCAAGTCTACAGGAGCTCCTTTTTGCCTCACGTTGCAACAAGAGAAATTCACTCAAGTAATAAATCAGGAGGTGCAATTTCTAAATGCTGGTGTGCTGCAACACGATAGTAGGCATCAAAAGAAATTTACCCATCTATACAGACGCTGAAGAAATACTACAGATCCAGGTTTAAAATTTATAGCTTATAGTGCCATTACCTTGGGTTAATCTTTTGATGTCTCCCATAGGCTTCTTGGAAATGTAGGAAAGTACACTTCAAAGAGTCATTGATTTCAGTGGGACTCAAAGCAAGGCTCAGGAGGCGGGCTGAGGCAGGAGTTATAATGTCTTCTTTGAACAGTAGGTCTGGGATGTTCTATTGCAGGTGTAGTTTGGATGCAAGGACACCTGGCATTCCTTAGGATCTATTCCACACTGGAACACATTCCCTTCATCCTTCTCAAACGGCACAAAGAGAACTTTGCTGGTCAAAAATCATGGGGAAAACCTAGTCCCCATGCAAGCAGACTTCTTCTTCTGTTGCCGCCTTCTCTCTTCTACCCAACAAAGAAACCTAAAATGTGTGCATGAGGTCCACAGAGAAGCTCTAACACAATCCCTGTGGATAATCTAACACACCCAAATCTTATGGTAAAGTCAGACCACTGATGAACCTCTATGACAGCTGTAGAAGTCAGAAAACTCCAGTGAATCCTAGCCTCAAGGAGCTTCTGGCATGTCACCTTTGCTTCATTCCATGCATCTGAGCTCTACACAGAAAGAAAGGAGCCTCATTTCNATACTAAGAGAAGTCAAATGCATACTCGGTCTCTCTCTTGTACTCAAAAGTAATATAAAAGGAATAAGAGATTTTACACTAAGATTCTTTTCATTTCTCTTTGCCAGAAAGCTCACCTTAAGTCTCCCTTTCCTTGGTCTGTCCTTGCTGGTTCCCTCTACTCCTGGCTGAGGTTCTCATGTGACGCAAGCAACTCCCTGTGTCCAGATGTCTGGATGTCTGGACATCTTCTCAAACATCTTTAACTTGCAAGGGCTTCACAACAGCTTCTCTTACGGCCCTTCGTTTGCATCTGAGCCTCTTTCTGTGAATTTCCTCATCCTGGCATTGATATTCCTAAAGCCACATCACTGTTCAAAGAGCTCTTGCTCATTTAGAAGTAGTTTTGGAATCACTTCCAATCCTAATCTACTATTAGAAACAGAATGCATGGAAAATGTAACGTATAAGCACAGTTTAAGGCAGTTGGTGTAGCTACCTTTGATCATCTCTTTTGATACTTTCCTAGAGGAGTCTGGATGATGATGTCTTTCTGGTGGATGTGCTCTGGGATTTTTCATTTTTTTGTTACATGATTATTTATTTTCTGGGTAAAGGAGAGATCCATGATTTTTTTCCCGAATAATTTTGATTTTCAGACATCTATCCTGTAACGCTGAAATAAAGAGTTCAAGCCTACCAAAGTGTAGATAGTCTTTACTGCTTTTTATGAACTCCTTCGGAGTTCCAGCAAAGCCGACCGTGTTTTGAAAAAAAAATCTGAAGATGGTTCCGTGTTGATAAACATTCAGGCCCAAGACATTTGAGGAAACAATGTCCTCTTTCTTATTCCCACCGTGGTGAGCGTACGTCCGGCTGTGCAGGGGTCTGAGCATCCCATGGCCCAGATTCCTTTCCTGACTTGCAATTGTTTTGCTGCGTGACCTATCTTCGTCATCGCTCCCCATAGCCCTGATTGCTGTCGCCCTCCAGTCCTGGGAAAGGCACTTAACCTCTCCGAGCTTCAGTCGTGACCTCTGCAAAAGAAATTGCTTCAGAGCCTGACAAGAGGAGTGCTCTGGAAGCTGGAAACAAGCTGCTTTTGCTCATTAGCAGCAGCTCAAAGGAGGTAAAATGGAGGAAGAAATAGCGTATGGGCTCGATAATCCTTCCTGTTGTCTGAATCCTGCCAGCCTACAAAGAAGTGGTGCCCTGCTACCTGGCCTGCCTGTTTTCTGGCCCTTAATGAAGAGCCTGTCAGAGCCACCCATCTCCCCACTGCTTGGTGGCTGGTGGGGTCCCAAACGATGGGCAGCTGCTCACAAGGCATTTTGGCTTTTTGCCCTGTGCTCTCTAATACCCAAATATTGGTGAGGGAAAACATCAGACATATTTTGTATCTTTTCATCCATCCTGAGGCTTCACTGGGCAAGCCAAGTTCTCCTCAACTCTCTTGGTGGAAAACAGGGTTCTGCTGAAGAGCCCACCTTCTCGTGTGCTATTTCATCGCAGGCATTAAACCCCAATTGCCCACTCTTAAAATTTCAGTATTCCTGCATGAAATCCTTCTCTGCCACGGAGGACCTTGTCCCTTCTATTTAAGGACTACAGCACACTGCTGCAGATTTCATGTGAAAATGTCTTTTTCCACCTAGTAACCCTTCACATTCTCTGAGACTTGTCTCTCGAGCCATGCAAGAAAGGCAGGTTTATTTGTCACCATTTTGAAGATTTGGTTAATAACTTGTTCATCCCCAAGGAGCAGACTAAATGCAAACAGTAATTAACCTAAAATAATTTTCTATCAATAGTCTCAATTTCTGTGTTTTATTGTGTCATGTACAGATGTGTTTCTGCTTCCCCATTGAGGATGGAGATGAATGAGGGAGGGGTGAGCACATATTTAATTGTAACTCTTTAGTATATTTTGAAATGAAATGCAAATGCTTTTCCTGTGGTTCCTCATCTACAGACTGCTAGGATTTATTCATTGTATAGGAAGTCTTCCATAACGTAAATATATGGTGATACCTGACATAGACATAATGTTTCTTGAAAATCAATCCGTTACAATTTATTAATGCTATCACACTCTTTTAACATCCTCATTTTTAAGAATTTATCCATTATGCCATCAAGAAACTCTTAATTTCCTCAATTTCTTTCTTATGACCACTTATAGTAAGAGAACAATGATTTATATTTTTCTGGATGCCAAAATAAATGTAGAAAATAATTTAGCTTTACTCGCATCCTTTCTGTGTGTGCTATTTAGGTCACTGCACAACATCCTAAAAAAATATTTTCTGGTGATTCCACTTCTGGAACTATTAAGTGAATGAAGGAGACCACTGAATCTGTGAGAGTGCCAGCCCATTTGTGTTATACAAGCCAAAGCAAAAATAACAGTAATTATTTTAAGTGTCCATTGAGCCACAAAACATCAAAACAAGAGTGAAATCTCAAACAGAGAAACAGTTTTTTGGGGAGATAATGACACTGCTGCTAGATGAGTAACTGTCACATATATGCAGGACTTTTCTATTTCTATTGTCTTTCTCTTACTCTTTTGCACTTTGTTATCCAGCTTCAAGTGACTATCAAGGAAGCAGTCAGCCCCATCATGAATGCTAATATTGTATTAGATGAAATGTACACTCAGAGATGCAACATTCATGGAAGAAAATACTATGAAAAATAAAATCCCACTACACAGAGATTTTCTTCCTGCTCGAAATACAATGAAAGTGTTGCATTAGCAAATAATCCAGTGGCTTATAAAGATGTGCCTCTTAGCATTAAGAGGCAGAAAAAAAAAGCAGTATAAACAAACTGGAGGTCAATAAAGTATTACATTGCAGCTTAAGGATGAAATTAAATCTCAGGTTCACAGTTTTTGAATTATGGTGCTTCCAATAAAAGTTGCTGTTGGGTTCTTTTAAACTTACATTGCCTATTATATTTCAAAGGAGGAAAGACTCAACTTTCAGAGCATCTCATTTCAGCTTGCAATCTGCGTATTCTGTGCTTTTCCATTTTCCTCCTGATTCTCGATAGCGCCTTTGAAAAGATAATTAAAAGATATGAATTAGCTGAGGGTGAGCGTTATGACCAGCAAGCCCGCCAAGAGAAAGGTCTTAAAACCACAAGACAGATGAGAAGTAGTATGTACTCATGATAGCATTATTGTTCTTTCCATTATGCCATTTACTGCTCTTGATCTGTGACAGAGCTCCCACTGATGTCAAATGAAGATGTACGCATTGATCCAGAGGGAAGAAAAGGCTCTTGCAGGAGGAATATTTTCTTTCCTCTTTCCCTGCATGACAGGGAATTGATCAAAGCACAAATGCTTGGGCTGGGGAGTTCAGTACGGCAAACTCAAGGCCTGATGCAAAGTGGGGTTTGGGCGCCCGTGGGGTAGGAGATGTGATAGCCAGTTCTTGTGTGGCCACCTACCAGCAGTCTTTGATGGCCCAAGTTAGGCATCTATGTTATCTAAACAGTGTGTTTAGGGTTGGATTTGGTGCCTACAGCTAGGCTGGTGAGCCCTGGGGCACAGACCTGGGACTGTCCACAGGTTGGGTAGATGAAGCCACCCTGTTTCGGGGAGGGGTGAAAGAGTTCAGGCAGAAGGACAGAAACTGTGTGTATCATCACTTTTCATCAGTGGGTGCCATCTGTACTTTTTCATACCAGTACCGATGGCACCCAGTTGTGTACAGACCAAGGTCCTGCACCCGGAAGGGGCTTATGAGAGCTCTCCAAAACACTGCTACCCTTTTGTTGGCGACACTGTCAATAGCATAGACTAACAGTCAAGGGACAGCTTGCTCCTCAGGGTGAGGGAGGGCACTTAAGACACAACTCCTTAGGAAAGGGCATCACCACAGTCCTTCTCTGGAAACTGGGCCACTAATATAGGGGGAAATTCAACACTTGGGCCAGAAGGGAAGAATGCTAAAATTTATAAGCTCTCAGGAGGTCCTTGTTCCCAGGGGTGTCTCCACATTTAAGCTCCACCTGCCTTTACTTGTCTCAGCGAAAACAAACATGGACACCACAGCAGTGGCTGGCTGAAGCTGTTGAGGTGGGGAAAGGGTCTGAACCCGGCCCTCAGGAGGGTTTGGGGATGGGAACTCTGGTGCCCACTGAAGGGGTGCCATGACAGCCAACAGCCACTGGGAAGGAAAGGCTCCCCATGCTGGGCTCTGGGATGCAGCAGGAAGGAGCATCACTGCCTGTTGCACAGACCACACAACCCAAACCATGTCAGATATTCCAAGCCCTTTAAAGACCAGCACCTGAAAACTTACATGAACTGGAAACCTGGCATTATGCAGGGTTGGACACGGCCAAAACAGTGAGGTGGGAGCACTGCGCAGCGGCACAACATCCCTCCCACTCCAGTAGACCTCATGCTCCAGAGATTTTCAGACCCAGCAAATTCTATTTAGCCCCTTTGCCCTTTGAATCATGTCTGATTTATACTCATCCCCCACAAGTATAACATTTGTTTATTTCTGTAATATATTAAAATGCAGTAACATTCCATACTTGGGGGGGAGCTTAGAGGGAGGGTAATGACTTACACATGTACTGTGCTATATTGGATCTTTTCCAGTATCATAAATAAGAGGGAAAGCAAGATTTTACAGCTCAGCCATTAATGAGAACAGTCGACTATCACATATGGGAAAATACTTTAGTCAGTAAAAGCTGACACAACACTGATGGCATTTAGCTGTCCAGTATTAATCATCTTCATAGAATAAATTCCAAGAGAAAATATTATATCAGTAGTTGATTTGTAACCTCATTGCAGGCAGCTGCAAATAGATGTTTGCATTGGTGTGCTCTAAACCAGGCTAGTGCAGCTCGAGAAATAAGTAAATTAAAGTGTAGGTGCTGAACAAACACACTCTAGGAAGGGTTAAGCCTTCTAGGTGTGGCTTTGCATTACCTGCAGGTCACTCCTTTTGTGCTTTTTTCCTCTCCTCCATGCTAGGTGGTTTGCAGACAGAAAAACTGAATGAGCAGTGCCCAGGAGTCAGTACTCTTTTAAGAAACACGCATAACCGGAAACTTCTTCGCAGCATAAAAAAACCATCCCCAGCATCCTCAGGAAGACGTGTAAGCACTGGAATGGAGATAGTCAGAGGGGCAGAAGTGAAAGTTCAACAGCTGTCTCACCTTCCAGGCTTGTTTGTGGACCACGCTCTCCAGGACAGTGGTTATCTTCCTTTGCAGTCTCACAAAGCACCAAACCTGCTCTCGCAGCCCATGGGCACCTCTGGCAGCTCAGCTGGGAGCCTATTTGGAGTAGGCTCCCCCCGCAGGGATGTGTGGCTCTGAGGGGTGGCTCAGGTCTGAATCATCTCCGAAAGCACCCAATTTTTTCTCTCGCTGGCTGGGGTGACAAAGCTCCACGCGTAAGCACCTCTCTAACGTGCCCGGTGTTAGGTGGGAAGGGACTGGCAGCCAGAGCCTTACATGGGATGTAAATGTCGAAACACCTGCATGGATCCCAGCCCTTTGGCCTTCCCTAATAAGATGGTTAAGCTTTATGCCTGCCTATGCATGCACTGCTGGTAGTAAAAGGAGAGCTCACAGCCCCTGATGCTTTCTCTAGCTAATCATTAACATGGCTTGCATGCGTTTGCCCAGGCCTTGGGAGAATCAAAGGACAAGTTTTGCATAAACATATTAGCAGAATCATCATCAGTAAAGCTGTCGGTTTTCTCAGCATTCAGTGCATGCCTTTAAACACCCTCCAAGCAGTGCTACTGTGAGCCTGCACACTCATTTGAGCGCAGTAGCTTGCACCACCCCAAGTGTATGCAAAGCCTGAGTCTGAGATCAAACTGCACCTGGGGCTCAGTCTTTTCCCACTAATTTATTCTTATAAAGATATTTCCTTTCCTTAAAGTATTAAAAATAATAATAATAAAAAATAATCCCTCTTTAGGAAGCTGAACACTGTGAAGTGCATGTACTAGTAAATAACAAGTAGCTTTTAAAAGCTGAAGAGTCTGAATTCTTGCCTGAGCTTCCACCAGGAGCTGATTTCACCCACGTTGATTACTGATGTTCAACCTGCAGCAAACAGCAAAGCAGGCAATGAGCTCGTCACCCCTGCTAAGTATGTTTTGGTAATACCTCAGGACTCCGGGCCCAAATCTTTTGTTCCATTGAGCTTGAAGAATGAGTGAAATCAACTGTCCATGATCCAGGGTAACAAGGGAGTTGGTTTCACCAAGTAAGAGAAAAATGCAGAAAATAGGGATAGAGCAGGAGAGTCTGCTGGGAGGTTTGAGCTTTATACAGCACAAAAGCAATTGTCAGATATGAGGTGACCTTGAAAACCATTCAGCTCATTTTCACATGAGCTAATTAGCCCAGCTGGCTGCCGCACGTAGCAAGGAGCTCATGCCTGTGTGTCTCTAACTTGCACCTTAGATAAAGCAACAGGAAATACTATATCTCTGCCCAAGACCTAGATGTATGGGGAGCAGCAATAGATGGTGGAAGAAGAAAAAGGGAAGGGTTGTAGCAATAACAACACAGATATTTCTGCATAGTAAGCACCTATCTCACCTTTTCTGCTGACTCCAGCAGAGCAGGATCAGGGCTGTCCAGCCATGGACTCTCAAGCGGCTGTTGTTGTGAGTAGTGACTATCCATGCAGCAGAAGCACTGGAAAAAGCCAAGCGGAGCATCACTAAATAGCTACGATAAACAAGGGAGAACTAATGTCTCCAAAGAGCTATATAGGTGACAAAAAGCAGGAGCAGAAAGGTTAGACACACAGAAAAAAGTAAATAGGTCTAATTCGGTACAAACTAGTTTGAGCCCAAGCCAAGAGACTGCTGTCTAGTGAACCTGATACATGAGTGGGGACTAGCATGACTTCAGTCACAGACTAAAAAAAAAAGTAAAAAATAAAAATCAAAATCCCCTAAAGCTGCTTATGTTAAACAAGAAAGACTTCCTAGCCCTGCCACACCCTGTAGAACATCTTGGGCATCTGCAGCTTCTTGGTTCCTTTTCAGTTCACAGCTTTGCTCTTCGATAGTCTTATTAAGAAGCATGCAGCAATACATTTGCTTGGAAAAGTAATTATATTCTGAGAAGAATGCCATATAAGGACATATTATTGATTAAATAAAAAAAAAATTCTACAGAGTCATCCCTATATGTTATGCCAGATGTCAGATTTATTTTAGATACTGCCAGAAGAAAACTTTGTTAATGAAGTAGAAAAAGGAATTGTATAAATTCTTATATTAGACTATAGAAAAGATTCCTGAGATTTGCATCCAAATCATATTGGATGTTTGAGAGATTTGAGCACTTAACTTCTCTTTGTTCCTTATCAGCATATACTAAAAAGGAACAAATTAGCCTCCCAGAAATTGCCTGATGTTTCTAATACTGTTGACGCCAGGAGGAAATGTCAAATAAATCAGTCACCATATTCCAGAGGAATTACTGCCTGTGAACCAGGCTATTAGACACTCAGCCTTCCTGCATCCCACTTTGCGAGGATACAGGAATGCATCAGTTTTTCATCCAGCCATTTTTCTCACAAATATGGCCTAGCTAATTAATGGGGTATTTTCTACCCCTCCCTAGCCCATGCAATTTGTTAGGTGCCTGAATGCTTTCCTGCTTTGATTAAGAGTGGAAACTTTGGGAGACAAAAAACAATATTCCCTTTGTCTTTGTGCAGCACCACACACAAGAATAGGACTGGATAGGTAATTAGAATAATGACAGTAATGGCTTAGCAAACAGAATGAACTCTTGACTGCAATCGCAGAGGGTTGCTTGCCTTAGCTATTAAGATGGTGCTATAGAATCGAGGTCTTTGTCTCTGCAGGTGATCAGCAATTTAACAATGGTGCGTTACACACGGTTTCCATCTCTGCCATGGCTAAGCAGGCAGTATATTCTCTATGATTCTCATTGGAACAACTACAAATCTCTCTTTCAGATCATTCAGATAAACAGAGATGTCTTGGTGTACCAGGAATATTGTCTTTCCTCTGGCCAAGTAATAAGTGAGGTGATACCAAGGATAGATTCAGGGCCTTTGATCTGTAGCCCATTAAATATGATTTATACCTCCTCACGAGTGAGAGTTATTGTTACATAGCCAAATGGATTGTTTCTGTGATGTCTCTGATGACATTTGCTCTTTCCTGTGGGATCAGCAGTTTAAATAATTTTGTATGTCTAGAAAGCGGGGGAGAAGAGGGATGACTTGTTTTCAGAAGTGAAGATTCAAAAGGAAAGGCAGATTTATTTTGAATTCCTGACCATGGCAACTTCATCTGTAAAGTTAATGCTTGATAGGGCCTAATTATCACAATCTGGATATAAGGTGGGCAGAAAACCAGCTGGATTCACAGAGTCAAAAGGTGGTGGACAGTGGTTCGGAGTCCAGCTGGAAAAGTTTGTCAGGTTTTGATACAGGAACACGACCTGACAGCAGGACAGGTTACCTCATCAATGAGGTCACCAGTGGCACTAAGTCATGAGGAGCAGTCAATGAGCTCTAGAGCAGGTCCATCATGTACAGGGACATAAGGAGGCTAGAGAATTGATCCGAAGGAACATGATGAAGTTGAACAGGAGAAATGCAAAGCCCCAGGGAGGAATAACCCTGTGCACCAGTGAAGGCTGGGAGCAGCCAGCTCTGCAGAGAAGGACGTGGGGGTCCTGATGGGCAAGCAGCTGACCATGAGCCAGCAGCTCAAAGCAGCAGAGGAGATCAGCATCACCCTGGGCTGCATGAGCAGGAGCAGAGCCAGCCCTCTTCCTTTTGCTCCTTGTGCTCCGTGTGCTCCGTGTTGGATTACCAGCCCCACTGTCCATGAGCTGAGCTGCTGTATCCAAGCATATTACAAGTTTACACAATCCATCGGAAGCTACTTTGTGGGAAAGGCATTTCCCTTTCACAGAATCATAGAATCATTTGGGTTGGAAGGGACCTTAAAGATCATCTAGCTCCCTCCCCCCTGCCACAGGCAGGGACACCTCCCACTAGAGCAGGTTGCTCAAAGCTTCATCCAGCCTGGCCTTGAACACTTCCAGGGATGGAGCATCCACAACTTCTCTGGGCAAGCTATTCCAGTGTCTCACTACCCCCACAGTAAAGAATTTCTTCTTAATATCTAATCTAAATCTACCCCCTTTAAGTTTAAAACTGTAACCTCTCTTCCTATCGTACCATTTAGTTTCGTCAAGTGTGATGTCTGCTCGGGCTGGGATGCTTCTTAACTCATGCCAGTAGGTGAGGAGGAGAGCTGAATGGACAGCAGACTGCACTCACTCAGCTTGCAGATTCCTTTTGCACGAGCTAAGTTTGGGCACAGAGCTCTTAAATAAGCTGTTGAACTTTCCATTCCCTTTTTGGGCTAGATTATCCCAGAGGCCGAGGCAAATAACTACCTGGCTCCTCTCATCAGTGGGGGATGTTCAGCATCTTTCAGGCACGGGTCCTTCAGACACACAGCTCTGCTGTGGAGAGAGCAGGCCTTGTTTTCGGCTGACATGAGAATTTGTGCCTATTGCTCATGTGTGAGACAGGAAAAAAACCCTCTATTCATATCTACCGCCAGTGGGATGTCAGCAAAAATATCAGACTAATGAGGCACTTGATAACAAAACTCCGTCGAGACTTTTGTTATAGTCAAATCAGTCTCCATTTTAACAATTCCCTGTGGCTAGTTCATGCTTGTGATTATCATGGGCATGAGTGCGGTCACTGACTCTAAACACTGCCATCCGTTTGCATACCCCAACTTGGAGGCATTCAGTCAGGAACCCCGGATCTGCTGAGAATCTGCAAATGGGAGTTAGCAGCTTCTCACATGCAAAGGCAGGGAAGTGGAAAGCATTCAAAACCACTTGGGTGTGCTTGCATAAACCTTTTATAGCACACACTAGCAGTTCACGATTAAGTGAAAGGAGGAAAAACTAGACTGACCCCATGATTTAATAGCAATGGCATTTTATAGAGTACAGGGGGACTTCAAAACTGACCTGGAGACGTGAGTGAGGAAGTCATTCACTTTTGTATGCATAGTGGTGCAAATCCACTCTGGCCAATTTAAGCACTTAGCCAGTACCTAGGTGTAAGGTGCATGGTTTTATCTGCTCAAATGTGTGCTGTGGATGCCTACATCTGGTTTTCTGGATTCCTAGAGGAGAGCAATGGGCATGGCTTTTTATGCTGTTGCTGCTTTTTAACTGAGAGAGATGTGTGAAACAGGTCAGGGGAATGGTTTCCTAAAAGCACCCATCCCTACCCATTGACTACAAAAAGTGACCAGGTCTGGCCAGATGGCCCACCCAGTAATAGATTTTATTAGGAGACAAAGAGAGACAAATTGTTCCTTGAAAGTAATGTAGTGTCAAACCCTTAAAGGATTACACCAGGACAGCATGTGTCCCAGCACAGTGTTCTACTCTTAGGTGAGATGTCTCTCTGCCTTGCCCTTGATGGGAGTCTTCTCTTTCTCTTGACTTTGGAGAACAGCTTCAGTGGGTGCCTATAATATCAGCACGAGCTAAGGGCCTGAAGGGGGCAAGCTGTTTCCCAGCCACTGTCAGTCCAAAATGAAACAGGCAGGAGAGCTTCATCAGCCATTCAGTGTCTTAATGTTTATAAGGGTTATCATCCAGCACGAGAAGTTAAGAACCAGAAAAGGTCAGAATTATAGCAGGAGTTATTGGGAAAGAACTCTGTCAGCTGATGACCCAGTCCTCTAGAGCATTTGCCACACACGCAGCTCCTATTCAAGGGGTTAAGTGGTTTCTTCGACTGCATGCATAGGACAGGGTTTGCTGGATTGGATCCCTTTCACAGAGTTTTGCTATTCTCAGCAGTTTGTAACAGCATCCTCGAGTGCAAATCATACGGTAAAAGTTGCAAAAGTATTTTCTACTATAAAGCCTTGCTTTCACGACATGCCAAAAATGTTGCCTTTTCAGATGGGACATTCTGAGGTTGATTGCAATCCAAAGGTCACTGCTGAAAAGTCAGAGCAAAAAGCTTTTGAGTACTTGTGAGCTGTGATTGTCCCTGTATGTGCAAGGAATTCTCTCATTTTCAACTTCCTCTACCATCTTCTGAACTATGTACCACAGGCCAGTGTGGTAAAGCCATGATATGGGATAACTCAAACCAGCAGGATGAGGTGATGGATCAATCATTGTGTTCTCAAAACCCTTTCACATTTGTAAGCATCACCCAGGAGCAAACCTGAAACAGCAGGAAAATTGAAGTCTAAACATTTTTCAAATCTTTCCTGATAAGGCCGTGTATGAGACATTGGCATGTCTGACAACACAAACATTAAGGGGACATTGCATACAAAGTATTTTTCAAAATTGCATCCTTCCCATGAAAATCAGCAGTCATTCTAAAAAGACTTAAAAATGGCTTAAATGCCTTAAGCACCTAGAAGACTTAATAAGGATTTAAGTTCCCTTTAATGCTTACATTGTGCTACCTTAAAGATTTAAGGCAGCTTAAATGCTTATGTGCCTTAAGAAGTTAGGGTAACAGTCTGCACAAAGACCAAATAATCAGGATTTGTTCGGGGAAAGAGTTCAGGGAGGTCTTCACATCACCTCTTTTCTGAGATGTCTTCATTAAAGGTGACCTGGCAGCACCTGCTTACAGTTTTGCCTGTCTGCCTCAGTATTTAAGGTTTACCCCATCCAAGCATGTACGCTGCTGGAAGCCTAAGAAAAACCCTTCCCTCTTGTTCCTGTGGGGAACTAAGGCACCTCTAGGCTGCGGAAATTGCCCAGGATGGCATAGGAAGCCTGATGCAATACAGAAACATGAACCCGGGTCTCCCACTCACCAGGTCCCTAGGTGCTGCCTCTCAGTCCAGCCACGGGAGCTGGACTGGCTTCTTTCTTTTTAAAGCACAACCCTTAACTCAGGTCCATGGGTACAGGTGAAACTGCACCGATGGGATTTTGGACTATTATTGTTTCTCTGGGACCCTGGTGGCCAAACCCCATTTCCACTTTAGCCCCAATCTCCCTCCCCTTTGTGCTTTGTTATACTGAAGCCATGAGGGCATTTTTTGAGACCTGGCTGGAACATCTGCTGAGAAGTCTTCTTCCCTTCCCCCTGAGAAGCCAGCTCTCCCCAAGAACTATTTCTACTGCTGGAGTTTGGGACTGCAGTCTGGACATGGACCTGAGCAACTGGCCCTGTTTGAGCAGGGGCCTTAGACTAGTTAACCTCCAGAGATCTCTTCCAACCACAACCATCCTGTGATTCTGTGGTATGTCCCACATGTCTCAGCATCTGCTCCTCTAAGCATTTTGAAGTAATTACAGAGCTCATTTCTGGTGCCTAGTTTTAGTAGTAGTTGGCAGTGGAATTCTGCACTATCTCTTGGATAAAGATTCCAGTTGGCCTGGAGAGAAGAGCAAGAAGCACAGGACGGGAATGCGGTGGGTCTGGGAGGCACAGTTCTGGGAGTAATCACTGGCAATCATCCCTGTTTGCATGCACTTATTTGGAGTTACAAAGCCACTTTCTCCTCTCCTCTGACACATTATCTCACTTGCTCTTCTCAGAAATATCTTTTATATAAAACAGTAAGTGCAGCACCACGGAGCAGGACCAGCTCTAGGAATGGACTAGATAGGGATGGATACCCAAGGTGGAGGGTTGTCCTGAACCAGGGAGGAGGGGAGGGCTAGCTCAAGGTCCGCGACCCTGCTCTTCACTTTGCTTGTGTGTCTTGGAAACCAGAGAGACCACTGCTGACGCTGGTGAAGGAGAGGCTGGGATGAAGTGAGGAGCAGGGGTGCAGCCTCTCCCAGCAGCAGTTGTTCTGCTCAGCTCTCATATCCTATGGGCAGATGCAGCAACCTGAACTCTTCCATCCAGCCTCCCTCTTATTGTTTCTC
>VXBJ01006861.1:238392-275058 GCA_013400055.1 Nycticryphes semicollaris
ATGATTCAGTCCCCCCCCCCCCGGCCCTTGCTATGGCACAAGCTACTGCATTCAGCCTTGACCTGGTCTTTGTCCCTGATCCTTGGGGTAACAACATTAAATTTTGCATGTAGTTTAACCTGGTAGTGCCTTAAATCAAGATTACAGGGCCAAATTCAACTCTGATGCGTGAATGCTTCACTCCCTATGTTGTTCCTCTGCTGCATTTCTCCCCAAGGCCAACAGACCTATACCCATCCAGCCAGGGGCAAGTTGAATGCCTTGAAGTTCTTTCAAGAGAAATTTCTTCTTGATCCTTGTGAGTTCAAAGACCAGGGGGCAGGGAAACCCTGGTGTCCGCACAGCACATTTTCAGTTGCCTGGCTAGCTGCTGAGACAGCACCGTGCAGAAATCTTCCCATGGGATTAGCCATGTATTCAGCATACCAGGAGCTCTCCCAGCTTTAGGATGGGATAAACATCCTTACAGGCAGTGGGACTTTCACAAAGCACAGCCAGGGTGCCGTGGCAAGGATGTGACTTGCTCTCTGTGGACACCCTAAGCAAGGGTTTGTGAACATGGCTAGGGGCAGAGTGAACCAATCCATTGCATTTGTGATTAATTTGTTTTGCAAATGTTGTTTTGAATATGCTACCAAGAAATGGCCCTTTTCTGGCTTTCCTCCAATGCCTGGGACACATCCCGTTCCCTAAGGAGGCCACGACTGGAGAGTTACATGGAAAGCATCGGCACCATGAATAGCCACAGCACAAATTCCTCGTGTCAGGTCTTCCGTAACTTATGTGCCCTTCCTGCCAAATGGCACTGGGAGCTGCTTTTCTTCTGAAGGGAGGTTTCAGACACAAGACAACCACTCTAGTATGTAAATGGAGTATTTACAAACTTTCCATATTTAAACTTATCGTTAATATTTAATAATAGTTATTAACTATAATAATTGTTATGAAGATATCTTTATCTTTTCTATTAGTACTTCACTTTAAGGCTACCTACTGCTTTGATATGACTATCTTTTCTTGTCTTTTTTTTTTTCTGTGTGTGTGTAAACAGCTTCGGAGAAGCAGGAAAGTGGTAAGTACAGATCTTTATACTAATGGCCTTATTTTGTGTGCTTTAACATATGAGATAGACATCCACTGAGTGGATTGGGTAACAGATGATATACGTTCATACACATTGAAGAGGAACATGGAAAGTCTTCCAGGGTTTATTTAACACTGTATAGAGTTATGAGGTTACTACCCATCCAGAAAAACTAGAGAACTTTGGGAAAGAGCAGATGAAGGTGACTTTGAGTGTTTTAGAAAGTAATGACAAGTGAGGACTCTAAATAACTTATCACCTTCAAATATTGCTGCTAAGCTGCACGAGTTGGGATCCAGTTTCATTTTCAATAGTGCTTTTCATGCAAATCACATCTCTGTATGCTTCAAGGCTCTAATTAGAATGTTAAGACCAAGAGAAATAGAAAAATCGGAGATATGAACAAATGTGGGTTTAGATAAGCTTGGAGTAAGATGGGAGAGGCAGTGAAGCAGAGAGCTAATGTCATCTCCCAGTAGGGGTCAAGAATTTAAGCTTGGTGTATGCAGGATGGGTGGGCCCAAAAGGAATGCCAGATGATTTAAAATAGCAGAAGGAGCTAATGTACAGGATGAGCTGCCATGGGGGAGAACACAAGCAGCTGGAAGAACAAGATCTTTTTATCGTCTTTTGTTCATATGAGTTACAAAAGGCAGGGAAAAATACTCAGAGGCAAATGCAGAGGGGACTGATTTGTGCAGACTTCTTGATCGTTAGATAAGCTGCCTTCTGGAGCATGCTGCTGTATCATTAGTTCTTGAATTAATTAGGAAAATAACAAGTAGCCCATCCTCCCTCTGGTCAGTGCTCTAAACGACATTAGCACAAGCGCATAGCCCATTAGCAGAGGACTTAAATCATCAAACCCTCCAAGAGCTTGCTAGTGAGCAGGGTGAGACCTGGGAGCCTTTAGCCAGCTCAAGAGCTACAGGTGTCCCAGGGGATAAATATGTCTGTGAGGATCAGACAGCCTGGCGTACAGGAAGGACTTCATGGACCATCTAGGCCAGTTGAGAATTCCAACAAATTTTTGCAAGCTTGCTTTTTCTACCTCGCTGGAGAGCACTGGCGTTGCTTTGAACTGCTTGGTGCTCATGGTCTCGGGAAGTGCTGTTTCCCAAGGGCCAACAAGAGAGAACTTGCAAGCTGCTGATAGCCAGGCAAAAAAGGCAAGCAGTAACATTTGGCTTTGCAGCTTATTTTCTGACAAAGGTGGCTTGGGGTTATATTTTCCCCTTGAATTTTCACATGTAACTACATTAGTATAATCTGAGTCATGTCTGTGTATTTACAAAGAAACAGATCCCCAAGGAGTTTACGGATTTGTGATCCCGGCACTGAATCTCTGAGAATGATCATTCCAGACCATAATGAGATATCGTGTCTGCTCATGGAGACAAAGCCTGTCCTTGGACACCTGTCTAACTTTTCCAAAGAAGTGAAAAGAGTCATGTGTACGCAACCTTTCTCCCAGGACTTGATGGGCAGCAGCGAGAGCTGGGTTCAAGCATAAGAGCATCACTGCAAACACTCTAGCTTGAGCTCAGAACCAGCAACCTGGGAAAAACAGACTAACCTGTCCGATGGGAAGTCATTCTCAAAACATTCTCAAACAAGAGCCAGATAAATAACAAGAAATGCCCTTATTAAAGGGAGAAAAAGGAATTTGTATGAGGTAGGTAAATAGCATCATAATAACAAATGCCTAAACTGTAACACTTTCACTTTCTCTTGCTTTGGGATATAACTGCTTGGCAGCTTTCCTGCTCCTGCGTAACCTTCACTGCTGGTTTCAGAGTTAGTCTTGGAGGACAGCAATGATTTATGCAGCCACGCTCTGCCCTGTGCCTCTTACTGCTGGCTGCTCCCACAAACACACGGCAGTATCTTCCCTTGGCAGCTCGTATTGATGAAAGTCATGGGCTTAGGCTGAGGAATCCACTCATCCCAGACTTTCTCTAAAAGATCTAGTTGGCCCATGCTTGCAGACATTATTGCTTTTTTGTGTGCAGTACTATTTAAGCAGCACATGCCAAATGAACACTTTGCAGCTCTCCACTGGGCTTCTCCTCATTTTACCTGGTAGCGATGGAGCTCCCCTGGGTTTAGGCCCTTTGGCCTGTGGGAATTTCTGGGTCTTCATGGGGGAAGAAGGTGGGGACTGCTTTTGCCAGAGTCTCATCCATTAGGTATGCATATATTTTCACTACTTAAATAGAAGCTTTTTAAAATGGGGATTTATTTGACCTCTGTAGCACATGCACTGCATCCCACCTGACCTCAGACGTTCGCTAAGGACATAGGTCCCAGCCCACTCATTAAATCAGGTGAGTTATTTGCTTCCAAAAATGTTTAATCCTAGAATAAAGTGGAAGAATCTTGGAATAATGTACATTTGGAATACTTCATTCATGGGATTTATTTTTTGTCAGCTAATCTTAGACAATTACTGATTGGATCACACATCAAGGTGGGATGGCTTAAGGACCATTCTTGTCTCTTGACATACCTGTTGGGCCTACTTAGTCACATCAATGCCAGCCATTCCTGGAATCTGGCTGAATGATCACTTCTAACCCTACTTTATTAAAATCATTACCATGCAAGAAGCATTTGCTGCCAGTTTCATGAGAGAAACAAAAAATGACGCACCTTTGACATGGCCTTGTGTGCAGGCAGAATGAAAAATACCCACCAGTTTAGTTATGGCAATCAAGGTTTGTGTTGCTCTGAAAAAGCAGCATTTCTCTTTGGGATGTTTGTACCCATTGCCTTTTATTTTCATCTGATGTCACTTTGCTCTTGTGTTAAATAAAAGGAAAGGCTAGTCCGAATCGCATGAAGTTCAACCAAGCCAAGTGCAGGATCCTGCACCTGGGATGTGGCAATCCCAAGCACAAATACAGGTTGGGTGGAGAGTGGCTGGAGAGCAACCCTGAGGAGAAGGACTTGGGAGTGATGGTGGATGAGAAGCTCAACATGAGCCAACAGTGCATACTGGCAGCCCAGAAAGCCAACTGCATCCTGGGCTGCATCAAAAGAAGCGTGGCCAGCAGGTCACAGGAGCTGATTCTACACCTCTACTCTGCACTCATGAGACCCCACCTGGAGTACTGTGTCCAGCTCTGAGTCCTCAACATAGAAAGGACATGGAACTGTTGGAATGTGTCCAGTGGAGGGCCACAAAGATGCTCAGAGGGATGGAGCACCTCTCCTATGAAGACCAGGCTGAGGGAGTTGAGGTTATTCAGCCTGGAGGAGACCTTCTAGCAGCCTTCCAATATCTGAAGGGAGCCTACAGGAGAGCTGGAGAGGGACTCTTTGTCTGGAAGTGTACTGACAGGACAAGGGGTAATCGCTTTAAATTGGAAGAGGGGAGATTTATATTGGATACCAGAAAGAAGTTCTTTACTGTGAGGGTGATGAGGCACTGGAACAGTTTGCCCAAAGACGTTGTGGATGCCCCATCCCTGGAAGTGTTTAAGGCCAGGATGGATGAGGCTTTGAGCAACCTGTTGTAGCGGGAGTTGTCCCTGCCCATGGCAGGGGGCTTGCAACTTGAAGATCTTTAAGGTCCTTTCCAACTCTAACCATTCTATGATTCGATGATTCTATGATTCTATGAAATAATCCGTTCAGCTGAAATGCTCTGTGTCACTTCAGCTGATATGTTTTATATTATCTCAAGTCGTTCTGTCAGGTTCTTTCATAGTTATCATCATTCTCACCTGAGCCTTTTCATCTTTCAGTCTCTTCCGCTCCTCAAATCTTTTTATTGCTCTTTTATACTCCTTCAGACTATTTTGACCTCATCTCTGAAGCGCCTCACGGGTTTTTCTAGTTTCAATTAACCTGGGTGAATTGATGTCTTCAGCATATTTCTTCTTCTCTTCCCCTCCTCCTGCACTGCCCACTGGGACACCTGTAGCCATGTGCTGCCTTTGCCATATCACAAGTGAACTCTTGCTTTACACTCTGGTCAGCAATTTTTATCTGTGACCAAATTTCACCCACGTGTCTGTGCGGTTTTCTGAGGACTGTTTTTTAAAATGCCACTGAGATTGTAAAACTGGTTTCGAATTGGTTCTGCTGTTTACTGGAGTTTAGCTAATAGATGATGGGAGACCATGCTGGTCTGCTGTTGTCTGGCTACATTCACCAGGTTGTTTAATGCAGCATTTCAGTTATCAGTTCAGCCAGTGTTTCCTTTTCCTGATTCAAGATTTCCTGGTCCACAGCTTTTATTTTCAGGACTGGTAAAATCACTGTGCTTTGGAGGGTCTTAGCATCCCAGAGAAAAAAGTCCCAAATTCCTTTAGGACTTAGTGGGGATTTTTTTACTGGCAACTCGGTCTTGTATCGGTTCCAGTTCTCTCTTGGTTGCTTGATACACAGTGCAGGAAGGAGAAAAGAAAAGCGTAATGAGCCTCCAAAATGTTCTAGTTTTCAGGTTAGGAAGAAATACTTGAGGTCTTGCCTCAAAGGTCATCCCCAGGGAGTTCATGGTTATGATGGAGAATGCTTCTGGAGGGAGGGCCCAGAGGGCTTTTGCAGAAGCAGCACCTCCTGCTGATTGGAGAGTTTGGCTCCACTTAGGACCAATGCGGATTCTGGCAGAGGTGAGAAGAGGACTGACAAGTGTCACCAGGCTTTGCTGGAAAGATGGGCCACATTTGTTTCACCCAGTGCAATCCCTCTGCCACGGTCAATATCAAACTCTCACCAATTCCTCTTGTGTTGCTTCTTTTAGGCTATCAGTTTTACCTGTTTCTCCAGAAGAATTTACACATATTGAGCTGGATATGGGGCTATACCTGCAGTGGTGGGTGTCCCAGGGTTGGAAAAACCCCGCCATCATGGTTTCTCAGCGGATGCACACAAAGGATATAACTTTGCAGGGGAAGACACTCTTTACTGTGATTTGTGGTTGTGTACATAGGGACGAGGGACACAAGTAAGATCTGTGTGATAGTTGGGACAGTTTGTCCTGTGAAACAATTTAGGACAGGGCACATTCCTACAGAAGAAAGCAGAAGCCATCCAAGGATGTTCTTGCTCTAACTTTATCATTTCTATTAATACAAAAGTAGAGTCAAAGCCACAGAGCATTGAAACAATCCCTTCACTGTGTGATAGCTCATGGGTGTATGTAGACAGTGTGATTGCCCTTGCACTGGGGTAATAACAGAGTATTTAGCCCTTTTTTGTAAGTTCTCATTAAAACCTAACTCCATGTGCACCTCCTGGTCACATGGTGGTTGTAGTATAGGAGTGTGTTTTTCTCATTAAGAAAGAAACAGATTTTCCTCTGTCTTGTGAAGAGTCCTTTTCTATGAGATAGATAGAGAAGACTGGTACAAAACATGCAAACTCCTCATTGCTGTAGTATTAAAAGGTTTTGGCTTTACTACATCTCAATAAATAACTAAAATGTTCCATCAGTCCAGTAGCATGGGGAGTGAGAACAATGTATGACCAGATAATTAAATGTCTTGTCTTATAATGAGAAACAAAGTCATTTTCAATAGAGGCTGCTAAACCAAGTGCCCTTGCTTGTCTGTCATGCTTTTGGTGCTGTGATTGGTATTCTGTGACAAGTGATTGTGTGGGGATTTTGCTGGATGCAAACACCGGGGAAAAAAATGTGTTTATTCTGCTCTTGTGGCTTACTCATCCCAGATATGACATTTGCAGTCCTTTTTAGAGCCTTAGAGGCCATGGGTAACCCTGTTCAGCTCTGCCCTGGGTCAACACAAAGAAGAAACAATAGAGGCAGCTCTGCATAGACAGGGATGTGTCCTTGCCCTGTGTCCCACAGGAGGAAGAGAGGAGCCATTCTCTATCTCCTCTAGGAAGAAAATGCTGTAGGCCATGGAGAAGCATCCCCTGGCCTTGCCCCTATAGATCCTCCACTGAGTAACGCTGAATTGCTCAAGAACATCCTCCAGGGCCAAATATGAGATGCTGGGATTTGAGAATGAGCTATGCACAAAAATAAAAAATTCTTCAGTTGGCCATTTACATTATGAACTACATGGTGTCAAGTATGTTATATTATTTTACTTTATTTTATTTTATTTGCTTATTTTACTTTAAAAATATTGTGCAACAAAATTGGTTAAACCAATAGCTAAAATAATTAACCTCAAGAAGGTAAGCAGGGTACAGAAGGAAAAAGAAAAAGCAGCCAACTGTAAAAGACAGTTGTGTTTTATTAATCTACTGTAATTCTTTGCACATTCAAGAAATAAAAGCAGATGTACCATTTTGGCTTTGATATTTGTGAATGAACAGCACGAAAAAAAAAAAAAACACCACAGAAGGGTTAAATAGTGAGCTAACAAAAAGTGCTAATTATGCTTTACTTCCAGATGAGTGAAGGCTGTAGGGAATTATGCAAGAACTTAACAACTCATAGTCAACAGAAGAGCACAATGCTCCATGAAGTCCCCAGATGCCAAATGCAGCCTGATGCATGGTGATAGGAATGCCACGAATATTCAGGCGTACATCGCACAGCGTTTGACACACATCAGAACTAGTCTGAAAACAAAAGCAAAGGGACTCTCCTATTTATTTTTCTTTCATGCTGCCTCAAAGCTTCCCATCAGCCACATGGCTGCCTCCTACAAGCCACTCCTGAAAACACCTTTTGATTAATACATTTTTTTCAAAAAGTACCAGAGAATGGTCTGCTTGTAGTGCCCCCTTTTGTGGTCCTATGTCTGAATTTGCTTGGTTTATGGTGGGCTTGCTCTAGATGCCTACAAAACCCGGCTGCATGCACTCTTGCTCTAATGGCCATGGTGTCTGTCCAGCACAGTGAGATGAATAAAGTTGTAAGAAATTGAAGCACATTAACTTGGAAAGGGATTTAAGGAGGTTTGGGTTTTTTTCAATACAATGTAAAATTAACTGACCACCTTGGACCAACATGCCATCAGAAGTCACTGAGATAGGTGGCCCTCAATGAGGGTCTAGAAATGAGAATATGGTATACTTCCTTTCTTAAAATCAACTTCTTAACTAATTTTTCCAGTCATAGAATGGTTTGGATTAGAAGGGACCTTAAAGATCATCAAGTTCCAACCCCCTTGCCATGGGTAGGGACACCTACCACTACATCAGCTTGCTTAAAGGCCCAAGCCTGGCCTTGAACATTTCCAGAGATGAGGCATCCACAACTTCTCTAGGCAACCAGTTTCAGTGTCTCACCACCCTCATAGTGAAAAGATTTCTTCCTGATATCTGATCTAAATCTACCCTCTTCCAGCTTCAAGCCATTACCCCTCGTCCTGCCAATGTCACAAACCAGTTGTGAAGGGAAAGATAAGGAAACATTGACTGAAGTATTACTCCCTAATTGTCTCCTTTAATTTTTTTTTTTTTTTTTGCATTTGCCTTTGAAATACTTGTCTCCAATTATGCTCAGAAATTGGACAGGAGGATAGATGGATCATGGCTCCACATGAGATAACAATTCCTCTAATTCCCAGCAAAACCTGTTTGGCTACATTCAGCAGTTACACCAAATACTTTATGGTCCCCCTAAATTCCAAATTATTGAGCTGTTTTCCAACTACTTGGGCCAGTTACACAACAGCATTCCCAGGGAAATCCCAGGTTCAGAGCAGAGCTGCACCTGGAGCGGTCGGGAGACCGGGAGTCATGGCTGGGAATTTGCTCCTGAACTCCCATCTCCTTTCCAACCCCTCTGCAACCTTGTAAGCAGGGACGGCGGGCGGGGGGCAGAAATCTCTGCTGGGCTGCTGGATTCTCCTACCAATTGACAGGCATAATCTGGTGCACATCACGGTCCCAGATTGAAGACCACATGTGACACCTCCCCCATGTGTCCCCAGCAGCCTCGGCATGTCCCGCCAGCTGCCTCCATGGACAGGAGCGAGGATGTTAATAAACACCCAAATGAAAGGAAGTTGTTGGATTGTAATTAACATATGCCATTAGTATCTGTCGCTTTGGCCAGCCGCAGCAGACAGGCTGAACCCATACATACAAATGAGTGTCTGCCTGAACTGCGGGGAGGGGAGGGAGAGATGATTTCATTGTGCACGTCTGGTGCTGTCAGCAGCTTTAAATCACACGGGTGCTTACTAACAAAAACAGTAACGACCATTGTGTCCTGGAACAATAATACAGCTTTTAAAACCCTGTTTTATTCAATAAACAGTTCTAAATGTTTGCTCACCCTCTTCTTTTCACCAGAGAAGCTTGATTTTAAAAGACAGTCTGAGGGGGGAAAAGAAAGGTATGGCCCACCAAAGGTATTTTTGGCGAGGTTTGTCTGTGCCTACAGCCCTTTTGCAACTATTCCCAGAGCTGCTGGGACAGGTGATGGTGGCAGTCCCATGGGAATCACACCAACCTGCTTCCAAAGAACGCTGTCAAGGGTTTCTGGAAGGCTGATAATAAGCAGGCAACCACCCGCGTTGGTTTGGATCATTTCATTGAAGCGGTGATGGTACTACTCTGTTTTCTTCACCAATAATTACTTTTGTACTGCTGTGCACTGCCCACCTCACCAATCCCTCTGTCTGAGGGGGCTGAAAGATTAAAATGCACAAGCAAGCCCCTGCCCATTGGCACTGCTGGGGACCTCCCCGTTAATTGCTATTGCTCTCTCCTTACTCCAATGAGATGTGTCAGGAACCGAAGGCTTAGCAGGCTTTATCCTCTCTCAAAATAAAGCCTGTGTGAATTTGAAGAATAATGATAATTTCTAACCCCCAAGTATATTTCTGGAAGTTAATTGTAATTAGTTTTTTTCTACAGCTGTCTTAGTCCTCTACTAGGTTTTTAAAGGTTTATTTACATAAGTGATTAGTTTGAGTGCCATCGCTACCAAACCCAGTAGATCTAGGACTGCAAACGTGATTCTGCTGAATTGCTAAACTGTGGCGAAAAACAACTAAGTCAGAAGCGCCTGGGCTGTGCTCCAAGACACGGGATTTATATGATCACATTCTGCGTCTTGGTTCAGTCTGACAGAGCATTTTCCGACTTTCTGTATTAAAAGAGCTTCAAAGGTCTCCACAGGAGTTTCTCTTCAGAGGCATTTGAGATGGCAGATGATAATTAGGTATTTCTATACTGCAGAATTCATTTTCTTTGCATTTCCTAGCTTGCAGGCAGAGCTGTGGTCAGCAACCCTGTCTGACTCATCCTCTTGCCTTCCTGCTTTTAAAACCCCACAATTCTCCTATTTATTGACAATTTTTTACCAAGTCTTACTGCCTCTGAAAAAAAAAAATAATCCTGTTTTGTTGTCCTTGCTTCCATCTTTTTTCAGCAAAGCTGCAATTCTCCAACAGAATTTGTGTCCGAGGAAGCACTGCAGAAAATCTGTAGGATTCATCCTTAGTCAGCAGGTCCAGCTGGAGGCGGCCGGCGCTCGCTGGAACGGCCTGGGAAAAGCTGTGGGACCGTCCCCTTCAGCTGGCCCCACTCCAGGGGAAAAGCCGACGGCCAGATGGATGCAGAGCTGGCAAACGAATTGTTTGGTTTGATGTTTTTCCCAAACTTCATAATAAAATCCTTAGAGGTGGCTGAGGTGATACACCCTCCCCTGCTTGTGGAAGTGGACCAGCCAGCCTGGATGCTCCCAGTGTCACTTTATACAGAGCGGTGGTAACGTGGAGAGGGCCTGGTTTTCCAGCTTTTGCACCTCCAGTCTTAGCCCTGATGTAATTCCTTTATTTTCCTCCTGCTTTACATCATGGCTTTACATTACAGCCACCCTGCTTCATTGGGACCATGCTGTGGTTATTCTCAATACCCTTCACCTTCAGTCAGTGCCCTCTACTGGAAAGAAGACCCAGGCTGCCACCCTGGCTTCTCCAAGGACCAACCACCAGCTCCCGTCCCTACCTGGAACTAGAGAGAACTCGGGAGGTGGGAGCTGCACCCCATCCCAGTGGGATCTTCAGCCTATATGACCTGCTTTGGTGCCACTGCACCACCGCAAGACAAGATGGCACTGGAAGGATGTCATCAGATGAGGACCTACCTCAACATGCTGTCTGATTTTTGGGTGGAGAAATATCCCTGTAATGGCACATCATGGAGCTGCTGCTTCTTGCCAAAAGACTGCAACAGCATTTATTCTACCTCTTGAGATGAGGGCTGGGGAAAAAAGTACTGGATTGGCACCTGCAGCTAGAGCCCAACTCTTCTGAAGTCTTCAGCCAGCCTGGGAACAGATTTTAGAAACCTTTTTTAATATCATGAAAAAGGGGATAGTCTTGTACTGTGGGTATTTTCCCCTATATGAAGTCCCACTTCCTATAACAGGATTCCCAGTGAGAAAATTCAGCTGTTTTCAATGAAATCCCCAGATCAAGACCTAAACTTGAGGCAGCTTTATGGAAGCTGATTTTATTGGTTTTATTCACAAAAACTGTTTTCTGGATGTTGCGAATTTTCTTCAGTCTTTTGATGATGCTATTTTGACCCAGGAAGCCATTCCACCCAGCGGCGGTTGTTGAGCTACATGGAGTTCAAAGGCAAGAGAAGAAAAGGCTGCCAGTGAAAAAGTTGCATTAGGAAGTAGATTTAATCTGAAGATATGTATATTCATCATTGATTAATGTATTTAGTGCAGTGCCCATAGCAACCCATTATGTGATTTGGAGCTCCAGCCTTGTGCTTTTTATTCTCTATGGGTGCAATTTCCATCAGTCTGAGGAGGTGCTGCTGCTATCCTGCTACCCGCTCCATCCCAATGCTCCCATCTCCTCCATGGGCCAGCACCGACACGTACCTGGCCCCATGGCGTGCACCTTCAGCCCTTCCACCAGCAAGAAACATCCCTGCAAGTAGTGGGTAGTTGTTTTCTGCTGGTCTGGCTCAGTGGCTTTTCCCATCCCTGCCATTCGACCAGGGAATGCAGTACCACGGAGCTGCATCCTGGGCTTCGTGTAGAATTCCTGAGTGATGTCCCCACCTCCTGTGGGCTTTTCTCATGCTCCAAGGTAGGCAAGCTTGCACATGAGATCTGCAGGATCAGTCCTTAGGTTTCCACCCAGTGGTTTCCACATATTGCAAATTCATATATTTTTTCAGGTTTTTGGGGAGCAGTTGAATAAAGCACCAGAGAATAAGAAGCTCTCTCAGACTCCGAACCGGTTTAATGTTTACTTTTTCTTTATTTTGCATAATTTAAAGCATCTCAATACATTTCTTCATACAAGTTTTTGCCATAGCTGAAAATTCACATTTATAATTCCAAAATAAATGAGTGATAAGCTCTAACACGCTGGAAACTAAAACAATCCTGCTTTTCCTTAATATCAGCTGCTTGCTATTAACTGATGATGGACAGGCACTTGTCAATTTTCTTGAACTGATGCACCCACACAAGAAAATGCCCAGAAGGGCCCATTTGCTATTGTGGAGATAAAATCTTCATCTACTGTATTTGGCACCTTTCACAGAATCATTAAATGATTCGAGTTAGAAGGGACCTTAAAGATCATCGAGTTCCAACCCCCCTGCCATGGGCAGGAACTCCTCCCACTAGAGCAGGTTGCTCAAAGCCCCATCCAGCCTGGCCTTGAACACTTCCAAGGATAGCACATCTACAACTTCTCTGGGCAGTTTCAGTGTCTCACCACCGTCAGAATAAGAATATTTTCCTAAATATAATCTAAATCTACCCTTTTTCAATTTAGAACCATTATTCCTCACCCTATCCCTATAATCCCTGAAAAAGAGTTCTTCCTTTTCCTTCTGCAAGGCTCCCTTTTAGGTACTGGAAGGCTGCTTGAAGGACTCCCCTGAGCCTTCTCTTCTCCAGGCTGAACAACCCCAACTCTCTCAACCTGTCTTTGTGAGAATGAAGCACAAAGTGCCTCCATGAAAATCCCCCAGCCCCTCTGCTCTGGGGCATTGCCCCCTAGAGCCTCGCTGGAGGAGGAAAAACTGTTGTCAAGGGAAGATGCCAACGGTGTAGAAGATGAGGTGACAGCACTTTCCCTACAAGATGGCACCTCTACTGCACCACCAAAACCTGCTGATCTGATAGGCAGAGCTCAAAACAGGCCCAGACTTTGTGAAACAAGGAACTCACGTTTTCTTCTGAAATTATTTTTTTGTTGGTTTTTGTTAACTTTCTTCACACAGAAAAGGGGGACTTCAGGAAGAAGGAGAAAAAAAAACCCTGCCCTTTATGCTTTTTAATTTCAATAGAGGAAACTGCAAGGTTATGGAGGCTGCTATAAGAAGCAGAGCAAGACAAAAATACAGAAGTTTTAGTACTAACATATTTTCTTTATTAAGTTCTTTGTTGCTGTGAGGCAAAGCTGAGGATCTTTGTGATTTGTTTGCATTTTTGTAAAACAATCCTGTATCCGGTTTCCAGCATCTAAGACTCACCAATTAAGTGCAAGTGTCACAGCATGATGGATCCCATAAGGCATTATCATCTGGAATAACAGGATTGCATTAAAATATTACATTATATTTTTTAATAAAAATTTAAATCTTCCTTTCAAAGCTGTGACAATATATCAACAGCGCTTTTTTTTAGAAAAAGGGTACTTTTCAAAGCTCATTTCCTAATTTCTAAGGGATATGACTCATGCTTTCTCGCACGCTTGGATGTGGCAGTACCACTTGGTAGCACACAGACACTCATGTGGCAGCTTGAAAACTCCAGTTCATGTAAAAGAAAACCGGTTTTACCAGATACCTTTTTCCTCTGTGACGTGTGAGATACCTGGATGCATGGATGTGTATTTTTAAAGATGGCACAAACCTCTTCTCCTGGTGTCCATTAATCAAGCTCTTCCCTTATATGCAGCTTGTCTATATGTAACCCTACAGCTCTTGGAAGTCCCATGTTTCTCCCAGGCTGACAGTGTCTTACGAGTAAATTCTTCAAAGGCACAGGTGAATTCTGTGCCCAGTCTGAACTTTATTTAGGTTATTTGTGTGGAAAGCCTTCATTCCTGGCTGCCTTATTGGAGAACCTCCAGATGACTTGGCTTCTTCCATAGTGTGTGTGCTCATTGCTTTCAGAAAGCTTGCCTTCTTTTAGGATGTTGCAGGCCAAGTGGTGGAAAATGCTGGTCACCTTCGAAAATGTGTCCCTTTGGCATTGTCCACACGTGATGATGGCCAGGATGGCAGCAAGCCAAGGGCTGTGGCCATTGGAAGGAGGTTGCTAGTGGTTGCAGTATGCCTATGCTGCTGGAAGTCCTTAATCGGTTGAGTGTTCCTGGGAAAATACGGGCAATCTAAATTTGTAATGTAGCAAGACAAGCAGGAAAGAAGAAAAAAAGAAGCCTACTTTTGAAGGCTCTTTTTATGCCTCATTAAAAAAAACGAAAAGAGACACAAGTGAGATCTCATTGCTCAGTCCCTCTAATCTCCTTAACTTTGTCGTGAGTTTGTTTGGGTTTTTTCCCCCCAGTTTGTGATGGTGACAAGTCCTGACAGCCATGAGACAACATTTCTGAGTCCCTGGCTTTACACTCAGCAGTAAAGGCTGAAGAGGAGGAGCTGTGCCTCCCTCTAGGTTTACTGGGATGGAGACAGACTTTCTACTCCATGCGTCCATGTATCTATCCAATTCATTTTTCCATGTGATCTCCAGCGTGGCCTGCTTATCAAGTGGCTGCAACTGCATATCTGAACTTAGGAAAAAAGAGTAAATTCTTTTGGCATCATGTCACAGCGTCTGCTCGTGCTTAACAGAAATGGAGAAGCCTCCAGTGGCCAGGCAGGAGAAGAGCTATAAATGTCATAGGCTAGCCACAGTAATACTAAAGAGCTATGCTCTCCCACAACCTTTTTAAGTATATATCATTCAAAATTCATTTGGCTTTTCTGGCTGATTTTTTTATATATATAGATCCAGTTAAACAGTTGATTCTCCCTCACATTTTGGAATGCTTTGGTGTCACAAAAGTGATTTCTACTCAGAGACCAGATGTGTGCTCCAATAACAATTACATAGCACAGAGTAATAAGCCTATTGTTTAGCCCCGTAAATCAAGTTGTTTAATCAAAGAAGCCAGATTGTTATTTCTTCACTGCACATTTATAATGCTTTGTTTGACTTCTTGTAAGTTCATGTATATATATATGTACATACACAAATAGATGTGTTTCAATGCTTCGAGCACAGTGATCTGCAGGTCAAGCAAAGTGGAGCCCCCCTGTTGGTAAGGGGCTGTTGATCCATCAGAAAATTGTCCCTCTGAGCAAGCCTCGTTCCCGGGGCTGATGTCTCACTGAGCTAGGATCCACAGGGTTGCAAGCAGATGCCCCAGCAGCACCTCACCATCTCCCCGGCAGGAGCAGCACTTTCCCTGGGATATGCCACATTGAGCTACCGGTGACTCAGAGGGCACGTGTGCTGCTGCTCTGACCCAGAGCTGTAAAGCAAATGTAGGTGTTGGGCAGGAAAGAGAGAAATTTAGGGGGTGCCTGCTTGACAGGCAGATGACCAGCTGTCACTAGGCTTAGAAGGAAGTTTAGAGCAGTTTAATTGAATTTACTTAGCAGCCAGCGCTGATTTCCCATTAAAGGCAGCAACCAGGCAAGGGGAGCAGAGCTGCTCTTCTGATGATGATACACAGCAACTGGCTCCTCCTTCCCCAAAACACAGTGATAGTCGCTGAAAAACCCTCCTCTTCCTCAGCTGAGGTGACCCCTGTCCTACAGTGCTCTCCAGCACACAAAATTCCCCCAGGCACTGCATCATCCCTCTTCTCAGCCCCAAAACTTTGCAGTTGAGCAGGGAAATGTGCGTGCCACCCAGGCTTCCTCTTACTCTTGCAGTTTCATCTGCTTTCTGGCTTTCTTGCAGTTTCTTTATAGGAACACACACACACATGGTTATGAAAAAACATATCGTCCCCATTAAATGCATTTCCGTGTTTCTCTGGGGCACTCCTGGATGGGCAGCTCTTCATCTTGCAGGCTTCCAACACCAGGTTTAGCTCAGCTAAGTCTTTCCCTATTTAAATAGGCTGTTGGAAGATAAAGCACATGCAGGGACTGTGTCCCACCAGTAAATCCTGCTTTCTGCTCCGAACAACCACTGAGCCTTTCAGCAATTTGTCTTCCAACCATACTTTTGCACAATATCCTTCATTCTTGCCTTGAAGCTGCCTGTTGCAATTTTATAATATATTGTGGGAACAGCATATAGTTAGTTCTTCTAGGACATTGCACTGCAGAAGGCCCTCTGCTTTTGGGGTCCCTTTAACACTACATGACAGTAGCAAATAGTCTTTTTTTTGCAACTGGCTATTTAAATTCGCATTTTCACCTCCTATAACCCTTTTTTTTTTTCAGAATGAGCTGCACAGGTGAACTCACATCGAGCTCAGACAACCTGCACCAGAAATAGTGCAGGTTTCAGGTACACAGCTTTTTGGGTAAAAATTTTACCAAAAGCCAGTCCAGGCCATTTCCCTTACCAAAACTACAGACCTAAAGCCATTGCAGTTTCCATGCTGCAGCCAGCTGCCTTAAGTCATATCAAAAAAGCCTGATGAGGTTTTCCAGGAGGCAGCCACCAAAGCTTCCTTCTGCGTCAGCCTGGCTGTCCTCTGTCCTGGAGATAGGCAGTCCCAGTTCCCTCAGACCAAAACATGTGTTAGGTTACTGTCAAAAAGGAGAGAGCACTAAGGGTCAAGAGATTCAGGCTTGTTTCCCAGATTTGAAACAGTTGTCCTTTATGGCCTTGTGCAAAAAATCCACTTTTCCTCCCACTTCCTCTGGGACCTTATCAAGGAAACTGCAACAACATTTCATTACTATCAACCCGCTGGAGGGGTAAGCTTTGTGGGGAAGGAGCTAGGTCTTGCTACAAATGGGTACAGCACAACCAGGTCCTGATCTGTGGGAAATCGGGGATGGCAGGATCATTTTCTGAACACAGAGAGGCATAATTTTGGCAGCTGGATGGTTTTTCAAACTCCCTGATAAACCATCAGAGGTTAGAAATAGCTGCAGTTTCCTCAAGTTTAACAGGGATCATATTCCCCAGCAAAATGCCACCCTGGGTTCGCCAGAAGTTTACAACCCTCCAACCTTAAGATGCTTCTCCGGTGAGGACATGTATTTATGGGAATAAAGTGTTTATGAGAAGAGGATGGCTTTCACCTGGCATGGCAGGGAACCAGCAGAAAACCCTACACATTTTTGCACTGTCTGTTTTGCCTGTCATTGCTACCGATCTCATACCTTTGAGAAGAACCTTTTTTGGGTCCCAATTATTTTTGATATCTGCAACGTACTTCAAGAAATTACAATGTAAATACCACCATGTGATTTTCTTGCATGAACTCCTCCAAGATCTTAGCACAAGGATGTGTTTGTGTCACGCTGAGAAACATGAAGCTCTTGTATGAGGTTGCCTATCGAACAGAAACATTGTTGTAAACGGAGAAGGTTTTCTTTTTACTTAGGTATTTATGCCGAGGGATCCTTCCTTGGACCAGGTTTTGACTGGAGATTTTTGGAGGAAGCGACTGACTGCATACTGCCATCCTATGCTGGTGATGGTGATGGTGATGGTAGCATCTCCGTCCAAAAACTGACCATCTCCATTAGTCTGGTGTCTCGACCACCGGTGGGCTGCAAGGTGCAAAATTCTGCTAGGGCTCAGCAGAACAGCAACATGAACTGCCTAGAAAAAGCAGCACTTTAATTTCAAAGAGCCTTTTGGATGTCAGCATCGTGCATGTCCCCAGTGAGAGACAAACCCATTCATGCTGATGTGCCAGCCAGGGCTGCAGCCAAGTAGACTTGAGAGCAGGAACAGCTGGATTTCAGTGGACTATTCAAGTGCTGCAGCCAAAAACCATCATCGTGGACCTGCTCACTTACCACAGACCTCTGGAGGGGATCATCTGCATAATTACAAGGATCACGGATCTTGCGCTTCCCCTATCAATGAACATTTTCCTTTTGGGTACAGTACGTTCCTGCAGATTCCAACGATAAACTCCTCTAATGGTCTTTGCAGTCATCTGATTTAGCTACAGAAAAATGTCTTAGTGCTGAGCTGGAAACGCAGTTCCCCACCACATGAATCTGCATGGGAACAGGGTGTGTGCAGCACGTTCCATCCATGGATAAGCTAATCCTTTCTGCAGATAAAAACTGCCAGCAAAACGTAGCCTGAAAAAGTAGTTACTGATGTTGTTTATTTTTTAAAGGATGGATAAAATTTCAGAGCGATAAAATAATTTCCTTGAAATACTTTCATTCAAATAATTTACTTCCCTTTGAAAGGCTTAATTTTTCGTTTGCTGAACTTTTTTTTGTTTTTTCTGTTTTTTCCTTTTTTTTTTTACTCCTAATCAGGGTGAGCAAGAGAGCAAGAGAAAATATCCCTGATCTGCATCTGATCCGTATTGGGGGGATGTGCAGCTACAAGACTTGTGTGTTGTGTGACACGGGAGCACGTGCCACACCAGCTGGAGCTAACGTGCGTGCGTGGAGTGGGGACGATGAACACCCCACGGGCCCCTCCAGTAAACGTCACATTGTGCTGGTAAATGTCTCATTGTGTTAATTCGCAGGAGCTCTGAGGACAATGACAATGAAAATTGTTGTGTAGTACCACAGCTCAGGCCCTGTCCGTGGCTTGGGTCGTGTTGGTGGGCTACACCTTGCGGGGACGGAGCCGGTGAGAGCTTCAGACAGGTCATGACGTTGCGGCCAGCTCAAAGCGTCGTGCTCAGGGATGGAGCTGGGGATTTATTTTTCAGTGGAGGCTGAGCTTCTTTGATTAATTGCATGTAACTTTAGGCAAAACACCAAATAGCGCAAGATTTTCTATAAAGCCACAAAAAGCTGGCAGCACTGGAGAAGTGGTGAAAAATGAATTGTTTTTTCAAAGTCGCATAATTACTTTAGGAAGGTTGGGACCCAAAGCCTGGAAAACTCTACAGAGAAAAAAAAAAAAAATAACAAAAACAAATCCACTGAAAGAAATAAAGGGCACATCTCTGGCTTTAAGTGCTGCCCTGGAGTTTGTAGGGTATTCTCTACCCCTGCTGTGCAGTGCTTTCTGCCTTCTGGAAAGCGGATTTGCAAACGGGAGGATTTAATCTGATGGCTACGGAAATCAGTGAAGTGCCGTGGGATGGGGCAGGCGGTCCAGTGCCAGTGGGCTTCTGCTTGCTCAGGGGGTCTGAGAGCCCACTGCCCCAGGGCTGTCATGCTGCTGACTTGCTAGAGAAGAATGAGGAGAAGCATAAAATGTCACTCACAAAATAGGTCAAAATGAGAGAGAAATGGCTGAACCTTCTCCCTGGATTAGCTGACCCACGCTGTAGCCTGCAGCACATGAGGGGATCACGGCCAGATGTTTTTGGCCATCAGGCTTCCTACAGCTGGGTTGATGGGCAGACCCTTTCCAACAGTTTTTTAACTGAACCCCAAGGCAGAGGGGCAAGGCAGGAGAAGAGGAGGGTGTTCAACTCCTAAACAATAGCAACGAGGGAACAATGATTCATCACGTTTGCTCTATAGGGGTTTTTGTAGGTTTATCTGGGAGAAATGTGTCTGTGAATGCAAGTTTACATCATAGCCTAGCATGGATTTAACGGGGGACAAAAGGAGAAAGAGGGGATTAGTGCCTCCTCTGCCCCTCCATATTCACCACCGGATATCAACACCTATCCCTGTTCCTCTCCCAAGTGAAATTAATGTCCATTTTATACACACCCTCCCAACCCCTTGAGGTGACTTGAAACCGCTTACATCTATTTTTGGGGTGCCTGCTAGCCCACTTCTTACTAGTCCCAAAGCACTCAGTAAGCAGAGCACTATACAGATCTAAAATAGAAAAAGATACATGAAAAATAGACAAGGAAGCTGAATTACAGCAACAGAAATTTAACAGGGTTTGGTGGAGCTGTCCTCAGGTTAGTTTTCCACCAGTGCAATTTCACTGTCATAAATGGCAGCTAACTCACATAGGCAAAAATCCTAATTGGGGTTGTGTTCATTGGTGGAAGATGGTGAAAGGATGGTACCTCCAGAAGCTGAGAAAATTGCATGTTTCCTGGAGAAAACTTCAATAGAGAAGGAGAAGCAAACAGAACTAGATCTAAATAGAAATACAAACATGGGTGGACAGGGACTGATCTGAGACCAAATGAGAAAATTCAAAGTGCATGGTTTGGTGGTAGGTACTTATCATGTATCCCACAGAGAGGACAGCAAAGTCATTCCTGAAAAACGAGTTGTTCTTGGAGTAGCTGTGTTATGGCAGCTTTGATGGTCTAAGGATGTAAATGAAGCAAAGCCTATGGGGAGAGGTAATACCTGTCAGCAGATCAGCTAAATACCATTGAGGGAAAACAGCACATAACCCTCCTGTGGATACCTTTTCCATCAGCCACTCATTGTTTAAATTAGCTTAATATAAATTACATTAGGAGAACTAGGTATAAGTGCCTGACAGGATGATGGCAGGCAATTGGCTCTACACAAAGGCATAACAGCAGCGATTTGGTTGTAACACTGATGGTCTAAAGACATGAGCCAGGGCAAAGGTACAGGGAGAGGTATTATTGTGCAAGCTATCTGTCCATATATATATTATAACTGCATTGTGCAGCCAAAGACAGCTTCTCTGGTCTATCATCTCATCTCCTGGGACACATCCATGTAAAGGTTTGTTGTTTCTATTCCAAGGCCCTCTAGAATTAATTGCACTAGGAATGCAAAATGAAATCAATAATAATACAAATGGGTGGCTACAGTTTATGTGATTTCTACCTCAATTTTTCATCTTTGATAGCTTTTTAACAAAGGTTAGCACCAACTGTTCCAAGCACACTTGAAATAGCAACTGGTCAATTTTCCCAACACTCCAGTAAAACAGATCTTAAGTGTTTTAGCAGATGAAAAACATGAAACCAAAAATTGGAGAGGTTTGTCCAAAGGATCAGGACAGGCTTGTGGCAGAGCCTGTGACTACACCTGAGGCTTCCTAAAGTCCTACCTGCTATTTAGCCATCAGGCCTCTCTCTCCTCTGAAGACACTAATGTAGGAGCTTGCATAGGGTTCGAGATCTCCCCCAGCATTCACAATCGGCCTAAGTGGTTTCCTATATAGAAACCCAAGTGAAATCTCTGTCTGTATCTCTGAAATTAGGAGCTCTGCAACAGAGAGAAGAAATAATTAGGCTAGCCTAGGGCACAGGAAATCCCTCCTTTCTGACTTCTGACGTGATCTGAGTAAGTTTGAGCCTTAGTATCATTAACCCCAGCTTCTCACCACTAATCCACCATAAAACCATGAAACAGAATAGAATAAATCTATGCAGAAATCAATAGTATGTACTTTATATTTCTACATACTGTATAAAAAATGAATATACTTTATATGGTGTGGTTACCTCAGCACATAATGAGGAGATCCTTAGCACTAAAACCTATCAAAAAAGGAGAAGCTCTCCTTATCAGATGTTAGGGAGTTTTGTGCTGGCTTAATCTCAATGATTTAAGTCTTTCTCTTTGTTTAATTTCCCCATGCTCACCATCGCCTGTGTGCCATTAGCTGCAGCATTTGCACAGTAGTTGCTGTCTTTGGGTTTCTTACTTGTTGCAGTAATGTGAAGAAAATGCAACTTTGTGGCCTGAGTGACAAAAATTTTCCAAAAGCCTCTGGATTTAATAAAAATACTGCCAAAATCATTCCCAGAACTCAATCCAATTTCTTCTGATGGAGGTTTCTTTCAGAAAAAAAGAAAAAAAAAAAAAAGGAAGCCCCCACATCTACTGTAGACCAGACTATCTGTTCGCAGAGCTAGAAACCAGAAGCCACCCCTAGTCAGCATGATTACAACCCTGTAAAATCACTGCTGCTGAGCAAGGTCACAGACCTCTCAGTTACAAGCTCACCTACGCAGATGACAGCTTGAGAAGAACGGTTGGTTGCGGGGGAAGAGCTGGCTGCTCTCCAAAACAGCAGCATTAGGGGCAGAGATGGGCTTTGATGTGCAATATTTGCTGCTATCTTTCACTGGGACTCAATTATTTCTCTTTTTTTTTTGTGATTCTATGATAAGCTGAAGATGCCAGCACAGTTGAAGGAGCCTACCTGCATGAGCTGCAGCAGTATTCAAGCGAAGGGATGGAGTTTTGCTCACCAAATAGCTTCTACCCTGCTCACAGCACGTGAAACCTGTCTTGTTTGAGCTCTTACAAAACTGATGAGCCCTCAGGTAAAGCAAAGCAAATGCAGGAAGAAAAAGGTAAAAAGCACTGCTGAATTAGATAATCTACATTTGGCAGCAGGCAGTGTCTGAGAATGGAGAATACCCTCTCTCAGGAAACGAAAATCGAGAAAATCTCATTTGCAACGAAACAATTGTATATCAGCTCCTTGAAGCCACTGAACACAGCTTTCTGCCCAGCTTTATCCTTGATAAAGGCAAAAGAAAGCCCCAGGGAAACCAATAGAGGCCACCTCAGCCATGGGCAGATGCTGACAATGCAATGACTGCTCAGAGTAATAACTGCAAAAAGAAGTATAGCAAAAATTTTGAAAGTGGAGAGTAAAGCAGAAAGAGCAGCTGATTAGTAAGTAAATAAATAAACCAGAACCAAGCAAATCCCTGAAAAAAAAAAAAAACAAAAACCAAAACAATAAAACCAGCCAAGCAAACAAGTCCTGCTCACCTCCATAGGTAACTCCCACCATCCCACCATGGCTAACTGCACCAGTTTGGCGGTCTGGGAAATGGACTCTTTCTTGAGCTTTGAAGACTCAAATGCTAAAAGCTAAGTGAATACTAATTATCATTAGTGAAAGGTCTGTTTGTCAGTAGAAGTCAGTTCAATGGATTCCAAATAGAAGGGGAAAGCAGCATTTCCTTTGCACCATGAAGGCATGAGAGAAAAATTACTGTTGCTTCAGATTTCTCTGTAAGTAGAGCCAAAGGAACTCAGGGGGAACCAGTACCCTGGTGCGCACAAGACAAACAGAGAAGACAAGGAAGACTTCACCCAGGCAACATTAGGTACTTGCATAAGCTCAGAACCCAAGAAGCCAAACAGTGCAGGCAAAAAAAGGGTCAGAGACACTAGTTTATGCCATTCTTATGTACATTATTCCTTAACTTGTTAGGTCTGATTTTAAGTTGTATAATTATGTAAAAATATCCCAAATTTCCCCTCTGCCTTTGGTTTGCCTGTAGGGCAAACCCCTGAGCAGAGCAAAGCCAAAACTTGGAGACCACCAAATCTGCTATGATAAGCCACTTGAAGAATAACTTGGATAGTTCCCAGAAGGTGGAAGCAAATGTATGAGGCAGATTTTGTTGCTAGTGCAAGACGAAAAGCATTTCCCACTGCACTGGAAGTTCAGCATCCTAAATGGAGGGAGAGAAGTTGAGACAACATGATACAATGCATTAGCTGAGCTGTAGGAGAGCATGGTTTTCAGGAGAGTCACAGAATCATAGAATCATCGAATGGTTAGAGTTGGAAAGGACCTTAAAGATCATCAAGCTCCAAGCCCCCTTGCCATGGGCAGGGACACCTCCCACTACAACAGGTTGCTCAAAGCTCCATCCAACCTGGCCTTAAACACTTCCAGTGATGGGACATCCACAGCTTCCCTGGGCAACCTGTTCCAGTGCCTCACCACCCTCCAGTAAAGAATTTCTTTCTGGTATCTAACCTAAATCTCCCCTCTTCCAATTTGAAACCATTATCCCTTGTCTTGTCACTACACTTCCAGACAAAGAGTCCCTCTCCAGCTCTCCTGTAGGCTCCCTTCAGGTACTGGAAGGCTGCTAGAAGGTCTCCTCCAGGCTGAATAACCTCAGCTCCCTCAGCCTGGTCTTCATAGGAGAGGTGCTCCATCCCTCTGAGCATCTTTGTGGCCCTCCACTGGACACATTCCAACAGTTCCATGTCCTTTCTATGTTGAGGACTCAGAGCTGGACACAGTACTCCAGGTGGGGTCTCATGAGTGCAGAGTAGAGGTGTAGAATCAGCTCCTGTGACCTGCTGGCCACGCTTCTTTTGATGCAGCCCAGGATGCAGTTGGCTTTCTGGGCTGCCAGTATGCACTGTTGGCTCATGTTGAGCTTCTAATCCACCATCCCCCCAAGTCCTCCTCAGGGTTGCTCTCCAGCCACTCTCCACCCAACCTGTATTTGTGCTTGGGATTGCCAAGGCCCCTGCCCTTGGCTTGGTTGAACTTCATGTGATTTGCACTAGCCCATCTCTCAAGCCTGAGTGCGGCCATCCAGCCAGTTCCTTATCCAGTGAGTGGTCCATCCATCAAATCTATGACTTTCCAGTTTTGAGATGAAGATGTCGTGCGGGACAGTGTCAAACACTTTGCATAAGTCCAAGTAGATGACGTCTGAATTACCTCCCTAATCCAACCTTTGCCATGTTTAGCCGTTAATGCATGTTGTGAAATGACGTGCATTTTTTTCTGTCATTTACACCGTCCTCAGTCAGACCAGACCAAAGAGTTTGAGTTCATGACTGAGTGGCCAGTGTAGCTTCTGGAGAAGTACACAAGCAGAATGTCAAAGATGGATACAGCCACAAAGGGGGCAGCTGCAGAGCTCCAAATCAGGACACCAAGTCATCCTGTGACACCACCCATGTGCTGGATGGTGTTAATGGAGAGGAATTGCAAAAGCTTGCTTAATCCCCACCAGTAAATCTGCTCCTGTAATGTTGCCAAGTCAAGGTCCCACAGCAAGTGTTTGCTGCAGCTTTTCTGCCTTGTGCAGAAAGGTCCTTGGGTGGTCACAGCCCAAATTGGCCTGCACCATTTCTCTGGGGCATCTCCAGAGAGGTGGAAAAGAGGTGTTTGCCTTGCAGTGCAGAGGCCATCCCCAGGCTTGTTGGAGATGTGAAAGCCCCCAGCACTGCAGGGAGGCCAAAGGATTTCCTTCCTGAGGCCCCTCCAGGCACTTTCCCACCTGCCATCAGCAGAAGCATGGCAGAGCTTGCAGAAACCCACCGTCGTAGTAAGCCAGCACTGCACACTAAGCACATTTGACATGGTAACTTTAAAAAACAAAACAAAACAAAAACCAAACATTTAAAAAAGCGATGCTATGAACTTTAATGAACCTCAGAGCTGCACTCAGTAGCCTTTTGTCTGTCACAGACAAAAAGGGGAGGTATTGATGTGCAAGGCTTGGCAATCAGAAAATTGTTTGTATTATGGGGAGGAAAGAGTGAAGAAACACTGGCTGTGAGAGAAGTAAAGTATGATGCTTGCCAAAAGGATGTAGGAAATGACAGCCCTAAAGGAACAACTAATGCACCTGAAAATCACTAGATGAGAGCATAATTTCAAGACAAACAATTAATTTTGAGCAGCACCTGCTGCACAAAAGATGCTCACAGCATTCGAAGCAAAATCATGGGTTGAATATGCTTTAAAGAAAAAAACAGCCCAGTGGAAGCTAAGAGCAGTTAAAAATAACACCAGTAGCAAGAGAACCATATCAAACAGGATTTCAATCATGCAGAGAGCAGCAGCAGTTGGTTGAACAGCTGAAAGGCAAAGAGGGCCAAAGACTGATGCTTGGTGACAGGGACTCTCTGAGGAAGCAAAGAGATGTATTATCTTTGGAGATTTAAGCAACCTGCAGTCTATGTAGTGCTGGTTTCATGTGTGACCTTGAAGAAGTCATCTAGCATGTTCCAGTGTCCTGACATAAAATAGTCTTTATGAGAGTGTGTCTGTGAAGGTTTGTAGAACACTTTGTGATGCTCAGATACAAAGAGGCTCTTCCATGTTGGGACTGAGAATTGGTTGGTGCCTGAGACCATTTATGACCACCCAGATTTATAACTGCCCATCTGTAAGGAGAGCTGAAGCTTTCAGCAGCTTGGCAAGCAGTGGGACAACCCTGGGAGCAGTGTGGCTCTTGTTGCTGTCCCACTTTAGAAGCTCAACTAAAATCTAGTTTTCAATGAATACAGCTGTAACCTTCATAGACAAACTTGTGACTGAGCAGCTGCAGCAGTGGCCAACATACACAGGCAAATAAGAAGCTTATCCTATAGCCCTTTCTTTCTCCATGCTCCCTGTTTCTAAGCATCTGATCCCTTATCTGAAAAACCTCTTTGGCTCTCTGCAGAGCTGGCTTGTTTGCACCCAAAACCCTTTTTGTTCCTTTGCCTCTGATTCTGTATGACTTCTTCGAGGTACAGGCTGTCTGTGTGTAGATAACCTAAAGTACCCATAAAGCTCCTGACAAACTCCTCTCAACTGCCATCAGAAGCTACCATCCTGTATTGCAGGCATGGACAATCCCATCTCCACTCCACTTCTTGTCACCAAGTGCAGGTCTTCCCAGGGAAGAGTTAAATGGGTCCCTGAGATAGCCCATAAATGAGGCACAGACCAATCCCTAAGCAGCCATAACAGATTTGTCTGGAGAGCACCATATGTGCGTCGAAGGTTTGAACCTGACCCTTATTCCTTTACCATTTTGCCTCTGCGCAGCTATTCACCACATTAGAGAAGTGCCTGCTCTTGGTCTTACCTCATTTTCTAATTGATCTGGATCCTGGGTGCAGATATTCCCATTTTTAGTTAATCCCCTTTGTTTATAGCCAGCAGAAGGCATGACGTGGTTGCAATAAAATGCACTGGATTTTCTCCCGCGCAGAATGCTCTCGCAGTGGTGGCATTCCCTGCCAGAGGAAGCAGCCCAGCAAACCTCGCGGCAGGGCACTGTGGTAATCTAATCAGAAGGAGATAAGAGACTGGATGAGCTTTGCAGTGTCTGATATGGATAAACACCAGACCAAATCTTGTCAGCATTCGTGAGAGAATAAACCGAAGCGTTTAGATAGCAGCAAAAACGATCGTCCAAACAACGCGAACTATTGAAATGAGATATAATTGGCGACTCACATTTTAAAAGCAAAACCAAACTAATTTCATCCATCTCTCTGTACTTACCCACTTCCTCTGGCAAGAGAAAAGACGTTTTAGTTTGATTAGCTGACTTGACTGCACACAACTCCGAGCTGAGAGAACATTTCTCAGGGACTAATTTATTCCACAAATATAGCATATTTTTCTGCTCACAGAATACCCACAAACACATTGCAGTTTCCTTACATATTTTTCTTTGAATTTTTTTGGCACATTTTCATGAATTGTTTGCAAATTCACTGTTTGTAGTATTTAATGCCTGGAATCCGAGCAGTTGGTTAGTGGCAGTTGGTCACGTACATCACATGCTATTATTTCTACTGGTCCCTGGCTGAGACTGTCCTTCATTGGGTCTGATTCAGCATTCTTTGATGTCAATGGAAGTCTCTGTCTTTGACTTAAGTGCACTTGGGTCCAGCCTTTTGTTAGGGAAGGAGCTGGAAGAAGCCACTGGCCTTTGAGGCTCTCAAGCTGGGCTCAGATTTGAGAACTCAGCAAACATTCATTCTTCCCACACAGGCCTTTCTCAGCTCCACTCCTAAGAAAAAATTAAGTTTTCAAACATCTGTTGGAGCCAACATTTTATGTCCTTGCAACTTCCATAGTTATTCAGACCAGTGAAGAATGGGCATAAAGTGATGCCCTGCTTAATTTCACACTCCCTGGTGGTACATTCAGCAAATATCAAAGGAGAGAAGGATAAAGCTCATAATTTAAACACAGAGTTTGCCTTCACTTTAATTTCAGCACTGTAAAACCTATAAGCTGTAACAATCAATTTCAGCTCACTTTGTTATTTGCCCCATTGGAGCGTCAGAAGTAGAGAAGAGGCCAATGGAGAAGAGGCCAATCCCTGCCTCTCTACAGTTTCCTTTCAGGTAGTTATTGCCCTCTACAACTACCTGAAAGGAAACTGTAGAGAGGCAGGGATTGGCCTCTTCTCCATTGGCCTCTTCTCTACTTCTGACGCTCCAATGGGGCAAATNAGGAGTTGCACCTGCAAGAGCAGACAGGAGAGGTGACCCAAAACTGATCAACAGGGTATTCCATGCCATCTGCATCATGTTCGGTATAAAAGCTGAGGGGCCAAAGGGGCAATTTCTTTCTTCAATGGTTGATGTCTGAGGAGGACTCGGTCTGTTTGTCTGTCTTTGATCCCAATCCATGCGTTTATGAATCCAGATCTGTAATCCACTTCCTGTCTGTTTCTGGGTTCAGTCTGGGGCTTTTCCAGGGCCTACTGGTGATGTGATTGTCATCCTGGGAGCTTGATACATTTTTGTATATATTTCCTTATTTTCTTTGTATTATTTTATTAATATTTTCGTTGAAGTAATTTAGTTTTTTCTACACTCAGAAGTCTCTTTCTCTTTCTCCCTCCTCTCCTTGAAGAGGGAGGTCAGGGAGAGCATCTGTTGTTCATCTCAGTGACCAGTCTGGCCCAAACCACGATACCTGTCCATACTTCAACTCATGGATGTCCATAATTTGTAAGTTCTTTCTCACCGGGCGCATAACTACTTCCCCAAATGCCCCTATTACTTCCTGACTGTCTCCCCAGGCTTATGATCACCTGCCTCCAGGCTTCTCCAAACCTGTGTCCTAACATGCCAGGCAATGAGCTACTCCAGGAGGACTATAGGGAGAAGCTGGCTAGCCTGCATGAGTTGAGGTGCCTATTTCGATCTCTATTACTCGTGGTGCCATGAGGCAGCAGCAGAAGAACCAGAAAGACTTGCACTGACATTTTGCTTTTCCTACTCCTCTAGGGCAGTGCTGTGCTAGCAGCTCATTTAACTGCCTACATGTAAAAATACAAAATGTTTTCTCTTCAAAATCTGATTTTAAAATAGCAGTATTTGAGGAGCATATAAATAAGTAATCATTTGCAATACAATATTAGATCTCCCTTCTTTAATTAAATGGTTGCCTGATGCATTTCAAAGCTCTGTTCTGACTCAGTCTTCCTGCGTCTCTGTACTTTTCCTGTTATGAAAAAACCTCACCTAACTGCACCATGAATTTTAAAGCAAACTAGATGGCGCAGAGTAATAGGGCTATTAATATCCTAATTGCTGAGCTGCGCTTGGGACTAGCCAATTCTCACATAGACACGGGAAGAAATAATGTCTCTGACATGCTGTTAAGCAGGAACGGCTTCAGTGGCCCTCACTGCCTCCATTTGACACCTGGCTTACAGGAGAACACAGAGATAATATTCTAATGCCAGGGTACATATATTTTCCCTCTCAACCCACATAGCATTTGCTAGACACAGCCAGGAATGTAATCCTGACTATTCAGATCAACCCCTCTTCTGGTTCTGAATGCCACTGGAGGGTGAGCAGAAAGGCCATGCGTTTCCCTTTGTTGAAGTGCATTCTTCGTGTAATCCCTGGATTGGGTCAGGCTTTTCTTTTTTAGCATTACAGAAGTGGGGAATGGAAAAGACACATGACATGGGGCCAGCAGTTCACCCCATCCCCGTGAAGGATTATTGACTCTGTTTCATTTATTGAAGGTGTTTCATCTGCTAGGTCTCTGCCTTTTCCAGTTTTCAAATTTTGAAGCCACATGGCTTTTGCTCTTCTCCTGGGGTGCTATGAGAAAGTATGAATTCTACTCTTAATAAAACCTCCCTGATTTCAAGGCCTATAGCTTCCTTTTCTAAATTTCACCCACCTACTCACGCTGTCCACTTAAAGATTATCAAAAGCTTTCCCTGGAGTTTTAGGGGACCATTGGTGACAGTTTAGCTCCTCTGTACATATTCAGCAGTTCTTTTTTCCTTGCAGGTCCTTGTCACACTAGGAGTCAGATTTCCCCAGCACATCACTCTTCAATTCTCTTGCAGGTCTCTTGCAGGCCTGTGAGTAGCAGCCAAACAACCAGAAGCAGAGCACTTCTTTTTTTTTTTTTTTTTCCTGAATGACATGAGAGAAGGACAGGAGGTCCCAGTTAGAAGAGTGAAAGGAAATTCACAGCCTTTTCCTTCAGCTGGTTTGCTACACTCTTAGTTTTTGGGAGGAAGAAAATGAGAGTAATTTATGTCCAAAGATGGCCATTTTTCCTCTGACATGCATGGACCCAAAACTTCCCTGCGGCCTTTCTCCAAAAGACAACTTAAACTGGATGTGACATGGTCTTGGGTCCACACAATGGTATTAAAGGCAAATGTGGTGTCTAGACACCAGCCCTGGCTGTCTAGATACATATATACATATAAATACATATTTACATGGTAGAGCTGGAGATTAGACATGCTGCATGGGAGCTTACTCCATGCAGTGTCTAAGTTGCTACGGTATTTCATACTGAACCGTACAACCTCCTAAGTTCTTTGGTGGCTTTTACCCTTCACTGCTCCAGTTTCACTGAGGACATGGTTTGTGCTTCTCCCCCATCTGAGGCCAATGCCCACCAACCAGACAGACACTGCTACAGCTCTAAACCAAGAGCCACCATTTGAGCTTCGGAGGGATGGACTGGTCCTTACCCTGCACAATCTCCCAGAGGTTGGCACTGTGACATTTGGTCAAAGCATGTATGGGACCATCCTTATGCAAGGTGTGTTGCCCACATGATCCCTCCACAATCCCATGAGAGGCTTTGGGGCTCAGCAGTTGGTTTGTCTCAGGAGCTTCTGAAAGGCTAAGTTAGTGAGATCTGTGTTAAGATTTGCTCAGATACCCCACAGAGATGAGCTCCTTTAAAACCCATGTTTAAATCCATTCTGAATTTACAGATTACTGTTTGATTTGCCAGGCACCTTCCTTTTGTCCTCTGAAATCCGACTGCTGTATCAGGATGCTGCTCACACAGTGTACAAGTGTGTTGCTCTCTTTCACAGGTTTTCTTTGGAATTCTTTCTAAATGTGCAACGATATTCAACGGAAGAGCTGATGTTCAGTGTAAGCATAGGCGTACATTTCTAAGTACACCTCATAAAGCTACCTTGAGTTCATCATAATGTCACCCAATTTGCTTGGCTGCTTTTTCTGTTATAAACATGAATCTGCCTGTTGCCAAGTTCAGGTGGTGAACAAGCGTTGGATGGAAAGCTGCTGTGGGAGGGAAATCACATCGAACTGCTTGTGTGTTTTCTCCAGCTCTTCTGGGCTTGGGAGTGGAGGAGCAATGGACCGGGCAGGAGCAATGTAGCACCAAAGCACACCATGGGACTGTGGCAAGGCTAGGAAGGGACTCAGGCACAGAAGAGATGCTGCTCAGAAGGGTAATTTTCAGAGGAAAAATGAGATGGACTCCTCTGAAAGAAATTTTTTCAATTAAAAAGAGGAAGCAGAGATACCACATCACTTGCTTTGCTCCTTATTTTTAAGCACTTGGAGTGGAGTAACTTCACAGGAACGTTTTTAACATACAGGAGCGGTTTGTCTCGATTACGCAGGATCTTATGCTAAGTTGCTTGAGGCTTGTGTGGTAACAGCATTATTCAAAATAACTGTGGTCTGTCTTTTATCAATTAGGAGAACAGTGGCAGAATAATCTTGCACTAATCCCTAATCCTCCCTGAAGCTGATTGAGATCCCCATTCACAGAATCTTTGTTTTATTTACAAGTTTGTTGGGATGGCAGCTGTGGGATTGGATCACATATCTTTCAGAATCTGGGACATTTTGAGCTTCATAATGGGAGTAAATGATGGACTTAAAAAGCAAAAAGGTTAGGGAACAGTGCAAGAAAAGTTCTGTTTAATTTAGAAATTTTATAATTGCAGTAATAAATGAGGTATCAGCTGTGTTCTGCATGTGCATCACTATAAGGACTTCATGGGATTTATTCCCTTCCGCGGAAGACCAAAGTGTGACCAGCTGATTGTTAAGGCTATGTCCAAAGCTGGCAATGAGAGCTTTGTCATTGCCACCTTTAGTTTCCAGACCAGGTGTAAGATCTTTGTCTGATTCTCCTACGGTAAGCAGGATCATGCAAGCATTGAAATCTATGGACACTTCTTAATATGATGGATAGGGTTTAGATACAAAGCTTGGATCCACTTGCCAACTTGCCAAGTTTTTTCCCCTGTTGCAGGTCACAGTCCCTGCCATGCGCCATGCTGTATCACACCAAAGTGGTATTTGACATACTGGCTGGGTGCCATCCCCAGGACTGGTGATCATCATTTCATCATTGCACACAGATCAAGTAACAGGGAACAAAGATGAGTCAGTTTGGAACAGTTATCAGTCTTTACTGGTCATAAGAAATTCTGCAGGTTGGCTGGTCGGGAAACAAAGTCATCAAAGATGACATTTCTGGCATTGCCCCTTAGCAGCTCTTTCAGCATTTGCTCATAGAGCCTCTCTTCAGCTATTCTTTTCCACCCTGACTATTTTTCCAGACAGATCCCTACTGAGACGATGTAGTCACACAGTAAACAGTGCTAGAAGCAGGCCAACATATGGTATCACTTAGGTAGAGAGCAGTCCCAGCACCATCGTAATGGTATTTCAGTATCTCTGGTTCCACTTCTAACCCCAATCAGTCAGTTCATTTGTGCACAAAATGAAGGGGGGGTTGGGGAGGGAAGGTGTTAAAGAAACTTTTACAACTCATGGAAAGAGTTTTGTTTTGATAACATACTTCATGCCTTCAAGAGGAAGAGACCAAGAGTCAGGATGTGAACAATGCCCAACAAGCCATTGGCTCCGTAATCGTCCGATTGCCCTCCTACAGGCTAGGTCAGTGAGACGTTAAATAAAAATAGCTTTAAAGTCTTTAAAATTAGACTAGTATACAACTTTACCCAGCTTTGCTGACCTAATACAAGAAATGCAAGCTACTGCAGAAACAAACAAAACCAGCAAACATGAGCCACTGGGAGCTAACAGAAAACCATGAGTCCCACTGCGACTGCTTCTCAGCGTCTCAAGCAGCAGCTGAAGGTAGGAATTCAGGCAATGCATCAGGAATTGGGTGTGTGAAGGGGAAGGAAATTCAGCAAGAATGAACTACTTGGGACCTCCTCAATTTCGTCCCCCTTCACCTGCAGGACTCAATCAGTGTAAAGTTACTGAAGACCGCACAGGGAATCCAGATGTTTGGCAAAATAAATCAATGGAATCCTCCCAGAAAGTGATGGAAGGCTGCTGTTGTGAGGAGCACCTGCGTTTGTAGCAGCACAAGCCAGATCAGAAGTGGTAGGTTGCAGACCGTCCACACCAGCATTGGGTGGCAGGGCAGGACCGATGGCTGTAAGAAGGGGAGGATGAGGGTGTTATACTGTGTTTGACAACTTTGTACAAACCAGATTTTCTCCTGCCAACTTATTTTTACCAAGCGTGCAGCACATCAGACTCATGACTCAAGTTATCCGTAAACCTTTAGTGGGCTCCTGGCAAAACATGACTCTAAGTGATGGGGAAATTTGAGGAGGCAGGTCTGGTCCTCCGGGTCAGATAAAATTGTGAAGTCCCAGTTCTCAGGCTGAAGGTGCTACACGAAAGTGGACTTGGGGCCCTCAGGGCAGGGGGATAGAGGGGTTACTGTTGGATTTGGTTACAGTTGAATCTGCAACACACACAGAGACTGCAGCAGCTCAATCCCTTCACTGCAGTGGGCTGTGAAGTCAAGGTAAAGCAGGTTGGCCTCTTTTATGCCAGGATTAAGTACCATCCCTCACCAAAATGGGCATATGGGAATTGTGTAATAACATACAAGATACACCGTACAGGAAGGAGGACGTGCCTAAGCCATGTAGGAAAGAATTGAAAGAGTGTTTTTGCAATTTAATAGTCCAGATGGCTACCTGTGGGCAGAAAATCCTTTAGAAAACTTTCTTTCAGAAAATCTGCTGCCTTCAACAGGAAATCTAAAGGCACTCAAGGAGCTCAGCAGCGTGGTGTTCACATGTACCCCAGCACACACTCACAGAGGTATCACACACCAGATTTTTGGTTATGGGTAACGAAAGCTATAGAAGTGCATCTATATTTGGAGCCATGAATGAGGCACCTCACAGCTACTGAGCAGTACAGACCCCTTTCCTGCAAATTGAGCCACTTGTCTGCTTTAGGAGCATCAGCTTCCGACACCCACAATTAAACTGTGAAGCTTCTAAGGTTTTGTTAGACATCCTTACGAAGGGAGGCCAACACAGCAGAATTCAGCAGAACACCCTCTCTGTAACAAGTTCATCACTAATGAGAATGTGCTATCCTGCATTTTTCCAAATCAATTTTCATCTTGCTCTTTTTTGGGGTCCCTAGCTTGAAGCAACTTGAAGTAGTTGCAGTCCTTCAAATATAGGTGTTCAACACCTTCTGAAAAAAAACCTAAGCTCATTTTAAAAGCACCTTATATCAGACAACTAAGAATGGAGGCATTTTGAAAATTTTATATTTTGAAAATTGAATATGGTTTATTTTTTCATCAGAGTGCCCATGCACTGACTCAAGCAATGAGAGGTGCTGGGCCTGGTGAGGTGTTGAGGAGAGACATGGTGATCTCAAATATGAATATTGTAGGCTGACCTGTTATTGTGATGTCTACTGTGCAGAATTTTGTGGATTTTTTGTAACTTCAGGCCTTAATGAATAAAATCAGCTCTTGAAGGCTTTTAAGAGACCACATGAAGACTGGAAGCTGCAGCCTGTGTCCTCACCCCCTGCAGGGATAATGGGGACTCTGGTGGAGCCTCAGGTCAGGTAGGAAAAAAGCTGCTGTGGATATGTTGGGGGAAAACCAAATGGACTCCAGCAGCTCATGGAGGTGCCTGAAGTTAGTCCTGCCTAAGCCATCTTCAGAAGGGTGGAACGGACCTGGTTTTGCAGACCTTTTTTCTCTAAAAGGTCTGTTCCTGCCGTAGTAAAAAAACAGGTGCTGAGGTTTTCACTTTGTTCATTTGTACACAGAAAGGAAGGCAGGGCAGGTAGCAAAGCTGCTTGGGCACTTGCTGTAAGCCTGGTGGCACTGGAGTCCCCATGTGGACAAATGCCATGATACTCACCCTGGGGGCAGTGAAGACAGAAGGCTTCCTACGCAAGTGCAGGTACCAGAGGCAGCAGAAGGGAGACACAGCCCTAGGCTGCAAAAAAATTAAAATCAGACTAGTTTTTAATGAGCAGTGATATTTCTGTAGGGCACAAAAGCCACACAAGTCACACTGAGCCTTCTGTGACTGCTATGGATGTGTTTAGTGTTTCAGGAGAGGGCAAGAGAGAGTCCCAGGACTATGGGAGCCCTTCTACTTATAGCTATGAATTAATTGTAATTAGCCCTGGAAATGGGGCTCTCTGGCTCTTTGTTCTCTGAAATTGTGCTTTTCAGATGCAGGCTTCTCAATTAGCAACTAATTATGATGGTCTTGCCTCCTTGCAGCTAGAGGGGGTATAAAAAAACACAGCCCCTGACAGCTGCTGGAGATTTGCCTTCAGCTTGAGCAGCAGAATTATTGATATTGATTTCAAGGGTCTTTGGCTCTTGTCCATAAATCCCTCACAGATTTGCAACAACATTATTTGTGATGCTACTGAGAATTATTTGATGCTGTGAGCTCTGGAAAATGCATCACGTTTCCAACCCTCACCAAATGTAGTGAGCAAAAATAGACAAGCTGTGCATCCAATAATCTGTCTCTCCTCTCCTCTCCTGGAGCAGTGAATGAGGAACCCAGATGCAAACCCCAGCATGTTTTGAGGAATATCTAGGTGTTCCCAGGCTGTGCTTTGCTATCACCAACCTTTCTCCACAACTGTCATTGGTCAATGATGCTTGTAGATCTAATTACCTTTAACCTACATCCAGATCTACTACACCTTATGGCAATGACCCCAGTTAGGTTAGTCCATAGACCAGCTGCAGTTTCATAGACTATTGCAAGCCCAGCAAAGAACCTTTCATTTGTTTTAAGATGACCTCTCCTAGTTCAATCATAATTTTTTCCCACGTTGCCCCTCACTTTCAAGCTGCATACAGTTCCTTCTGCATGCAGGTGGAGAAAATGGTTGGTATGTTCTTTAGTCTATCTGTCTGTACTAGGGTCTGTCCATACAAAATGTATCTGCTGAGGGACGTGACAGAATTGTACTAGCATCACAATTTTCAGCTACTTGTAGATATACAGTTGTTCTCAGATAACTGGAAATACAGTCTGTTCAGCAGTTCTCACGTTCTTCTTGCATGATGATTTCACTTCGGATCTCCATGGAGCAGTTATGGTTTGATATTTCCTTGGTAATACATGGAGGGGATTAGCAGTACTGGAAGGACTGCGAGAATCCTGTTTTAAGATAAAATTTCTTTGCAGTAAAACTAGAGATAAGACAAGCCCCAGCTCAAATCAGCCACAGACCGTCCCCCTCTGCAGATCCACATCTGGATATGAACTTCATGCAGACGCTAATTATTTCCGTGCTGCAGTAGACAGACTCCCCAGACCCAGACCAAATTTCATCTCCAACTAAATCACACATTGTCAGTTTAGAGTGTGTATCTGGGAAAGCAAGGAAGCCTGACACTGAATAGGGGCATAATAGCACCTCCTTCCACTGAGAAAGGGAAGAGAAGAGAAGGGAAGAGAAGAGAAGAGAAGAGAAGGGAAGAGAAGAGAAGAGAAGAGAAGAGAAGAGAAGAGAAGAGAAGAGAAGAGAAGAGAAGAGAAGAGAAGAGAAGAGAAGAGAAGAGAAGAGAAGAGAAG
>VXBJ01006861.1:275213-287176 GCA_013400055.1 Nycticryphes semicollaris
TTTCAATATTGCAGGCACTTAAGAAATGCAGTGTATACATTACTGCTGTAGCATTATAGCTCCCGGCATGTTGTGGTTTCCCTCCCAATGCAAAAATCTGTGTCCTGAAGGGAAAATAATCATCTTTAGACTGAATTAGATTACAAAACATTTATGCTATCAAATAATCTCTGCGAAGATTTCTTGCATTTCTCTTTCCTACAGAAAATTGAGACAATCACAGCAGCACATGAATGTAGTTTGGCTGGTTTAGGCTGAACTGTGCGTAACTTGTCATCAGCTATGTATTTTGGACCAGATGGAGTGGGTGAAGGTAGGAAAGTACAAGGAAAGGTTGTCCAGGCGGACTGGAGTTGCACCACTGCAGGGTTTCAAAAACAGGTCAGACAAACATCAGTCAGAAAGGACAGTGGTATTTTTGATTCTGCCTTGAGCACAGAAAGGAAAGAGAGAAAGTCCTGAGGTCCTCTCCAGGCTAATTTACGTGATTCTATAAAACAGCAACAAAGTAATGAAGTAGAAATTTCTGCTTCCACACCACCTAACACTTTTCAGGTATGTCTGCTACACAAATTTGCCAAATCTGCTGCTTCCCCAGATGGCATGCTATAAGCAAAAGAGTAAGTTGGTTTAAAGGGGACAATCTTCAGACAGAAATACTACTGCAAACAAAAAACTTCCCTAAGAGTGTGGCATCCGAATGCTCATCTGCAGTGACATAATTCAAANTACCTGAAGCACTGTATACTCCATACCTACCATCACAAGGACGGCTCCACTAAGCTACTACTTATCACAGTAAAAGGAAGAAGGTGGCTTATTGAAAGGAGAATCTACAACAGCCATTTCTGACAGTTAAGAGCAACAATTAGAGGAGAACGTAAGGATATGAGTTAAAATTTACTGGAAAACACTAAAAAAACAGGAGATAGTTAAAGCAAATGTGTGCGCAGTTGTGAAAAAATGGTGTTTTATGGTCCTGGTCCGATTGGTCTGGGAGGGGGTCACAATGATTCCAAGGGTGTGATTAAGACACAAACGAGGTCAGATGCTACAGTGTTTTGTAGTGTTCTTAATGCTACGCATTTAAAATTACCATCTTACAAGCCTTTCCAAACAAAAAAACAAGATCTTTTATAAGACTCAGTGTTAAAACATTTCCAACACATTCATAGGGAACCACGTTCCTATTAACATAAGCCTGTGAATTAACATGCTTTATATTTTTAGGTCTGTTTTCTGCTCCTCCTCCCTTGTCACCTCTCTTTTTTCATACAGATGTAACAGTGTCAGCATTACCGTTTAGCACTAAGGACAAGTTTCCATCCCTTAGAAGTCACCCTCCATCAGCTGAGCTGTAATCCCTGATCTTACACAAGCTTTCAGCCTTCCTCATCTGCAAAAGAAAACACAAGTATTTAAGTGAGCCCATTTCATCCAGCAATTGAGGCAGTCTAAGAGCACACACATGGTTAATTAGTATGGTTCAGCCAACAGGCAATAACTCATTAAGCTGCAGTAACTCGACTATGTTTGATCATGTGCTTTGTGCCCCAAGGCACTTCATAAGCAAAGCAGTAAATTCAACTTATCTACCATCTCAATTTCTCACTCCCTCTCTCTTTTTATTCTAACCACAGAAAATCGTGGTTAAACCACAGAGGATAATTTCTGGACACAGAATAGTTCACCACCTTCCTCTTTTTGGCAGACTAACTGAGCCTGAAGATCGTTATCGTGTCTCCTTTCAGCCTTGCCTTCCCCAGGCTAAATAAAAATGCTTTCTCTCTCCTCTCATAGAAGTTGTTCTGTAGGCTTTCTGCAGCCTTGCTCTCCTTGGGAATGCTGCCACAGCTTTCCCAAGCTGTAATGCCAAAAACTGGTCCCAGTGATCCAGCTGAAGGGATTATTCCTCCATGCATACCGTGTGGCATCCCTGTCTGTCCTACCCAGCCTGATATTTCTTCCTTCCACAGCTGAGTCATTGCTCCATCAGAACCCCCACCTCCCTCGTGGCAGAGTTGCTCTCTCCCATCGTGTGCCTGTGGAGCTGATTATTTCAACGTAGGTGAAGATCTGTGCTTGTCTTCACTAAATTGCATCCTGTTTATTTCCAGACCATTCCTCTGATTACTAAGATCTCCTGAGCACTAATCCTCTCCTCCCTTGTGTCTCTTGTTCTCAGCTGAAGCTCTAACAAAGGGGCTCTCTTCTCCTTCATCCAAATTATTAATGAAAATACTGAATAGTTCTGAAGCCAGGCCATATCCTGAGGGAACCAGCTCAATAAATCTTTCCAGTTTGACAGTGTTCACCTGGTAACTGCTCTCTGAGCACTCTCACTAATTTCATTGAAACCCTGTTCCCTTGATTTTCTTATAAGTACATTGGTTTTTTAAAGGTGAGATACACTAGCTATAGCTTCTCCCTAGTATACAGGCAGTAAGAAAACCTATATTTTTAATAGTAAATGCTAAGACAATATGTGGAATGGAAACTACTATCCATGTGTCAGACTTGACTTCAGTCAGCTTCTGCTTATGGAGGATTAGGATGTGACCAAATGTCACAGCTTGCCTATTGCAAACCCATATCAGCATTCACCAAAAGCATCTTCTGATGGTCTCCACTGCATATAGGATAATGGACAAAATGGACTTGGGAGTAATTTAGTGTAATAGTTACTAAATCACGGGCTTCCCAACTTCCATGAGATTTGGATCAGGCCCTTATAAGTCCAAATTAATTTTCTATCTCCAAATACAGGGGATGCGCTTCTGCCAGTGGTCTCTGTTCCTCCACAAGCAGAATTGCTGAGCTTCAAACTCAGCATCAGAGTGGACTGTTTGTTTTAATACAAGGGGAAAGAAGTCATCTGTTTCATTCCCTTGTTCTCTAGTAATTTTGTGATTTGCATAGTGAAATACAGGAACATGGTGGGTAACAAATCCGGATATACAGAGAATTTCTTGTGTTTTTCATATCATCCTGGAGAACAGGAGCATGCAAGAAAGTAAAATAATATATAACACCTGTTATATTGCTCGGTAATAAAATATTGCTCACTTAAGCAAGAGCCTTTGAACTACTCACTAGAGGAGCCCTTCCCTCTCCAATGGCTGTTACAGGCAGCCTCGGGAGATTATGTTCTCAAGTTAGTAATTTAAATATAGATACATTGAACAAACATTGCAGACTCCCCTCCTCCCCCCCCAGAACAAATACTTTGTGATGACGTAAGACCATTCTCTTTCTAAAAAAGAACCAGTACTGTAAGAAAAAACTGATGAGAAAATAAGTGTTTCCCTTACTCTTCAGCGTGGTGGATGGTTTTTTTGTTCTTCTAATATCTATTGTGCTTAATAACTGAATGGGAACCAATGCAAATTAAGCAAGGGCATTTCTGATCACTGGCCGAGCGTCCGTATTGTGCTAATGAGAAACTGAACTGTAAAATCAAGTCAAAATATTTTTGCCGTGGTTCCCAGTGGAAGTCAAAGCAAACTTCCTCTTGCTCCGCGGGCGGCTTGGCGCCCCTTTCACTGACATCGAGTCCTGCCAGAAAAGCCCATCAGGTCTTTCAGGTTCCCACTGGCAGGAAAAGTACCACTCTCATTGCCCCAACATTTGGAAAACAGAGAATGTGCCGAGTTTCAATGTCCTTCGAGTTTCCATAAATCACTCATAGAAAAGAGCGAGGATTAGTTGGGCAGCACATTGTATAACCAAAAACAGAGCTGAAGGAGGACCTCCAGAGTCGCTATAGAGGGACTTCATCACGAGGAAGGGAGGCTGAGCAAACAGCAAGGATGCCCTCTTACAACAACATCCTGTCCTTGCAAAGAGGAGAATGGCTTTTGAGGGAATGACAGAACTTTGGATCTCAGCTCCCAGAGGCAAGTTCAGGCAAGTTCAGACTCATTGCTTTTGTGCAATGGAAGGTTTGGGTTTATTATTAGATCGAACTCAAACAAGCCCTGCCAAGTTTGAAAGTTCATGATGTTTCAAGCAGAGAAAGGAAGTGTCTTACCTCTTGGAGAGGCTAGTCCCTCCGTTATGAAACAGGAGTTATTTAGCTTTCGTTCCCAATGATGAATGGAAGATGGCTGAAGAATAGTCTGCTGAAACCCAGAGGCAGATCTGCCCTTCACAGCTCGCAAGTCAGGGCACCACGGCGTTTCTCCTCACAGTGAAATTGCCATTTCCCGGGTTTGCTTTTTCTGCTGTGAATGAGATAAACATTGATACAGTGCAGAGCAAACAGAGTCCGCTGTGAGGCTCATCAAGGGATTACTGGCTACTCAAACAGACGAAGATAGGGTGGGAAATAAATTTGTATAACCTCAAGCCATGCCCCCTTGCTTACAGCTCTGTCTCACCCTCCCCAAACTCTGCCTTCACCCCAGCTGGGCATTTGCCTCTATCTGAAGGATGTCCCAGAGCCTCACTGTTCTCAAGCCAGAGACATTCTCTAGTTTCCAGCATTAATGACAGCCAGTTCAGACTCATTTGATTTTGTGTCAAGCATTTCCCCAGCTTAAATAGCTCATACCCCTCCTTTTGGGTCACCTGCATTACTTCCATAGACAGTGACCATAGCTCCTGTCAGCCTCGATTTTGCTGAGGAAAGCAAACCAAAGCTTTTTATTCAACTTTTGTGGGTTAAGTGGTTTTTTTTTTTTTCCCTTAGCCCAATTTTATATCCTTATCTGCACTTGATTTGGGTATCTGTGTCTTAAAAGTAAGTAATTGGAGTAGTATAGGTCAGGGCTTGCCAGTACCTTCATTAGGGCTCATAGTATTTCTTTCCTCTGTACTAGCTCCCAGACCTGTTGGGGCTGATTTGCATTTTTTGTAGCTGCCTTGCATCCATTGTCCATAGTCATCCATATTCAGGTCCAGTGCTCAAGCACAAAATTTCTTTGTACATCACTTTGAAGTTATTCCACCTCATCTCACACATATTGCCCCACTCTCCAGACTCACCCAGTTCTTCCCCCAAACTTCCCCGATCCTACTCTGGAGTGACAGTGCATTAAAGCACAGTTCATCAGTATGCCCTCATTTATCTGTACCAAGGACAGTCATGCAATATTTAAGAAAAGCAAACCCAAGACCTGTCTGTAAGGAATATCACTGGCAGGTTCCCTCTGGCTTGATGGTCCCCAACGGTACAGAAGCTGTTTTTCACTGCTGAGCCAAACCTTTCCCCATCTCATTATTCTTATACCAATGCCCATCTTCTTTAGTTTCTCTGGTCATTTTTCAGATGTCTTTGTATCAAAACCATCTCTTTAGATCTACTTAACCTCTTGTGTCTAGAGATTCGATTATTTATCAGTTATATACTCATCTATCAGTTGTCTATCAGACTAGGATGACTTGAGCTACTTCTGCTTAACCTAGGCTACATTTCACAGATGTGTGTGTGGGTATTCTCCAAACACCATTTAAATTTTAATTTGCTTTCAAATTTTGCTCTAGGCCCTTCCATCAAAGTGGTCAACTGGCTGGGAATAATTTTGCATTTTCTAAATCTGGGTTTGCACACCTGACTGGGTAGGTTTGCAGAAAAAGTAATTATTGTTGTTGGATTAATGGTTTGAACCAATCTGATGAATGAATCTTTAGGAGCCCTGGGATGGAGATGGTCTTGTCTATGTGGTAAGGTTCATTGATGCTGCCTTGTTTTAACTCATGGTATGGCCCCTTGAATTTTCATATCCTGATTCCTAACAGTTTCCCAGCTTCCCTGGTTTTACCACAAGTATTTAGTATCTTCTTATGGGAAACTGAATTACAGTGGTTACAGCAGCCAAGCACGTGGCACTTCCCTGGGTGGAGAGGTGCCACCTTCTTCTGAACTGCTCTGTGACACCTGTCCCAAATGGAGCCACTTGTACCCCCATGCTATCGTGCTCCCCCAGATGTGCTCTTTGGCCTCTTTAGCTCATTTAAATCACAGAGCAGTCCCTGAGCAGGCATTAAAACAAAGTGTGAAATGTGTCTCCCTGTTCAACACTTCCAGGTCTGGGGTTTGCTTCAGCAACAAGGTACCTAATTCATAAAAAAAGGCTCATTGTCCCCACAATTCCCAGCTTTGGGTGAAGAAAATGAGGCAGGTGTGCCCAAAGCACAGAGAAGTGAGATTTTCTTTTCCCCATGGCTTTGACAGCACTTACTAGTGGTAGCATAACACCAGGAGAGGTGGCTGGAAATGAGGGTTAAGCTAAAGAAGACTGCTGCAAATTGGGATGCTTAGGCCATATAACGGAGCCTGGTTCAAGACTGTGCCATAAGTTTGCAAAGATATTTCTCCTTTTGTCTGTATGGGAAGCTCAAACTTAAAATGTCTGCTTCTAAATGGAGGTTGGATTGAAAAAGGCCCAGCTCAAATAGTGCAAGACATAGGAAAGGCTGTGCCATTGCCATCAACCCCCTCTCATCTCAGCTGCAGCTACCCCTCCCTTTTCCAATGACTGTTCCTACAAATTGCAATATATAAAGATATTTTTTTCTGAGAACCCTCCTTCATCTGCTGCCCTGGATCCAGGGAGTGCTCCTGCTTGGATACTTACTGCTTGGAGCATCCTTTCGGGTGGTCATGTGTCTGTTGTCCCACAATAGTGTCCTGTTCTGGGGAGCTGAGCAGCAATTGGGTCTCTGCTGGTGTCTCCTTTCTGGTGTACTAACTCTGAGTGCTGATGTGGCAGCAGCAGTGATGTTACATGCCAGACTGAATGAATGGGAAAGAAATATTTTTGTTATTTTGAAATGCCAGATTGATTCCACATCCAGCTGGCACTACTTATATATCCTCCTTTCCCTCCACCTCTTCTTTTTTTTTCTTTTTTTTTCTTTTTTTTCTTTTTTTTACTTTTTTTTGCTTTTTTTTTATATACTGCCCCAATTTCACAGGCTCAAATTGTTTCTGCAGCCTCTTCTCAGGCCAGAGCTATTGAGAGAAAAAGACACCCAACACAGTTTGAGTTTTTTCCTGCACTGACAGCCTTAGCTGCCCATCACTTTCACAATGAATGTGCTAGTGCTGTCATAAGGCATATGCTGTCAGTGGGGTTTTCTTCCCACCCCTGCTCTTTAAACACAGCTGAAGTTCCCTTTCCTTTGTAAGGAGAAGCTGAAAAAAAACAACCAGCCAAGACTGGCACTGGCACAGGCACCAGATACACCCGTACCTGATAAGGAGCAAGCAAACAGGTTCAGATAAAACTCAAACCTTTGGGAATCAGACCTTGGTTATCCTTATTTGGTGCATTGGTCTGATCTGTGTCCAAAAGGTCACTGATTTTCATTTTATTAGGTAATTACCTTGGCCCTGGCTCCTTCCCTTGGTGTTTCCTGTGAAATGCAGTGGGATCTGCTGCCCGCGTCCTGCCAGCGTCCTGCCCACGTCCCTCCACAAACAAGAGAGGCTGAGGGTGATGGAAAAGTGGTGGGGAAGGGAAACAGGACATTGGACACCAGGCTGGGGGCTCCCAACTCCTCACCTTTCCCACCCTATGCTGCCATACTGCCTGCACCATACTTTGGGACAGCTTATCTCATCTTGCCTTGAATACATCAACTGTTTGAGTCGTAATTACCTCGCTAGGCAAAGTACTCGGTTATCTGATGTCCTTTCTGGTGGGCATGTTTTTCCAACAATGTGAACTCAGTTGGGCTTCTTATAAGCACCAGTCATTTATTCCTCTCTCTGCTTGCAGTAACCAGCATTAGCTGATGGTTTTTTTCTTCCACCCAAGTGTAATTTACCCAGGAGCTGTTTTCTTCCACCCCAATTTATCAGCAGAGGGGGAGGGAAGACTGAATTTGCAATTAATATTTTTAAGCCTTTTGCACCTGTGTGCTTTTTATTCAAACAAGAATTTTCAAAGTTTAAAAGCAGTACAAGGGGCTGCAGAGGAAAGTGAATCTGTGAAGGCAGGTGATTTCGTGTGTGTGGACAAGAGCCTTTAAAATGATCTGCTCTCACATGCTTTCAAAAGGTATTCAACATCCATCCCAAAGTTACGCAAGCTGAAACTTCAGAAAAAAATAACTAGAGGAAAACAGAATAGGAACATGAACATGAAATATCTCTTCCTTTCCAAATAATTCCTGAGGTTTCAAGCCAATGCTATTAGAGCCCTCAAAACTGAAAGTAAATGCCCTAAAATTAATAGGGAATTTTATAACTAACCAATGAAGAGATTTCAAAGCCAAAGTAATCTGATTAAATACTCTGAATCCAGTTGGCATCCTCCCATATCACTCTGTATCAGCTGCAATCTTTTAATAGCACAAGCCGTGAGGTACAAAAATAATGCTCCATAATGGCATACAGTTCACTGAAATACAATTAAACTTTTATTAGTCAAATTATCCCGTAAGAATAATCTCTTTTGGCTGAACAGAGTCATATTTTTTGGTCTTTTTGCATAGGCTTTATCTAAAATATTTCACACTGTTTAAAAAAAAAAAAAAAAGTAGAGTAAGAAAACCCCCAAATACAGTGGTTATGAAAAATCAGAGGATGTGAGAAGAGGAAGGGAAATTACCCAGAAAGGGTGTCTGGAAATTCACCGCCCTCCTTCTATCCTCTCCTTGGAATCAGATTGAGTGGCTTAAGCAACAACAGGAGCAAAAGCTGCAGCTTGCTTGACTTTCTACCTTTTTTTTTCTTTCTTTTTTCTTTTTTTTTTCTTTTTTTTTATTTGATACAAACCAGTGCCGCTCAAAGGGAATGAGTACTCCTACGTGCTGGTGTGCTGGAGCCTCTGGCGTGAGAACAGAACTGTTTTCATAGTTAAGGCGTTGATCTCTACACGTCCCCCAGATTATAACCAGAAGGCTTACACGGAGGCAAGCATACCGAGAGGATGTTGCCTGGCTTGTCAAAACCCAGCGTTTGGCACAGCAGAAAACAGACCTTCCTCTGAAAAATGCCAGCCCAACCACAGTGTTTCAATCACAGGAGTCAGCTCGCCTTGTGCATGTGTGGGAAGGGGCAGACCTCAGCGGTCTGGGGGGGGTTCAGCTCCTCCCAGCCCCCTCCTCCTTCGTGGCTGCATTAGATCTCAAAAAATGGTACTCACCCTGGAACTTGGTGTTTTTTCTTATTTTTAGATGCTCCATGCAGTTTCAGCAGCAGCTGAATGCACCTGTCGTGGCTACAGTCTCACAGACCCTTTCATGGTGCGGTTGCAACGATCTTCAGAGAAAAATATATAGGAATAAACACACCATGTCATAAAATGAAATAATAATTAAAAAAAAAGTAAGAATGCCTAGACTTGGCATAGGAAAACATTGAGAATGAAAAGCCCAAACTGTGTGTCTGTGAGTGCTGTAAAAAGAGCAATGTGCTCATCAGAGCTGAGGAGTGATTTACTCATCCAGAGCATTTCCTGCACTTCTTATCATGCTTAAGGACCTGAAACACATTCCTAGATCAGTAAATAAGAGAAACAGTGAAACTGGTACCTATGGGAGGACTACTATTATTGCAGAACAAGCTGTTGGGGTTAAGAGCCCCTCAGTGCATCACAGATGTGCTGGAGGCAGCCATGAGATTCCTTGTTGCCCACACAACCCAAAAAACATGCATGGGTCCCCCATTTACAAAACTTATTTAGACATTTGGGGTTTTTTCAGTCTCAAGGCCCAGGTTTACCCTCCTTCTTCATAGGCAACTGCAGTCCCTTAAAAATAGCATCATAGAATCTTGGAATGGTTAGAGTTGGAAGGGACCCTAAAGATCATTGAGTTCCAACCCCCCCGCACTGGGCAGGGGTGCCTTCCACGAGACCAGGTTGTTCAAATCCCCATCCAGCCTGGCCTTGAACACTTTGAACACATGAATACATGACAAGTGTGTGCAAAGTGGGTGACCAAAGGTCCGAGCCTGAATGCAGAACTGTGGGACTGGGTGCCCAAATCCTGATTAGACTGAACAAAAGTCTTAAGTTGCTGCCTAGCCCCTGAAATGCCCAACATCTTCCTCGTTGACTTCCAAGGAGCCTGGTACCCCCCTCTTGCATGTGAAACCGAGGACCCCCTTAGTAAGAAAGTCAGAGGTTAATTTTGCCTAAGGGGGAGGAAATTTCAGCTTTGCCACCAACTTCCAGAGCTGCTCAAGCGTTTCCTATTGAACACTCCTATTCTACCTGAAAAATACTTATGGTACATTTCCGCATGGATAGGAAAGTTAATTGCTTTAATTAAATAGCAAAGACCCCATTATTTTGCAATGCAGAGAAAATTTGAAATGTCCGTAATCTAAAGCACGTCTTCGCCCATAGAACTGCTGGCAGAGGTTGGGTTGGCTCCATGGGCTTCAGGACTTCAGGATTAACTCTGCTAGCTCCTGTCACTCAAATTCACTTCCATGAACCCTCCTGAAACAAATCACACACAATTTTGTAAGCGCTTGGGAGAAAACAAGGAGGTTAAAAACACCCAGCATACACCAAACCAATCTCATTGCACTATGTCAGACGAGTCTAAATTTGTTTTCATGATAAGAAAGTGGGAGAATCAGTAAATGCTACATATCTTGACTTTTCAAAGCTGGGAAAGTATGGTATAGATTGAATTATTTGAGGTGTTTGCGTGTGTGGCTGGAAAAACATAGCTGGAGAGCAGTTCTCAGTGCCATGGTCTCACCTCACAATCAGACTGAAAGGACATTCAGACAGCAGTTTGTGTGCTCTGTTCCAAGTCTGATGGCACTCCATGTTTTCAGTAACAACCTGGGAATAGAAAGGAAGGGACTTTTGCTAGTGATGTGGGGCTGGAAAAGATTGCACATAAGTTAGTGCATAGGTTCAGAATTACCGAAAAAATGTTAAGAAATCCCCTGCAAAACAGCGTGACTCGGTTTTGACTAGTCAAATACAAAGTTCTGCATTGCACGGCAGAAAACCACTTCACAGAATCACACCAGGGAATTACCAGGTCAGGAGGAGTTTTGGGGAAGTGGGCTACAGGCTGAGCATAACTCTCAATGATATCTTGCTGCTGTAAAAAAGGTACTGGATATATAAACACAAGTGTCCCAATGTGAAAACACAAGATAATTATGCTCTGCTCTGCTTGATGATCTTCTCTCAAAGCCCTCAGTGAGACTGAACTGTGTGGTCTGGGCAACGGTACTTCAAACCCAAGCTGTATGATGGATGGATGGATGGATGGATGGATGGATAAAACAGAGAGAGGTCAGAGGAGGGCATCCAGGCCTAGAACAAAATTATTAATTGGTGAAAGTGAGAAGTTAGACATTAGGGCATGGGAGGCTTTCTAAATTGAAGAATGAGGAAGCACTGGAGAAGACTGTCTGAGAAAGCTCCTGTTTCTCCATCACTGAAGGTCTCCACCACTGACAGGTGGGCAGACATCTGTCAGGAACCACGTTGCCCTTGTGCAGAATATGGACCAGAGGCTCTCATCCTGCAGAGCAGGTGCATGCCCAGGGACAGGTAGCATTTCAGAGAGACCAGGGCTTGAAGCCAGACTCCTGGCTGGAGGGGACTAAAATGTGAACCTTAAAAATGTGGTGCCGGTGCTCCATTCCTAACTTTGGATCAGCATGTAGGTTGCTGCAGCTATGTGCTTGATACATAGGGTATGGACCACCTCCGAAAGGTAATGTAACTAATATCAGTGGAGAAAAAGGCATGTTAGCAGGATAAAGAAAAGCAATAGATAATCTCCAGGGAAGCAGACAATTCATATACATCCCCTGGAATGTAAAGTTGGGGAGGATTGGAATGTACCATAAAACCCTGTCAGCAACGAACCTGTAGGCTTTGCTATCCAGGAAAGCTGCAAGTTTAAGTTTGTGGATGTTTTTAAGCCTCCCGTGGTCTGAAGTAAGCTGTCTCTGTTTCACTGTTTCACACTTTTGAGCCTGAGTTCTTAATTTTTTTTTTTTTTTTTTTTTTTTTTCAAAAAACCCATTTTTT
>VXBJ01006861.1:287229-311246 GCA_013400055.1 Nycticryphes semicollaris
CTTCATTGTCATACAAAAATGAAAGCCAAAGCAGACTCCAACTGCACAGATCAGCCATAGCAGAAAGAGCTGTCATCTCAGGCTTCATGCTCAACTGATTGAAAAGCTGACTGAGGCACTTACTATATATATATATATATATAAATTGTTGCTAAGGTTAAGAGCTCAAGGGGAGTGGGGAACAAAACTACAGAAAGTTTCTAGAAGAGGGGAAATACTTATTTTCCTCTAAGATATACAAACACCCTCCCTCCAAATCCACCCCTCCAAAAAACAAACAAACAAAAAAAATCAAACAAAACCCACCCAATTCAGAAATAAGCCACGAACAAAGTATATTTTGGATGGACAAAAATTTTTGGATTTTGGTGTATCTTCCACCAGCTGGTGCTCCCAGGGAACTATTGACTGTCAAGGACTTCAAGAGGTGACATGAACAGCAGCAGGAACGAGGGCTGGAGCACCCTCTCCTGTGACGACCAGCTGAGGGAGCTGGGCTTGTTCAGCCTGGAGAAGAGAAGGCTCCTGGAAGACCTTATAGNACATCTGTCAGGAACCACGTTGCCCTTGTGCAGAATATGGACCAGAGGCTCTCATCCTGCAGAGCAGGTGCATGCCCAGGGACAGGTAGCATTTCAGAGAGACCAGGGCTTGAAGCCAGACTCCTGGCTGGAGGGGACTAAAATGTGAACCTTAAAAATGTGGTGCCGGTGCTCCATTCCTAACTTTGGATCAGCATGTAGGTTGCTGCAGCTATGTGCTTGATACATAGGGTATGGACCACCTCCGAAAGGTAATGTAACTAATATCAGTGGAGAAAAAGGCATGTTAGCAGGATAAAGAAAAGCAATAGATAATCTCCAGGGAAGCAGACAATTCATATACATCCCCTGGAATGTAAAGTTGGGGAGGATTGGAATGTACCATAAAACCCTGTCAGCAACGAACCTGTAGGCTTTGCTATCCAGGAAAGCTGCAAGTTTAAGTTTGTGGTTTATTTTTTTTTTTTGCAAATAAACCAGCTTGTGTTACAGAGGGTGCTGTCTGTATCTAAAGGATCACACTACCATCTTGCCTTGGAAAAGAGAAGTTGCTAGTTTATGCAATGATGTAGGGAATTATGGAAAATAGGCTGGAAGGACCCTTTTCTCCATGGAAAAATTAAAAATATTTATCTCATTTTTGGTGAATGCCCCTCTCAAATGGTCCTAAAAATCTGCAGCAATGGAGATCCTGCATATTTCCCAGTCAGTCTATTTAGATGCTTCATTATGCTCTCTTGTAGACAGCATTTCCTGACACCTAACCCCTGCTTCCACTGATGTAGTTTAAGGCCATTACATGCTGTGTACATACTTAATACATCATTGATTTTATTTTTATTTTATTTTTACAAAATGATAATGATACTGTCCTTATCAACTTGATTGTTCCTAAATTTAGAACTCTCTTTTGTCCCTTTCCATAAACATCTTTAAGGGCATGGTGTAGCCAGGTCAATAGCAGCCTGTGAGACCTCATAAATTTAAATATATAGCGAGCAATTTCACCTCTTCATTGTCATACAAAAATGAAAGCCAAAGCAGACTCCAACTGCACAGATCAGCCATAGCAGAAAGAGCTGTCATCTCAGGCTTCATGCTCAACTGATTGAAAAGCTGACTGAGGCACTTACTATATATATATATATATATAAATTGTTGCTAAGGTTAAGAGCTCAAGGGGAGTGGGGAACAAAACTACAGAAAGTTTCTAGAAGAGGGGAAATACTTATTTTCCTCTAAGATATACAAACACCCTCCCTCCAAATCCACCCCTCCAAAAAACAAACAAACAAAAAAAATCAAACAAAACCCACCCAATTCAGAAATAAGCCACGAACAAAGTATATTTTGGATGGACAAAAATTTTTGGATTTTGGTGTATCTTCCACCAGCTGGTGCTCCCAGGGAACTATTGACTGTCAAGGACTTCAAGAGGTGACATGAACAGCAGCAGGAACGAGGGCTGGAGCACCCTCTCCTGTGACGACCAGCTGAGGGAGCTGGGCTTGTTCAGCCTGGAGAAGAGAAGGCTCCTGGAAGACCTTATAGCAGCCTTCCAATATCTGAAGGGAGGCTACAGGAGAGCTGGAGAGGGACTCTTTGTCTGGAAGTGTAGTGACAGGACAAGGGGTAACAGCTTTAAATCGGAACAGGGGAGATTTAGATAAGGTATCAGAAAGAAATTCTTTACTGTGAGGTTGGTGAGGCACTGGAACAGGTTGCCCAGAGAAGCTGTGGATGCCCCATCCCTGGAAGTGTTTAAGGCCAGGCTGGATGGGGCTTTGAGCAACCTGTTGTAGTGGGAGGTGTCCCTGCCCATGGCATGGGGAGTTGGAACTTGATGATCTTTAAGGTTCCTTACAACTCTAACCATTCTATGATTCCATGATTCTATGATTTTCATTCTCCTCCATCCATTCATGTGCACTGTCTGTGTTATGGCTCAGGGGCTTATGCCAGGGCAGCCAATGGACAACCAAACAAGGAACATCAAGCAGTAGCTCCAATTTTAATTGTTGCCTTTTGAATTTTACTGCTCAGGAAGAACATCAGCCTGGCAGCTTGGAGCCCAGCTGGTTTGTGTACAGGCCAAACACACCAAGAGTTTGGTGATGCCGAACATGATGGTGCAGAGTAGGGTTGAGGTGCCCAGGCAGGAAGAGAGTAAGGGGTTATGTTTCTCCAGCCCAGCTACAGACTGTTTGGGCAGTGGTTCTTGCCATGAGAAGGTTTAACCCTGCAGCTAAACGCTGCATTTCACAACTACTCAGCACCTGGCAAGACTATTGAAGATGGAATTGTCCATATGTCTGGACTGGGGATGGTCACCTGCAGCTCCTTCTGCATTCAGACAACATGGTCCTTGTTTCACAGCCATCCACCTGCATCCCTCATGTTAGGCAGAGATGTTTGATGCCCAAATTTCAGATCAGGTCCATCTCACCCCCAAACAGCTCACACAAGGTGGTGGTGGCCAGGCACAGCTCTTGCTTTTGCAGGGAGCCCTGGTGAGATCCCCTCAAAATAATGTGCACCTTTTTAATTCAAGCTGCAACAGGTACAGGGGACAGAGATGGACAGAGCCGTGGTTTTTAGACTTCGTTAACGAACACATAGTAAAAGCTGCAGAACAACCCACATGGCTGCATCTAGATATATTTTTCATCCTGAAGAACAAGTTTGAGCTGGCTCCAGTTTGGAAGGTGAAAACCATGTGGTAGCTAGTTAAGCAGCACATGCTGATTAATAATTTACCCCAGCTATTTAGGACTTGAGGCTTTTACCCAGGTGGTACCAGGAAGGAATGAAAGGGAGCCGTGCAAGCCATGCCTGCTGCACTGGGACCCACAAACGATGTTTTGCCTAGGTCAGAGGTGGAAATGATTTACAGCTGTTTCAAGCTGGAACATCACAAAGCCTGGAGGGAGTGGCAAACCTTGCTAGCTACCATCATTCATCCCTCCTGTCTCTTGCCTTAGTCTCTAATTTTAAAAGTCCATTTCTTTTAAAAGCCATCATTATGTTTTCAATCTCCAAACCTTTTAGTTCCTATGGAGAAACAAATAAGGAAAAAAAAAAACTAAAACTTTTCAGGGTTCAGGAGAAAGTTTCCTTCTAGCAGATGAGTTGGCAAAGGATTTCCAAAAACAGACTTAAACCTGCGTGTGTATTGTGTTCAGCAGTATTGCCAGGGAATTTACACACCTGTCACCTAATTGCTGCCTCCTTTGTAAAACAGAAGTGACAAACCAATGTAATTTGCTTTTATTGTAAACTTTTTTTCTTTGTAACTAAGTCCTTGACATCTCTTTGAAAAGAAAGAGCAGATTTCCTCTGCAGTTTGGGGTCCAGCACAGGCTGCATTCTTCACAGGTTTCCTTCGAGTCCTTGTGGTACCAGACATTGTAATGTATTATTAAAATCCAATTTAAACTTCCGACTCTCAGGTGCCAGACGGTCAAACTATGTTTGCAGTCACAGAGTAGAGCTAGGATGGGCTTGTCACATGCCTCTGCTGTTGTCACATCTATCTAAATAGAAATTTCTAAAGTCACTTTGGTTTTTAAGTAGCTGGAAGGCTGTTGGTCCTTTCAGTCCTAGCACGTCTAAGTGCTTTGTGGATCTCCATCACAACACGCAAGCATTCCCGAGACTGTAGAGATCTGGCTTAATTCTTGCAAAACTGGGGTCATCCTTAGCCAAGCAGTGGAAATACAACTGGGGCTGTACCTTAGCATTTGTCTCATGTTCCTCTTCCCTTGTCACAAAGCCATAAAAAAACAAACATAGAAGAAACGTGCACAAAGAGGCTATGTTCCTAAAGCCTGACCAGAATTTTCATCTGGAGACCAAACATGAGGTTGGGAGTAGCTTGTTAAAGAATACAAAGAGAGAGAAATCAAGGGGAGAAGTTTCTTATATATCCAGTCAAGAAGATTTCTGTCAGGTAAGTTTTATTATGTTTTTCATCTGTATGTATTTCTTTCTGGTATTTTCTATGCTCCATTACATTCCTCATTGCTTTGATTTTAAAAGACAGAACAACTTCTGAGCTGGCAAAGTAACAAGGAGTAGAAAATTATACAGAACGTAGCTTGGATGGAATTTAGCCCAATGACACCATGTCTGTGTTACAACCCCTTCTGAAAAAAAAAGAGGCCTCCAGATCACCTATGGAACAGGATGTCCTGTCTGGAGAACTGTCCCATGGTTGTCCCTGGGAGCAATGAAATGGGGCAGATGTAGCTGCAATGTGACTACAGAGGAGGTGGACATGTACTTGCTTATGGTCCCATGGGCTGGAGCTCCTCCTCTGTGCTCAACTTCTCCTCCAGAGAGGGATGTGCTGCCACTTTGGGCTCAGAAAAAGCACCCAAATGCTTCACCACAGAGGGCTCCACACTTCTGAGGGTTGTCTGCATTTTGCCCAGAGAAAGGACCGAATAAAAAACCACTCCATGCGGATGTCTCATGTGCCCTCCTGCAGGCATTCTCTGCGTTTCCTGTAGAAAAGCAAAAATCAAGCTGGTTTCTCACCTATACTAAGAAGAAAAGTGGGAGGAAGGAATAGGGAGAACCCAATCATTACACAGGTCGTCATACGAGTATCAGAAAGCTCTCAAACTGTTTGGAGAAACAATCTGCCCTCCTCACAGCTAGCTCAATGTTCAGTAGCATGGCAACATGACCGAACCATCCTTCTTGAAGCTAATACACGTGGAGAGATTAAGAGCAAGCAAGCAGGCAACAATAAAGGGCTCATTGAAATGCAAGGAGAGCTCACACTTCCATCACATTGAAATACCCCTTCTCCATTTCGAGCTTCTCTCCCCACTGCTGGTGTGGGTGCCCTGCCTGCGTGGTGTGTAGAAGTCCCCCCTTTCCATGAAGGTTGTCACCAGCTCTATGCCTCTGACAGCAGTAAGCCCGGGAGGTGTTGGAGAGTGATGTGAGACTGTGGGACGATGGCAGGGAAGACCCCAACCCAGCACAAAGTTGGGGCAGGAAAACAAGAGCAGGGAGGGGGTTGTGGAGCTGGGGGCAGGTGAAAAACCAGGATGCAATTCCCAGCAAGGCTTCCTGGCAGAGGCTGAGCGAGAGGGGATTTCTCTCCTCTATCTCCCCACAGGCCCCCACAATAAGTTAAACAAGGCATCAGAAGTTTCTATTTTAGGAGCAACCAGGGAGGCTGGCAACTACAAAATGCAAAGGAGGGGAGGGCAGAAGTTGTCTAGCAAAATTAGCAACACATTTCCCTCCCTGCCTTCCAGGGAGCTTGCCCCCCCTCCAGCAAGCCAGGGTCTGCACAGCATAAATTGTTGCTGTCTAAATTTGGGCCTGTGCTGTTGTTTCTGCCAAGTGTTTACTCTTGAATGCCATATTTTTTCAGGCGCAGATGACACTGGGTGACACATGTCATCACAGTATGTGTCCTTGAAAAATATGCGCTGCGGAATTGCACTGACGTTCTCCAGGACGTGCTGCTCGCGTGCGGAGGGAAAACAGTCGGAAGGTCTTGGTCAAGAGGTTACTCGCCCATCCCACCGTGGCAAAGCGGGACTGTGGGCTGGGGAACCTCTCCGCTGCCAAATGTCACTGAGTTCACAGATCGTCACCGAATCATGCGTGCGTTTGGCTGCTACAGACAAGACCTCTGGGCACCTTCTTCCTCAGATATCTCCGGGCTGCTGCCTGCCCTGTGAATGAGACCTGTCTCCTCACTGTGGTGTGTAAAGACACAACTTTGTTGTCTATCACAGGTCCCTTAGCATCCAGAAGGTGCTTCAGGTGTGCCCCTCGCAGCATAGCGATCATGCACCACTAGCAATCACCTTAAGAGCAAAAGAGAGATACTGGATAAATATTTGACAGCTATTTTCATTCTCCCAAACTCTCATTCCTGGTCACTCCTTTTGGCCACATGCCACCCGCCTGCACTGTGACCAGAGCTCTTTGAAACGATTGGAGGACCCCTTTTCAGTCATACTCAGACTGCTTTCAGCCCAGATCCATGCAGTGTGATCAACAAACCCAATCACTAGAATACTGTGCGAGTCTATTTTGGTTGTGACTTTTATGGCTGAGGTTGCAGCAGCTGCATTCTGTCATCACAAAAAGGATCTCTGGGCTGGCAAGCTCTCCTGGCTCCTAATCGGCTTTGGCCTTTACCCACTCTTAACTTTCTGACCAATTTAAAGCACACGGATTAAAATAAGCCATACGTTTAACGAGAAGGCTTTGTGCACTCAAGTATGGAAAAATGTTTTAAGCTACTGTCCTAAGCCCCGGTGTGTCAAGGTTAGAAATGTTTTTGTTTCATTGCTCTGACACCATATGGCCAAAGTCAACAAGGGGCTGATGTGAGTGTTTGATGTATGGCAGCCCAGCATGATCTCATCTTTGGGAGGTCGCAGAATTAGTGCATAAACCAGTCAGATGTGATTAACATGAGGCACCATCTCTGTACAGAGATGTACAGGTCTGTCACTGTGACTACAGATGGAAAGCCAAAGTTGGCTGAAAGTCAGACAGGGCATCATGACTTTCCAGTCTGTCAAAACCCATGACATCCTATCCCATGTGGTGATACCAGTAAAGAAAAGTCCCTCTATGGGACTCCTCCTGTATGTCCCAAAATGCCTCTTGTGGCCATCAGAGTTATTGTGCTTTGGAGCTCAGGTTCACTCCGCAAACCTCTCTGCTCCAGCAGCAGAGCAGCAAATGGAGGAGGACATCTGTGCTGGGGAATTGGTTTCTGCCGTCTTCTGCTATTTTTACACAGTGGCTGTGAAAGCTTCCAAAATGAGAGGCATCACCACAATTAAATTGAATGCATTTAATAGCAAACTATATGGCAAATTGCAGAGCGAAGCCACTTCATATTTCCATGGGGCTTCCTAGAAAAATAGCTCCAATTAATGAAGCACATTGTAAGCTTGTTTATATTCAGTTGACTCTGTTCAAGCAACAAATTATCTGTGCGCGATTATGAGGCCAAATTCACCCTATAATTTTTCATTTAGCCTTATTTTACTGCCTGGTCTGTTCCACCAGGCTGAGGAGTTATTCATGGAGCAAAACCTCCTTGTCCTCACTCCCAGGCTTCAGAGGACATTACAGGTGTTGCACAAAGCCCCAACATCCTATGCACAGCCACCACGGCTCCACAGCACCAGCTTCCAGGTTCAGAGTTGGCTTGGCTTGTTTCTCCTTGGACACAGTAACTAGAAGCCAAGCAGAGAAGACATTCTGGAGCCAGCTTGAAGTGATAAAATCCATTTCACAAGCATGTGCCAGCCCCAGACAAAACTGGGGCCTCGGCTTTTGGAGGGAAAGAGCTTTACCACCTGCCTTGTGGCTTTGGTGGGGATGTCCACCCCTGGCGTGCCTGCACAGGCCATCCAGGTCCCAGCACCCTAATTGAAACCATCCGATGCTGCAGCGCCCTGCCACGGAGAGCAGAAGAGATTGCATTTCGTCACTCTCGCAGCTACAAGTAGCGGTCCCAGTACAACTGGTGCTGGTGGGTGTGTTTTTGAGTCATGCAGCAGCATGGGAGGGTCTCTAGGCAGAGCCCTTCCCGTGCTTGAGCATTTTGGGGTAATTTGGGCCTCTTAATGATGTTTCACTGCACATTCTAGTGCAAGCCAGGTCTCTGCCCCAGACACTCATCGCCACGGGCACGCTGGGATTTCTGTGAAAGCCATGATGGGTCAGGGATGAAGAGAGACAGAATAGCTGTATGTCACAAACCAGAATCATAACAAATGTCCCCAGCCCTTATACAGTGCCTTCACTTGTGCCATGTAAGCAGCACCATCCTCAAAACATCAAGCTTCTCTTTTCCCTTCCCTGAACTCTTGGGAGAGGCAGCCGAGCAGCAGAGCCCCCCCATCATAGCACTGACTCCAGGCCCACTTTAGTGACCAGTCCTAAGTACCGGGAAATCAGAGGGATTCATTTCTACAGTAGTCAATGCATAGACCCCATATATTTATAGCTTCCCACAAATGTCCCAAAGAGGAAAAGATAACAAAAATGCACCAACCAGAAAAGCAAACAGAGAAGAGCAGCGCTCTGTCCGTGTGGTGCCATTTGTTGCTCAGATGCTTTTTATTTTTGGTGCCTGTCCCAGCAGTTTCCAAGAAATCTCCCCCTATCCTGTTTCTATGGGGAGGTATGGCGTTACACTCCAACCCTTCAGGCACGATCATTTGAGGACAGTCAGGCCACGAGGTCAAGCCTGTATTTATAATACAAGAGATGAGCAGGGCCAGGTCACTGGTGCAGGCTGCACTTTCCTGAAAAACTAAAAGATCCTCCAAAGGTCTCCAGAGTGATCAGGAATTGCTAACACAATCCTGTAGGGTCGGCTCTGTAGTTCTGCACCATGCAGAAGAGCTGGAGGGGGAGATACATGGCCTTCCTGCCACCAGTCACATCTCACCCCTTCCCTGAGCACACCGGGACCTCTCAGCAGGGCTCAGCAGGGGACAGGCAAAACTGCCCAACACTAAATTAATGTAAAATCCTGAGTCTCTGCTGCTTCACCTGCTTTGAATTTCAGTGGAAAGAACCTAATTTTATTATACTGGTAAAAGCACATCAGATAACATTCACCCTCGTTACTTCTTTTGTTAAAGAAATTCTTTACTGTGAGGGTGTTGAGGCACTGTAACAGGTTGCCCAGGGAAGTTGTGGATGCCCCATCCCTGGAGGTGTTTCAAGGCCAGGCTGGATGGGCCTTTAAGCATCCTGATCTACTGGGAGGTGTCCCTGCCCATGGCAGGGGAGTTGGAACTTGATGATCTTTATGGTCCCTTCCAACTCTAACCATTCTCTGATTCTATGATTCTACAGGCTCAAAGCATAAGTACCTTTTGCTATTTCAGATTTTTCCTTAAAGACATATTGATTATCCATTTCTCCTTGGCAATAAGATCCGAATAAAACAGCAAGACATTAGCAACACATACCTGGAGCAAACTTAGGAGCATTCCTTTGGGCAAAGCTTCACCCAAGTGTCTTTTTTTTTTTTAAAAAAAAAAAAAGAAAAAATATCTTAAAGACATTTTAATGTGTAGAAAAAAACACCTCTCGGCCTCTTAGGTCCCGCTGGTCCAGTTCACTTCTCACATGGAGCTATAATCCTTTCCAGTGGTAACCAGTTGGGATGTCACAAACACAGGATTATACCTTCAGGTGAGGCAGAGCTTCTTACGAGCTTGCTGCCTGGCTATTACAGATCCTGTTCTCATGCAGAAATTACACGTGCATAAGGACGTGTGCATTATTTAAGACGAAACACCAAGACTGCAGATGGGTGGATCTTCTTAGCTCTCTCAGGAAAGCAGGAATACTAATTATTGTTCTTCCCATGTAGCCATCCAACCCTGGGTGGGGGAAATGATGTATGGGGCATTATTTAATCTTTCAGGTACACTTTTAAAACCACGCTACTCAGTTGTTATCAAGGTGTGTTTCTTGTAGTCAAGTGACCGACGCTGGATTTGGGTTGATGTTTTCATACGCTGCAGTTGTCCACCCCACAGCCAGGTTATTCCATTTGGATATTTCTGACCTTGTGCTAAAATTTCAAGAAGGAAGTGCACTTACATTTTTAATGCTCATCCTGCTGACATACCACCTTTCCCTGTGGCAGAAGGAACGCTTGAGGAAAGAATAGTAAAAAAAAAAGGTAAGTAATTCCTCTCAGTTGAATAAATTCATTGATTTCACGTGCACAAGATTAAAAAAAAAAAAAAAGAGAGAGAAAGTAATCAGTGTACGGTGTTTATTATTTCAGTGTGGGGCAAAGTGTCATTTCTAAAAATAATATCAATCTACCATGGGAAGCCACATAATTTTTATCAGGAATTGATAAATCAGACTCTTATCTGATGTTTCTCCTCATAGAAAATTACATCCTTGGAGAAGAACACATTATTGCAGAGAAAGTGAGCATTGAAGAGCTGACAGCCCTGGCTGGAGTAAGTGGTTGCTTTTCATGGAAAAATACAATGTTTTACCAGTGCTAAGCTGATTTGGACCATATGACAATCAAAGTAACGACATCTATGGAGCTTAATCTGCACTACAACCCAAAGAGTTGCAAGAAGACTGCCCTTTAAATGCACTTAACATCAATACGTCTAACGTATTTAAAAATGCAAACTTGAAGGAAGTCTCCAGCGATCATGTGTTATCCATCACTTTCCACCCCCAGGAGAAGAAGGATCTGCTGCTCTGACACCAGATGAAGCCATTCCTGGGACTTGTCTTCCAGTATCTCCCAGGCAGAGAGCCTACTGAGACGGCAAGCGCTTGGAGCGTCTTGTCTGCAACCGCTTCCGACAGCCTTGGTCACGGCTCCCCAGTTCCATTTCCTCTTCTCCAAAAGGGAAGCCAGACAGATGTTTCAGAAGCTTTGAAAAAATCTTGTCAAGAATTTAAAAGAAGAAGGAGGCAGTGTGAGAGTGCATGTGTGGCTCTGGGTTTTGGCCCGTCTCCAGCTGGCTGATGGTATGCTGCTGGCTTTTTTCTTTGTTTCCAAGCTGCAAAATAACCATAAAAACAAAAAGACCTAAGTAACATATCAGTGGCTTGCTTAATTTCACTTTTTCCATGTATTCTGGTCCTCGTGTGGCCCCAGAGATATTTCACTGGGCAACTATAAATGAGGGAGGGGGGCTGGACTCAAGGGGTTGGACTCAATGATCGCAAAAGTCCCTTCCAACCATGAAGATTCTGTGATTCTGTGAATGGTCCACCAGGCAGTCTCCAGCTGTGGGAAAGGAGAGAGGAACCGGTATGAGTTCACCAACAGTAAACAACACTCTGCTGTTTCACACCTACAGCTTGCAAAAGAACCAAACCAAACCAAAACAAAACAAAAAGATATGTTTCAGTTCAGGGAGAATTAAGTGCTCTCTGAAATTTTCCCTGAGTGCCTGAGAGCATGATAAAATGCAAACAAGCATTTCCAGGAACACCTGAGACGATGGGTACATGCTACCTTGGATTCCCAAGGAAACTCCTGCTCCTTCACAGTGTTGGATGCTGCACAGTGGCAGAAGAGCAGGATTTGTCCTGCTCCTGCTGACCTCAGGATGGTCATCCTGAAGGCCAAGCCTGCCTTTTAGAAACTTATTTCTTAAGAAAGCAAGGCCCAAGAAAGGTAGTAGGGTATAATTTTTGGTTTGCTTCATTGCTTAGCTGAATTCTGGTTAATATTTAAAAAAGTCAATCCTGAATCACTCAAAATTAATGTTGCTTTTCAGATCTTCATAAGCCAGAAGAAATATTGCATCTTGCCCTTGACCTGTCACTTTGTAAATTCCCCATAAATTTACAAAACTAAACTAAATTGAATTTAGTTGAAGTCTGAGCTCTGTATCCAGCAGAACACATACAAGCATGCGTACACCCTTTTGGTATCTGTATTGCAAAATGCACACACACCATTTTAAGTGACCCAAGAAGCCACTAACATGATTATGATAGACACTACAAACAAATATCATTTAATGATGCTTTTATTTCTTCAGCTTGCAGATGATCACTTCTCACGGTGCTTTCCCCAAATAGTACTCATTTTCTGTAACCCAGCTGCAAGAAATCATCTATTTCAGGAGAAATCAGCAAGGAAAGACAGACAAGTTAAATCCTCACTCTGGTCCTTCTACAGAGAGGGGTCAGGTTAAGGAAGCAGGATTTGACATAGCCTACTGTCCAGCTGTATTTTATGCTTTGCTGGCTTTATTGGTCATGAAATGTCCATGCAAAGCCAAAGGACCCTCCCAGACACTCTATTTGCTTTTCTATGAGCTCTTTATTCTGCAGAAGACTAAATTAAGAGCAATTCCAGATAAACTACCCGGTCTTTTTCCCGAGACGTACCACTAGTGTTTTCAGCTTCAGAGTCCACAAGAGCAGCATGATGCCCTTGCTTTTAATTAGCTGAAGCCAGAGGGAGTGAAGATCTAAGGTCTTGGGTTGTACCGGAGAGACTGAGAGCCGAAGATCTGCGGCAGAGCTGCTGCTGCCTGCCATAATCCCCCTTCACCATCAAGTCCTCATCAGTGTGAAAATGAATGTGTTTACTTCCCACCAGTGGGTGAAATCAGAGCCCTCGTGCAATTTCTGTCAACAATTACTTGTTCACCCTAGTCTGGTCTCATGATTGCAGTGCGGCGTCTCTGTCAGGGGACAAGAGGCGAGAGACTGGAAGGGATCAACCTAGTGCTTAAAAACAGAATGTGGCAGCTGGGAGAAGTGGTGCATGTTTTGCAGAGCTTTTTTTATTCACGTGCTAAAATTCTTTGGTATTAAACAAGCTAGGCTGATAAAAGTGGCAAATTAAATGCTAAGTCAAGCCCGCCTTGGCCCGCTGCTGCAGCTGTTAATCTGATTTTTGAAGCCACCAGCTTGCCGGGCAGTACGAACACAGTTTGCTGGATGCTCTCATGGCTGGTGGTGCAATGTAAGCACAACGCTTGGAATACAATCCACCAGTGTCCCCACGCCAGATCCCATAACCTACTTCCTAGGCCTGCTGCCAGTGTTGTGCTATGAGTCACGAAGGGAAACAAACACAAGGAATGTCAAATTAAATAGGACGCAACGCTTTCACAGCATTTAAATGCGGAGCAATTGTGCTGCAGCGTAGAAACCTCCCTGGACTCCTTTTGGACTGCTTCTCATCTTGGTAATAAGAAACATCCCTTTAATTAGTTCCACCTAATGAAATTCATAAGCTAGGGAGTGGGAGCTTTGCTCCTGGGTAGAAACTGAAAACTTCTCTCCACTCGATCTGCCCATTTTCTGCAGCAGTCATTAGCAAATTTTATCAAATCTCTGTGTTAAACAGTAACAACTATTGTTCGCCCAGAACACAAGTCCATTTAGGAGCTGCAATACGACACATCTTGAAAATCCCAGACTGAAAGGCACTTTTTAAAAAAAAAAAAAAAAGATTAGGACTGGCAAGAAAAAAGTAGTTTCAAATTGTCAAGAATAAACAATAGAGAAACTTCTACCTGATCTTTCCGGCTGCTGAAATCAGAGAGGTTCCTTTACCTTTCTGGATTTGGGCACAATAATTTACAAAATTTATTCCATCTTTCCTTACAATTAAGGGGCATCCACTATCTCTCCAGCTAAAGCTCTGGGTGCTTCATGCTCCTTCCATCAGGGAGAAGTGAAATAATTCTAGGAAGCCTCAAAATGTGCATTTACTCCTATGGAAATATTGACCCACAAAGGTCTTTTTAAATCCATTTTGGTTATGTGTGTCTCAAGACAAAGTGATATCCATGGCAACAAACAATTTCACTGCAGAAGAGAGAGCACATCCAGCAAGAGCATGTAATCACTCTGTTTATCGATGACTAAAAGCCCGAAAGCACAAAGTTTGAGCTCTCAGACGCAGCACCAGTGCTCTGCAAAATATCCTAGCCTTTTACTGGGACACTTTTGCAAAAGTCCATCATAGAGGACGTCGAGGGGAATCAAAGCCTTGGCCTCTGTTTTCATTTCCAAACTCTTCTGCAAAGAGATGTGGCTTGCTGTGCAGTTGCGGTTGCCCTTTCAGAAGGTAACGGAGGAGGGTGAAAAGGAGGGAGCCGATTCTCAGCTACATTTGGAGACAAGAAAAGCACAAAACACCACTAAGAAAAATTGTTAGGGCAGCACGGTCGGGATTTTGGTACAAACTGTTTTCGGCACCTACTGGGGCCCCTCGGTGTATTTGCATGTTTTCCTCAAAGTGGCTGCTGACCGATACGTTCATCCTGTTATTCCACATCGGGTCCCATAATTACAGAGCCTGATTTACAGGGTTGGTTATAGCTGCTATTACGGGAAGCTACAGCGCTGGATGCAGCTGTGGTGCTGATGGGGGAAGGAGGGAGGAAGATCACGTGCGGCAGGTCTCACATGAACACTTGCCACGCTGGGTAATGTTAACAGAAGGAAAGAAGGAGGAAGCCACAGCCCCCCTAGGGTCTTCCCAAGACTCCTTCCCACTTATAAAGCCATCTTCGATTTGGGCTGTGAGGTGTAATTTTCTAGTTTAGCACTCAAGGGTGGGCTTTTCAGAGCTTTCAGCAATAGCTCAAAGTGCATCAGCTCTCAGGATCTGCTAGAGAAAGATATCGGTGCAGAGTACGTCTTGCTGTGGCTCCGCTGGAGCTAAAGGACTGCTTGGTGGGTTCAGTGCATTTTAACCCAGCAGTGTCTTACCCTGGCCTGAATCCCCTTCCCCTTCAAACCTGGCTGCCTGCTAGCATTTGCTCTGCTCTCCAAACTGTGTGCTCTGGTCTCCATTCTGTTGCAATAAGACACTCCCAACGTTTTGCATTCCTCAAGGCCTCCAAGACAATTTCCTGAGCTGCTGGGACCCTTCTACCTGCAAACCAGACCCAGCACTCACTTTTAGCCTTGAAGATCTGCGGAGGGTGGGTACGAGGCTGACAAACAGACAAATGCTGCTGCAGAGGGAACACAAGAAAGACCCGAGGCTGAATTTGTAAAGCAGTGTTTTGATGCCATGACCTGCCTAAATGCTACAAAGGCATTTGCAAATGATGCGATTTATTACATACTACGTCAACACCACCCCATCAGACCTTCTTGCCTAGAGTGGTGCTGACAGAGCACTCATCAGCTTCACTTCCGAGAACCCATAAATGCAAGAGCTGCAAGGTCATCACCCTCACAGGTAAAAGAAAGGACTCTTGTTTTGAAAGCCAAAGTGACTTTATTAGGAATTTTGATGTCAAGGTACTCAAAGGGTCATACACTGTTCCTTAAAGATGTATCCAAGATGAGCACAACTCCCACAGAAAAAACAAAATGCAAGACGTGCTTTTCTTCGGGGGTTTGGCTTCTCAGACTGAGCTTCCTGCCCCAAAGAGGAATGGGTCCTGCCTCTGGAGGCCAGAGCTTATCCATTGAGGACAGCAAATTGTTTGAAGATTAATAGTGAATTTAGCACCTCCAGATGAGATTAGGAGGTGATTTTAGGGATTAGACTCAATTGAGTGAAAATAAGAGAGGTACTGCCTCTCCCACCCAGGCTCTCATAAGTGCTCACAACTCCCCCTCCCGTATCTACCTCACCCCACCATCACCCATCTGAGAAACCCCACCTCCATTACTGCAGGGGTTTCCATTTCAGCTGCAATAGAAGGTGGCCTCTCGCTCTGCAGCAGCGGTGATATATTACCCACCCAGGTACCGAAGAGGCTCCGTGCATCAGCCTATCTGCCAAGGTCTACTCCCATGACCCTTTGTCCCCGTTAGCCTGCTGAATTTGTGCTCCTTCTCTGATGTATTTCTACATGAAGCTGAAGGCAATGCTGGAGTTTTTCCTGGTGGTGCAGTTAAAACCATTAAAAAAAAAAAAAAAGGAAAAAAAAACCAAAACCAAAAACAACCCCATGAGCAATACTGTCTCACTTTTTACCAAGATCAGGTGGTGGGATGCAACCTTGCTCTCTTGTTTGGAACACAGAAAATATCAGTTGATCCAAATGACTTCAGGTATGGCATTTTTAATACAAATTTGGAAGAGCTGTAAGAAAACAGTAGTGCAGTCTCGAGGGGGTTGCTGGCCTGAATTTAAAAAGACCTTCAAGTGATTTGAGCTCAACTACATGGGTCAGAATAAAAAATCTTTACTTCAGTGATTCTTATTGAAAAGACAAAACACCAAGCTAAGTTTTTATTATAGTTAATCCTTTTGATGCTTACTGCTAGACTTATAGACTTAGATGCATATTTAGATCCTGTCACTGGCAGCTGGTATAAACAGCATCTTCTTGAGTCCAGAAACTGATGGCTGGTTGCCCACCTGTCTCTTGGGTCTTTTCTCACAAGAAATTGCAGGTATTTATAAGTCAGCACCCTCTAATTTGCTTGCCCTTAATAGGGCAATGCATTTCCAAAGCCATCTATCAGAAACTGGGCTGGCTTTGGAGACTGAACTGTCTCCCTCTCTTCCCTCCCCTCCTCTCCCACATCATGCCTGCCTTAGTGTTGGCCAGGATCCTGCTGAAGCAGACCAAATTTCAGGCTACTCAGCAATCCCCGCTCTCAGGGGAGCAAGAGATGCAGGCTGGAGAAGCCTTTTCTATCATTACTCTCTGGAGTCTTTAACAGCCGAGAAGTAGTTTTGCCGTATCTCAGCTCCTCTCCAGTTACATCCCCACCACCCATGACCCTGAACAGAAATCCCAGGCTTATAAAATTAAATGGGCCATTCCCATGGGCCACCCTGGGATTCCATGCTTGGATGGGATCAGGGGAAAGAGCAGAGGCACATCTGCTCCCGGAGTAGCACAGAATAAGCAGAGCACGAATGCAGGCTCCAAGATTCCCTGGCCCCAGTTTTCTCAGAGCTGCATGTCAAAGCAGGCACGGATGTAGCACAGTAACCTATTGAACAAGACCTCGTTAGCTGACTAGAGAGAAGCCTAGCAGATCGTTAAAAATAAAGCTAAATATAGGCATGCATCACAAAATCAGTAATTCTAAAGCTCTGAGCCTAATTCATCAGGGAGAACAATATCGCAGCACATGGGATGTTCTTCAGATGATGCAACTGCAGCTCTAGTGAGCTGGAAAGCTTTAACCAGATCTCCCCAGTACCACAGGGAGGAATGCTGTGCCTCTGCTCCGCTGCCAAAAAAACCCAACCTCCTGCACGCCTGGTTATTTTCCACACTCAGACACACACGAGCTCACATGGCAACGCACAGATGTGCCACCCTTTCCAGCCTCCTGCAGCTCACTCTTGCTGTACTCCCCTTGAATCATAGAACGGTCCAGGCCAAAAGGGACCTCTAGGGTCATCTAGTCTGACCTCCCCACAGTCAGCAGGGACACTCCCAACTAGACTAGGCTGCCCAGGGCCTTGTCAAGCCTCACCTTGAATATCTCCAGGGAAGGGGCCTCAAGCACTGCCAGTTCTGGGAAACCTGTTCCAGTGTTCAACCACCCTCATAGTAAAGAACCTATTCCTAATATCCAGTCTAAATCTGCTCTTCTCCAGCTTGAAGTCATTGCCCCTTATCCTGTCACTGCAGGCCTTTGTAAACAGACCCTCCCCAGCCTTCCTGTAGGCCCCCTTCAGGTACTGGAAGGCTGCTATTAGGTCTCCCCAGAGCCTCCTCTTCTCCAGGCTGAACAATCCTAGCTCCCTCAGCCTGTCCTCATAGCAAAAGTGCTCCAAACTGCTGATCGTTTTTGTGCCCCTCCTCTGGACCTGCTCCATCAGGTCCATGTCCTTCCTATATTGAAATCTCCAGCCCTGCACACAGTACTCCAGGTGAGGTCTCACCAGAGCAAAGTGGCGGAATCACCTCTCCGGATCTGCTGGCAACACATCTTTTGATGCAGCCCAGGATGTGATTCGCTTGAGATGGGATTGAGACCAGGGGTGTTGTTGAGAATCGGCCGTGAGCAGGACTGGCAGCCGGGGACAGCTTTTAAAAAGCTGATATTCCTCACTGGGACAATCTCCTGATCCAACCCTGTGAAGCCACTGCTGTTGCTCCTGCATTTGGCACACAGCTGGGCAGGAAGGTCACCCAGCTAACAGTGCTGGGTGTCAAGTGCCAAGAAAACCTCTTTCTATTGAGAGATGGGTGTTGCATAGTGGTCTGAGCACAAGGCTCGGTGGCAAGAGATATGGACCTCCCCACCTATGGCCTTCAGGTGTTGCTGGATTCTTATACGGCCAGGATGAAACAGACCAATGAGAGGCCCTACCAGATATGAAACACAACCTTCTGCGGTCCCATGAGGTTAAACCAGTTTGTGCGAAGACTTTGGGATCATAAGTAATCTTCTGGTTCAAACCTCCAACATTATGTGAAATGCAGTCCTTTGATAAGGGCTGAAGTACTCTAGGAAACTTCAAAGCCATCAAAGAATTTGTGCTCAGTGATGTTTGTGTGCAGCGCTTTGAATGAGTTTCCTCTGCTTTTCCTCGTCACCGTGCAACAGTCAATTAAAAAGCACTGCTCTCTTTGTAGCCTTCACTGCAGTACGAGGTTTATTGTCCTATTTATCACCATTGAACTGCCTTGAGCTGAATTATTTATAGCTCTGGAAAAGATGAATTAAGTGGTAAATTCAAAGTGGGTCACAGGGATGTCGCCTTGGCCTTTGCGACCCAGACGTATCAGGGGGCTGATGTCCTGGCCTCCTTGGTTTAATGGGACAGAGTATCATCATCATCATCCACACTTGCACTGAAACCTCAAGCTGCCTGTGCCCAGCCAGGAGTAGGAGGCAGGTACCAGCACCTGGTGTTACCCTCCACAGGTCATTTGCCCCAACCTTTTTTCTTGTACATAGTCTGGTATTTCAATGAAGCAGGCCATCGCAGCACCCTCAGCAAGAAACTCCACCACAGAGCAGCATTTCTAGCATGTGGCACAGCACACTGGTATGTCACGCTGCTGGGTGAGCCAAAATGCCCTCAAAATACAGAAAGTGGCTCACCAGCCTGAGATTTTTAGTTTTTAGCATAGGAACAAAACAGCTACTTAAGCACAGGATTTTTAAAAGGAAATCCCGTGTGCATTTCCGTCCCTAAATCCCTACTGAATCTCCTAATCCTCCACTGAGAACAGCCTGTGCTCCATACTGCGTCTAACTTTGACGACAACAATGATTCAGTTGTTTTCAGAAGAAGAGAGTCACTTTTCACATTACTGCTTTGATTACGTCACATCTGACTGCGTCACAGAGTCTCCAGCAAGATGTTTACGTCAAGGGCCCCCCAGATACTTTCCATGACAGAAGGTAGGGAGCCCTCACACTGGCAAAAGGGATGGAGGACCTGCCTGGCATGGCCCTGGGACAACCAACATGCAGTTATTAATCTCGTAAAACTTGGAGATTTACATTATTTTTCTAGATTGGTTGGGGTTGGAAGGGACCTTAAAGATCATCCAGTTCCAACCCCCCTGCCATGGGCAGGGACACCTCCCACTACAACAGGTTGCTCAAAGCCCCATTCAGCCTGGTCTTGAACACTTCCAAGGACTGGGCATCCACAGCTTCTCTGGGCAACCTGTTCCAGTGTCTCATCACCCTCACAGTGAAAAATTTCTTCCCAGTACTTAACCTAAATCTCTCCTTTTCCAGTTTGAAGATAGACATTTTACCAACATCTATGTTCAAATATAATACAAATATAAAAGCATTTTTAAAATCCATTTTAAAAATAAATACATATGTAAAGTGAAATGCTGCTCCCCTCCACACCACCCTCTTTCCTTGGAATGCACAAGGCGTGTTGATTCTGGTCATCTTGGGTTTTTCTCAGAGGGCATCAGAGGAGCTCAGGCATTAGCTACGAGCTCCTGTGCATGGATGGAGATCGAGCGCTAACAGACAGCAGATTCCCAGAAAGGGTCATATGAAACTGAGATGGAAAACGTGCTCCCAGTCAAGGGGCAATTTTTTATTGCCAAATGGAAAAAAAAAAAAATCTTATTCCTGTGTTACTGGTATTTTCTCTCCACGGTGCAAGGGCAGACAAATTTCATTATCTCTTGTGAGAAAATCTCTATTGACAGTATCACCTAATAGCACAAAAGACAAGACAGACACCAAAATTCAGAACGAATTGGCTTTAACAGAAAGGTTGGGAAACAGCCTCCACTTTTTGAAAGCTGCAGTAATGTTTTGTCGCTATATGATGCAATCCCCTTCCCTCCAACATTGCCTGGTACAATACTGACATCTTGCCCTCGAAAGTCAAAATCTCTTGGCTAAGAGACCAAATGAAAACAAAGAGGAAGGTTTAAATTTAAGTACGGCAGGATGAAGAGTTTTAGCAACTCGCTGAGAAATGTGGTTTAAGTAATCCCACTGCTATTTTAAAATTCAGGTTGAATTTACTTAATAGCTCCAGCAAACGAGAGAGGCTGGAGCAGACTCCCCAACCTGGGCAGAGAAGGAGGAGGAACCAGACAGCTTTAATTAGCAGGCAAGTCAGAAAAAGCATTTGCTCAGGAGGGCATCATCCCAAGGATGCTGGCCCCCGTGTCTCCCTGCCCAGGAATATTCCAAGCATCACATCGCCTCCCTCCACCATCTTCTGCCTTTTTTAAAAATTTTCATTCAATTTGGAAGAGTCCAGCCCCCTAGGTGAGAGATGCAACCCCTTGGCAAAGCAGCCTGGTTCTTTCTCTATTGGGAGGGAAGCACTTTGGACCAAGCAGAGTTGTGGGGAGGCAGGAGATGGGATTACCTGGTCCCACACATCCCAAGGGCACCACTCCAAGCATCCCTCTCTCGGGATCCTGGGCGCAGGAGCTACCTTTCTCCCATGTCGAGGAGGAGCTGCTCTACCTTCCTCACTTCCATTAAAATGGAAAATAACAGCCTTTGTCCCAAGAGAAAAGAAAGATTTCACCAATCTGAAACTCAAAAATGTTATGCAGAGTATAACAGACGTTACGAAGAAGTCTTCTCTGAAATTACAACAAACCGACACACTTTGGGAAGTCTCAGGCCATCTCTGGCACTGAACAAAAAAAAAAAAAAAAATAAAATAAAAAATCCCACTTGCCCAGATCCAGCCATAAATCAATCCAATGGGAAATCTAGTTATTTCACCCCAACCATTTGCCAAGGAAGCAGAGTTTAAAAGGCACCCCAATTTGGACAGATAGCCACTGGTCACGAGAGCAGCGGGTCAGCAGAGACAAATACTGATAGTGGCAATTTTCTTTCAGCCTCCCCAAAGCCGGGGTTACACTCCGCTGGTCAGGCAGATCCCCCTGTGTTTAGAAAGTGAAGTGGTGAGACTGGGGTGGGGGAAGCAGGTTTAACATACTCAGTACTTGGCTTGCTGTGGCGAATAGAAAACAAATTTGCTGTTTTCCTCCAGCCTCATATTGCATTTTTTCCAATTTCACATCTGTTTTTCCACAAGGACCCAGATCAGTGTCTTCACGATGATGTTTGTTCACCTGGAGGAAAACATTCTGCTGGAATCCATACTGGATTTCCTTTCACCCAAAAGAACAATTGCTCCCGTGACCATTTAGGGGTTTCAATGTGTCAGATGATTCCTCAAGGCAAGCTTTATTTCACTGAGCTGGTATTGCTTTTATACAAGAGCTCATACCTACACAGTTTCCTTTACGTACACAATAAAAAAGATGGAAAAATTGTACCATGCCAAGAAAGCTGTCTTACCAAACAAGAGTCACTGCCTGAAGGGTATATTTAGAAATCAGAGGACAACTTAGGAAGACAGTCACACAACATATGCCAGAAGAGCAATGAAGAGTAGGCAGACTGGAACCGTCTTTCAGGTATCGAGCGCTCTCACACTGCATCAGTGCCTACCGGGGCTGACACATCTCTCTCTCACCTCACCAAGTAACAGCAAAACCCAAAACTCAGGCAGCACTTTTCATTCATCCCTCTCAAACTGCATCGCAAGGAGAGTTGAAGTGGCAAATTTAGCATCCCTCTATACAGACTGACACAAGTCCAGGGCTGCGCAAACACAGACCCATCAGGGATAAACACAGGCCACGGAGTCGTGTCCAGGATTAGCCTTCCCTGTCATTTCAGTAAGGGCAGAACCTGCAAAGCAGCTGCTTACCCCAAGAAGTAATTTTGAGCAGTGCACCCATTTCAGCCCATGGGCTTTTAGCACTGCTAAGGGTGGTGGGCACCTCCGGACCTCTGGGCATCACCCAGCCCAGTCTCTCCATCACAGCGAGATCAGGGCTCCGGGCTGCTGGTTTTTTTAATATCCCCAAGGATGGAAATACCATAACCTCACTGGGCAACCTGTGCCAGTGTTTGACATCCCCACACAAAGTAAAGAGATTTCTTCTTGTATTTAAAACACATTTCCTGCATTTTGGTTAGTGTCCTTTGCCTCATGTCTTGTCCCTGGACATCACTGAGAAGAGCATGGCTCCCTCTTCTTTACTTTCCCCATCAGGTATCTACCCAAATGCATAGCATAGCCCTGAACCTTCTCTTCTCCAGGCTCTTAGCCTCTCCCCACATCACAGATACTCCAGTGTCTTCATCATCTTTGAGGTCCTGAACTGGACTTGCTCCACTACATCCATATCTCTCCTGTACTGGGGAGCCCAAGGCTGACCAAGCACTCGTCACCTCGCTGGTGCTGAGCAGAGAAAAAGGACCAACTCCCTCAAGCTATTGGTGATCAATCACGACCCGTTGAGCCTGGCACTTCAGCTAGCGTTCAATCAACTTCAGCATCAACTTATCTAGCTCCTAATTAATCAATGAGGATTTTATGGGAGACAGCATCTAAGGTCTTGGCTAAAGCTACAGTAAATACCGTGTTAAGCAAGTAATCTTGCTGTTGAAGACCACCCAGTTGATCAAGCATTTCTCCTTCATAAATCCATGCTGACTAAACCAAAACACCTTACTATGCCTGGAAATGGTTTCCAGGCTCATCTACTCCAACACCTTCCCTGGGGTCAAGGTGAAGCTGATGAGCCTGTAGGTCCTCAGATCCTCCTGAAGTGAGATTTGAATTTCCTTCCAGTCCTCAGCAACTTCCTCCAATTTTCTTGTGCTCTGAAAGATATTCAAGATTAGTCTCACAATGACATTATCCATATTGAGGGATGGCCAGATGCTTAGGGAATGCCACGTTCCAGCCCAGATTTCTGTCTTTGACAGAAAAACCTATCCAAAAAGTTTGTATTCATTCCTCAACACTTTTAAAACACCTAAGATCTGCAAGGACTGTATGACCGTCATTTCCAAATAACGACTGCACTGCGTGACTTGGAGTAGCGGTTCCAGGAATAAGGGGAAGCAGAGAGACACCCAGTTGTAAGGGGCTGAGGCAGAGGATCAGAGCACTGACACCAGGGACAGCATCTCCCTTTGGGGCAAGGGCTGATCAAACCACCCCATCTCCTGCGCTCTCCATGCAAGGATTGCAACATCAACACCTAAAATGAGCCAAAAAAAGCCCTCACTGATCAAGTAGTCCCAGTGATTAGAAACAGACACTCGTTTCCTTTATCTTCATCTCAGGAGCAGCTGTGCTGCAGCGTAAGTGGCTTTGTTTGCACCAAAGCCATGATTGCTATGATAAAAAAATCCCAATAAATAATAAATAATAAAAAGATAAGCTGCACCACCACAATGGAGTAAAGCCTGATTTTCATTTCCCCCTTGCCCCCCCCCCAACTGTTCTAAGCTCAGTAGGTGAGATGGATTTAAAACAAACAAAAAAACCACCAAAGCCCAAAGGTACTGACTTTAAACTAGACACCCACAATCACATTTTCAATAGCTAAATTAGAAAAGAAGAAAGATAGAAATAAAAATTCAGAAGTGTGAAGGTTGTCAGTGCAATATTTTTATCTAAAGTGAGTCACAAAGCCTGAGAAGTAGGATTTTAGGTTTTTTCCTAATAGCACTGCAAAAAAAAAAAAA